>JAJAGP010001085.1:0-238130 GCA_025084515.1 Ancistrus triradiatus | reverse complement strand
AGCAAAGGTTCACATACTTTTGCCACTCACTAATATGTAATATTGGATCATTTTCCTCAATAAATAAATGACTAAGTATAATATTTTTTGTTTCATTTGTTTAACTGGGTTCTCTTTATCTACTTTTAGGACTTGTGTGAAAATCTGATGATGTCTTAGCTCATATTTATGCAGAAATATAGAAAATTCTAAAGGGTTCACAAAAGTTCATGCACCACTGTATGTCTATTGGCTCAAGCCAGTCAGAAGTGAGGACGGAATGCTTCCAGAATGGAGGGCCTGCCAACAACCCCCTCCCTCCACAATGGCAATGTGGCCTTTTGAAAGACCTGTGCTTGCAGTTTAGGCTACCACTTTGAATATGCCTCTGATTTGGCTGCCTGAAAGTAGATTGATTGATAAGCAGTCCGCTGACACAAGTCTGATTAATAAGGTGGCAGCAAGTATGGAAATAAAGTACAGGCCTATGGAAAATCCAAAAAAGGCGACAGAAGCAGCCACTGGAGTTGGAAATTGAAGTGAATAACAGTGCAGTGGGGACCTACAAAAACTCATGAACCCTTATAGCAGCCTGTGGAGTTCCCTGAGGGGAGCCATATCTCTGTGGCACAAGTACATTTTGAAGATGTGGGAAAAAAATGAGCTCAGACCATGTAAGGCTGAGAAGGGTTCAGGAGTAGGCAAAGAATGCAGAGAGGCATTTAATAAAAGACAGAGGAGAAGTCAGCTGTAAGTGATCTGTCTGATCATGCAGTGGAAATTGCTAGACAGAAAGTTCAGAGCACGAAGGATTTACAGGCCACTGTAACTGCTAATGAGTGCATAGATGGGTGTATACAGACTGCAGATGAAGCCAGGGGAAGGCATAGGGCCAGGATCCTGTGACGGACTTTGATAGGTCTACACAAGGAATAACAATCAAGAAAAAAGGCAAGTTTGGTTCTGCGCTGGGGTGTTTCCCCTAGGTTTGGAAACCCACAAAAGTAGGAACCATGTATTGATGGACTGTTTAAGTATAATGCAGATTATCAACACCCTGACCTATGGCTCTGCAGCAGCCATATGGCTGCCTTAGGCTTTTCAGAGATGATCCTTTGATGGGGGGTACTGTAATGGTTTCTGTGCATGGACACTAGAGAATGGTTAGGGCAAAGGTGTGTTGATGAAACATTGGATCAGCGTAGGCTGGACAGCCTGAAATAATCAGTCCCAATCACCATCAGCTGCAGAGCACACTATTTAAGGATGCCAAATACAGTTGCAGTGTCTTTCCATAAGACATGGTAGGTAAACAGTGTTGTTTGTTTTTGTGTGTGCATGTGTGAAAAAAAGAACAAAAAATATGACACTGAAAATTGAGGAACGAAGGGATATAATTCATTTGAGATCCAAAGTGTTAAGAGATTTAAGCTAGAGAAATTCATAAATGATCTAAGGAGATCTAAAGCATCACAGAGAGAGCTAAAAAGCTGTACGGATGAAAGAGTTAAAAGGAATTATGAAGACATCTAATGACATCCTTAGTAATACTGTGGGTGAGGAAATATGTCATAGAAGGAAGGAAAATCATTCTGAAATTTAGCAGTTATGAAGTGGCAAAAGCTATAAATCCTTTTAAACTCACTGTAAATTTAAAGCAAGCACTTGGAGAGGTTAACATGACTATAAAGAGAAATGTGATATATTTTGTAATAGAAAGCTAATAACGTTAATATTTTGCTATACTGCTTTGAATAAAGAGCACTTCTGTATATCAAAGTAAAGGACTATGTATTTAAAAGATTCCAGTTACAAAGAAAGCTGATTAAGGGAATAATCTGTTCAGTAGTTTTAAGTGTTAGCATGGATGAGATAAAAGCAAACTTTCTTGCAGTCAGTTTTGAAACCTGGGGATTAAACCAAGGAAAGGTTCACCAAGTCTAAGACCAATAGCATTGACATCCAAAATGATGTACAAACTGTTCTAGAGAACAGATAATTGCCCCACTAGAGTGGATTCATTAAGAGGAGGGGAAACCTGGACCTGTATCTGAAGTCTCTGAGACTTCAGAAAACTATGTAACAAGACATAGGAGTAGAAAAAAACTGCACAAAATATCTGATATATGATCACAGCCCTGTAAATACTGGTGTATGCACCTGGTAATCAAGTGTAAAACTAAGCAAAATAGCACACAGGTCCAGACTAGAATTGACATATTGTGTTTTTGTTTCTTTTGGTTGGGAGGTGTGAATGACCACTGGAACATGGTAAGTTCTGTGTTCTTAATTGTTACTTTGTTCTTTATCAACCAACCGTGAATTATTGGCCTTATTCTTTGGTTAATCTGATGTAGTACTTAGATTTAATATGAGATGTTGATTATGGGTAAAGATTAATGTAGGAGACCACAGTATTTGTTTGCCTGTAAATAAGGTTACTTAATCACCAACATGATAATAAAAAGTTTTTGCAACTGTATGGATTACCATTATAACCACAAGCCTTCTATACACAGAATCAGGCAGTAGCTATTTCCTTTTATTTTTCATTTCAATGGTCAAAACTGAACATATACTGGCTTTGTATGGATTTCGGACCCTCCTCCAGAACATGGGTGGCTGACTCACACATCTGCAGAATCTGTAAAAAAAAAAAAAAATGCCCAGCACAATAAGATCTTGCTCATGCAATGATCGTCTGTGTTACTTAGAGTCCATTCCGATTATTCCAGAACAGCTACAACAGCCATCTAAAAGTACAATGTGGACTTTAAGCAAAAGCTTCAGAAACAGGTTGCATTTTTAGCCAATAAATGAGGTTTTTGGTTGATGGTAGTTATTTTTTTTTTTGAGTGGTACATTACCTTGTATTGTGTTTATGCTTTTGATACAACTAGCTAAATACCATTTACCGATTTATATAAATAAGTAGAAAATTAATATGTGATAATAAATAAAAACACTTATGGCAACCAATGTAGTGTCCTAGCTATGTACGGTACATAATATGGTCTTTGGACAACTTCCAGATCGCGTAAGGTGCAGTTTTACAGAACATATCATGGATGATAAGTAAGTGTCTGTCTGTCTGTCTGTCTCACTCTGTCTCTCTCTGTGTGCGTGTGTGCGAATGCCTTGTCTTGCTATACTAAGGACCAAATGACGAAAGGAGTTACAATGATAGGAAAACCAAGCAATTTTGACTTGTGTGGACTGTTTTGCCAGTCCTCACTTCTTTTTTTAATTAATTAATTTTCTTAATGGCAACTTTTATTTGAAAAATCAAAAGAGCTTTAAGTTTCTGATGTTAGGGCTAGGGTTAGGTGTATCATTAATTAATTAATTAGCTACAGTAATCATTATGTCAATGGGAAGTCCTTACAAGTATAATGAGAAAAGTACTTTTTAAGGTATATGTCTTCTTAATTTATTTTATTAACTTTTATGATGAATTAATTTGACTTGCATTCAGGGCCACCTTGAATCACTGTACCCTTTTGATGGTTCTGTTTATTTTCATCCCTTAAAGCCTACATGAGAGAAAATGAAACGGCTTCAGTGGCATGACGCTCTGCTGTGCACCACTACATCTGCAGAACTTATTCATTCCTGACACAATCCATTCAGACTGTGACAGGCTCCACTCCACCGATGTATGAACCTGATCTCTGTGATACATTAAGGTTTCTGAGATCAAAGAGTGGGAACAATCAGTCCAGAGGAAATGTGATGTCATTTACAAACGTGTCCATTCCTATTCTTTACTTACATCAAACACTTTGTAATCATGGCCCGCTCTAGACTTGAACTCAAGCTTTCTTTAAGAAGGGGGTTGATGGAGATTCTCTGGCTGTTGTTGGCTATGCTTCTGCAAAATTCTGCGTAGATTTTTATTCATGAACGCCTTGTCTTAGTATGTAACAAAATAGTGTTTTTTATGGCTTATGCTCCCAGAATTTTACTCTGGTATTTGTCACAAATGAACCGTTAATAACCTTTATAAATGGATTTTGGTGGGACTGTCTGTGCTTAAGTGGTGGAATTTAGTAAAGTAGTGGTTTAACGGTTAAAGGTACAAGACTATTAATCATCAACCTTTAGTGGTCTGGGGTACATTGTGTTCTTTTAATTTTGCCTCTAAAAACGCAGATAAAGTGAAACCAATTAAACAAATAATATTTATTGGAGTAATTGACCGATGTGAAAATTAAGTTTTTATTTTTTTTTCTCTTTCCTGATTAAGATCACAGGGGTCCATCCCATATGTATATGTATATTATTTTTGATACATTGTTCCTTCTAAAAATCCCATTAAAGTGAGCAGAATAGCAAACATTAAGGAAACTGACTGATATAAACAATCTAAACTCTTCTCAAGGATGGAAACTTATGTAAACCCAGAAGGCCAATCAGGCATTTGAAAATGAAGGAATCCTTCATGTTTTTCCCAAAAAAATCGAAATCCTTCAGGTAAATTCAGGGATAGAGGAGGATGAAAAGATTACATAGTCAGATTTTTTATCTCTCTGGTGGAAAATTAATTGTTTTTATGGAAGAGCAGTTGTTCAGCAGCCAGTGGCGATAGATTTAATAGAATTTGCGCTCACATGGCAAATGCCTATTCAATATTGTAGTACTGTTAATTTATATATTTAAAAAAAAAATCAGTTTAAGTACAGATTTGAGAATCAGTAAAAATTCCCATTAGAATCCCAATTTCCCCCTATGCTTCTATGCAAAACATACTACATCCATAATGTCCATGTCGGAATTAATATTATGAATAGGACAGGACGACAGTGAAGCAAATCCATTGCCAAGGGAGGGTTAAAATGTATTCATGCATACATGGGCAAAAAATATTTAGTCGCCACTGATTGTTCAAGTTTCCCCTACTTGAATGAGATGAGAGGGTCTGTAATTTTCTTCATAGGTACACTTTCCACTATGATAGACAAAAATGAGGGAAAAAATCCCAGGTAAATCAATTGTAGGAATTTAATTTGGTGACCTCATGTGGTGAAAATAAGTATTTGGTCCACCCCACAAAAAGCAAGTTTTTGGCTCTCACGAACCTGTACCTTCCTTCTTTAGAAGCTCTTCTGTCCTCCACTCGTTACACAATGTATTTCTGTCAACCGGTTTGACCTCGTTATCTGTTACACACCCTGTCCACAAGCCTCAACAGTCAGACTCCAAAACTCAGCCATTGCCAAGACAAGAGCTGTCAAGGACAACCAGGAAGAGAACGTGTAGACCTGCACCAGCTGGGAAAGTGAATCTACAATAGGCAATCAGGTTGGTGTGAATAAATCAACTGTGGGCGGGCAACGTAGAAAATGGAGACATCAAGACTAATAAAGTAAATATTCAAAGCATAACTTCATTTAAGAGGGTGGGGTGGTAAAATGTTGACTATAAGCTTTGTGGAAAGAACTGAGGACAAATAAATCGATAAGAAAGTATTGTAATAATATGGCCAACAGTTGGCCATTTTAGTTTAAGAAAAAAACTAATCATATCTTGCTTAATGCACCCTAAGTAGCAGTAAGTGCTCAAAGTTCTGTTAGTTTGAATTAAATGGCATGTATCAAATGTAATTGAGCAATTTAGACAATTAGCACTTTAATTTGTGAGATTTGCAAGCAACATGAGGAAACTAACCAGACGCCAAACAACTGGAAGTTTTTCAAATAACAGGTGCTTCAGTCTCAAAAATTGAAAACATTGATGGAAAAAGCATCTCGGAAGTTATGGCAATATATGTCAAATATGGAGAAATTACCACATCTATGCCCTCTGACAGATATAGTTACTAAATACCACTAAAGTACAGCCACCAAAATAAGCATTTAATCAAATGAGCACCTCAACAAACCAGTTTCAACTAAAAAATGCATGCAGAAAACTTAACAAATTCATAGCAGCACTGCCATTCATTAACATTTTCTCTACTTCCTTTTCCCTCATGTATATAGAAGGACATGAAAGGATATTTCTTCCCTTGATGAATGGTTCAACACTGGTCTCAGGGGCAGTTTTCTTTTACTTTTCCTAGTGAGGGTCACTGTATATCTCAACATCCCACCACAAACCATTCTGGAAGCGAATAGTCCTGATTTGTATTTCACCACACACATTGGCATCTTAATAATGCACTACTGTCAGCCATGTCCACACTGGAGACCACATTGTGTTCAAACTGATGCTATTAAGTGTTTGCATATCCCTCTTCAGCTAGTGGCTCATTGTAATGGAGAATGAGAAGCAGGCTAGAGGCCAGAATCTCCCATGGCCCTCTTACTCGGCCATGTAACTTCTGTGACCCTGAGGCTAATAAACACTCTGCTAATGTGAATGCACTGATCATTGATCTAATCTGAGCATGTCTTTATCAGACAATGAGCAAAATATTGAACGACTTTGTTTTCTCTTCTCGCGCCCACTGATGTGCAACTGCAAAACAGTGCGAAAGTGTGATATTGTTGAAGCATGTTTATCTGGATCTTTTTGACTCACTGTGAATATACTGACAAATGTACCATTTATGAGAGTAAATGGAATAAAAGTATACTAATAAAATAAGGTAATAACTGACAGGCACGATAGAACATAAACAGCATTACAAAAGGAATAAAAAATCAATCACCATGTTTTAAGGATTTTAAAAAGTTTTTTTTTAAAAAAGAGGAGACAATGCCAGGTGCAAAAAGAATGCAAATTAGGGGTGGGAATCCCACCTCACAATTTGATTAAATTCAGTGCTCTGTGTTATTAAGGATTATCACTTATCACTGCATCTTCTGGTGGCATCATTTTTTTTTTTTTAAACAGTCTTTTGAAATTCCATCAACAATCCGTTATCATTAATATTAAAAGAACTATTTTTTTTTTTATTGAATTTATTTATATATATTACGAATATATATCATATCTATATATATATACTATATATATATATATATATATATAATATATACCATAAATATATAACCTTATATTAACTATAGAAGACACAATATGCAAACACAAATTTATATATTGATCATTTAAATAATATGGAAGGGCCTTCCTTTTCTCATGCTCTGATTTTTTGGCTGCCCCAACACTGCCCCATTATAGTGGGTTAGTGTTTGAATCGGTGAATGTCAGTGAACCTTTATGAGATTTTAGAGATTCACTTCTCCTTTATTCAGCTTTATTGTTCAAGTGAGTGAATCTATATTATCATGAATGAGTCGTTTTAATTAATTTATCCATGAATAAGATTTACTTCCCTCTTATTTATTATGTGAGTCGAGTCAGTGAATCTTTTAATTAAAAATGAGATTCACTCCTGTGTCTTTAGTGAATTCGTTTTTGAATGAGTGATTTTTTTAAACGTAGGATTTACTTCTCTTATTCAGCAGGTCATTTTTGATTAGGTAAATTGATCAGTCATGAATTGGATTCACTTCCCTTTGGAATAGCATTACAGTGTCGAAAAAGAGTCATTCAACCATGACAGAGATTTTTATTTTGTTCAGCAATTCAGTATTTGAATCAGTCAGTTTTTAAAATTATAATTGACATTGATTGGTCAACTGCTAAGTGAATCATCAGTTGAATCATTCAGGCATTAATGGCAATTCATGACTTCACTTTTCTTTAGTGGATCAGTGTTTGAATCAATGAATGCGTTTACAGGCAATTAATAACCTGATCACACTCGAATTTCTATAGTTCTCCAATTATTCAAGTGGTCATGTATACAGCATACTCCGATCTGGAAATCAGATTAAGAAATCCAATAAAGAGAGCTGGATTTTAACCCAATAATTGGAGTACTCGTAGCATGTATTTTCAGTCTGCGCATGTGCACGAGCCTTCCACCACGGGTGCCAGGTCTGCTTATTTCTAAAGATTTTGCTGTATTTGGCCTCGTTTTCCACTGATTTTAGCGGATTTTTTTTCTCGCAGGATCTGGCAACCCCGGAATTAAACGTGCCACAGAATAAAGGCAGCAAAACGGCTATTGAACACTTTGTAGAGACTCTGACATGCAGTTGATACTCGATTAAATGAATAAATTGATTATTGTTTAATATTAGATTTAAATATTTATATTTAATATTATATTAAAGTTTATATTAAAGTCACATATTTCTATGAGATTATTGGCTGGTTACAAAGTAGAAATCTGATTACTGCCTGAGTCATGTAAACCCGGGGGTTTCTCATTACCTGATTACTCAATGCATGTATACTCGTTGATCGGGTTACTGATTTGCTGATTCAGCATTTGAATCAGCAAATCACAGTGGTTGTGGTAACTTTTTTTTGCAACAGAAGTGACCAAGGTGCAGAAACCTTTGTGTATGACTGTATGGAAAAGTGACATACTTCAGAACATTCAAGACTGCTGCTTGACATGACCAAATCTTTACGTAAAATGTTTGTTCTTCATTTAACACTGTAATTAGATATGCAAAGACAGTATTATCTCACAGATAAGCACAGTTCTGTTTGAGTGTGCATGCAGTTATAAGAGTGTTGCTGTATCTTGGAGGCCTGTATTAAATCTGAAAAAAAAAGTAGGTTAGGCAGCATGAAAAGAAGTTACTCATGATGGCTTGTGTGTGATGGACTTGCCCTCACATTGGCTTTCTGGTAAATCATCATGGATCAGCATCTTTTATTCATTTTCATTTATCTCTCTGACTGCTGACACTCAGAAATTATAGTATTTACTCCGTTCTGCGTCTCACCTGAGCCAGCCATATCCATCTCTGAGATGTACGGCCCTGTTGTAGCTTCGCTAATGCATTTAACACAGTGCTGATAAGAAGTGGTCAGGTTTCCACTGGAGATAAACGGGCTGATGTCAGAGCATGACATATGTCTGCTGCCAAGATGAGGGCACTTTTAATGCGTTCACAAACAAAGTTACAAATCTTCGATGACAAGTCCAGCTGCGTGAACTCAGGATACCAGAAGATGCCCGAAGTGGTTCGAGTCATCAAGCTCAGATGAGGCTAATGATGCTTCTGCTTCTTTCTGTCTCATGTTTTACTTTTGCATTGCTTTTGCCTTTTCCTGTGAAAGTATCTACATTAGTCAAAACACTGAGTCTGGTGCATGATATGTGTGTTTCACTTTTTAAAAGGTTTCTTGGAGATCTTGCAGAACTTTACAGCCATTTATCTATTTTTGGCAATACAAGTCATTAATCAGCCACGGAAAAGATGTTTACTGCATGCACATTTGAAATCGAGTTTGAAGAAGTTCCACACCATTTTTTGGGTGTAAAAAGATTTTAAATCTACTTAGGTTATTAATAATTAATATTGAACTCATTCAAAAATGTATGATGAAACTATTTGAAATCATTTTCAAAGATAAACACCACATACAGCACTGTGAAAAAGTCTTAGGTCACTATTAGATTTGTTGTTTTAGCAATGTTAGAATGACTATATATATTCTTGACAATTTTTTGTCAAAAAATTTAAAACTTGGATTTGTTACTCCATTATACTCATTTCCACTGATCTTCATTCCACTCTTTCTGAGCTTTAGTATATCTTGGCCTTTTCAACCTGTTTCCCTTCCAATAAAAGTGGCTTATTGGCTGCTACCCCTGCCAAAAAGACCATTGCTACTTGTTCGGCTGCTAAATGCTGCTATTGCTCAAGTGTAATTAGAGATCACAGTTAATACTTGTCACTGTAGCTTTCTGAGGTTTTGTAATTACTATTAATACTAAATATAAATGTCCTGTTTTTCGCCTAATAAAGAGTCAGTGAAATAATATATATGGTCATTATGCCATTGCTAATACCATGGTATATGTGATCTAATGCTGGCATAATACTTTTGCACAGTACTGTACTGTACTGTCAGTTTTGCTAAAGGTTTGCCCAGCTTCTGTTGTTCCAGCTTACAGTGGTGCTTGAAAGTTGGTGAACCCTTTACAATTTTATAGTTTTCTGCATAAATATGACCTAAAACATCAGAAGACTTTCACCCAATTCCTAAAACTAGATAAAGAGAACCCAGTTAAACAAATTAGACAAAAATGTCATACTTGGTAATTTATTTATTGAGGAAAATGATCCAATTAGTGAGTGGCAAAAAGTATGTGAACCTCTTGAATTAGCAGTTAATTTGAAGGTGAAAGTAGAGTCAGGTGTTTTCAATCAATGGGATGATAATCAGGTGTGAGTGGGCACCCTGTTTTATTTAAAGAACAGGGATCTATCAAAGTCTGCTCTTCATAACACATTTGTGGAAGTGAATCATGGCACAAACAAAGGAGATTTCTGAGGTCCTCAGAAAGAGTTGTTAATGTTCATCAGGCTGGAAAAGGTTGCAAAACCATCTCTAAAGTGTTTGGACTCCACCAATCTACAGTCAGATAGATTGTGTACAAATGGAGGGAATTCAAGACCATTCTTACCCTCCCCAGGAGTGGTCGACCAACAAAGATCACTCCAAGAACAAGGAGTGTAATAGTTGGCGAGGTCACAAAGGACCCCAGGATAACTCCTAAGCTACTGAAGGCTTCTCTCACATTGGCTAATGTTAATGTTCATGAGTCCACAATCAGAAGAACACTGAACAACAATGGTGTGTATGGCACAATTGCAAGGAGAAAGCCACTGCTCTCCAAAACTAACATTGCTGCTCGTCTACAGTTTCTAAAAATTATGTGGACAAGCCAGAAGGCCATTAGAAGAATGTTTTGTGGACAGACGAGACCAAAATAGAACTTTTTGGTTGAAAAGAAAAACGTTATATTTGGAGAAAAGAAAACACTGCATTCCAACATAAGAACCTTATCCCATCTGTGAAACATGGTGGTGGTAGTATCATGGTTTGGGCCTGTTTTGCTGCATCTGGGCCAGGACGGCTTGCCATCATTGATGGAACAATGAATTCTGAATTATATCAGAGAATTCTAAAGGAAAATATCAGGACATCTGTCCATGAACTGAATCTCAAGAGAAAGTAGGTCATGCAGCAAGACAACAACCCTAAGCACACAAGTCGTTCTACTAAAGAATGGTTAAAGAAGAATAAAGTTCATGTTTTGGAATGGCCAAGTCAAAGTCCTGACCTTAATCCAATCGAAATGTTGTAGAAGTACCTGAAGCGAGCAGCTAATGTGAGTACAAGCTGTTTTGTACAGAGGAATGGGCTAAAATTCCTCCAAGCCGGTGTGCAGGACTGATCATCAGCTACCGTGGGTCACACCAGATACTGAAAGCAAAGGTTTAAATACTTTTGCCACTCACTAATATACAATATTGGATGATTTTATTCAAAAAATAAGTGACCAAGTACAATATTTTTGTCTCATTTGTTTAACTGGGTTCTCTTTATCTACTTTTAGGACTTGTGTGAAAATTTGATGATGTTTTATGTCATATTTATGCAGAAATAAGGAAAACTTTCAAGCACCACTGTATTTTGGGTCATGAGTTTTTACATGTCATTTCCAGTCTTGTGCATAATCCTAGGCACTCCAGTCATGTTTAGCTTTAATTCTATAATCTTCTGTAGATTAACCAATACATAAATAAATAAATGAACATACACATGTACACATGTACACACATACATGCATGCATAAACAAAAACTCTGGAGCTCAGAGACACCAACACAAATATGTGGAGAACATGCAAACTCCATACAGGCAGTAGCTGACCAGCACTCGACACTAGTCCTGAGCTGTTAGACAAACAGCACTACCCCTGGTGGTACCCGTGGCTGCTTGTATGCATTATTCTTGAATGAAGAAAGATTTATGCACACCGACAGCATAGGCCATAAGCATCCCTGGATGCGATTCCAGCCTGTGGGCAGGGTGGGCAAGGGTCACTGTGCAAGTGCCCCAAAGGATGGTCCTCCCACCTGGCCTCCCCTCCTTCAGGCAAGCCCGTTGTGCTTATGATTGATGCCCTACTCAACAGGAAGATACCACCAGCAGTTTAACCGCAGGTCACCTTGGTGATGAGGTAGTATATTAGGTTGCTGCACTACCACCCAAAAACCTTGAACAAGTATGCAGTAATTGTAATTGGTTTATCCCAGGTGTGGGTTAGATTAAAGATTAAATATGGTGGCATTAGGATGCTGTATATATAGTATATGTGGTATCTAGTGTATTATGGTAGCATTCCACTTGCATTCCATTGTTTTTTTTTTCAGGTATCCTCTGGACCGGTTTGACTTTATCTCATTTGCTTGCAGTTTTTCTTATGAAAAAACCTTTTAATATTTAACTACTTTGCATTAATCTAAAAAGAGAATGTTACTATGGAAATGTCACGTCCATGTAGTCCTGTTTCATTCACAGAGACGTAATGCAATCATGACCAATTGCTCATGACCGTGTGTTTTGAAACACTTTAAAATGTTGGAAGTAAATGCTTATGATGGTAAGCTATGGCTGACATGAGGCTCTTTTAGAGCACTGGGCTCTTTAGTTTGCTGGTGCCCTTGAAACACTGTGGGATGACTTTTTTGGCCAGGCAGATGTTTGAAGCAATGCCCCCTCGAACTGAGGCATGGTCAATGCCCTAGTCTTCTTTATATGGGCCTGGAGTCCAGACATAGTTCTTGGTCATCAAGGGAGGGGTGCAATTTCCTTTTGGGTGTTTAGTTCTTCAAATAGTACATAAAAGAATTTAGTTGCATCAGTGTTCAAGGTGGTGAGTGATGGATTTTTGTAGTCTCTGTGGACCCCATGCACCATCATCGTGTATGTTTTGAATTTTTTTGGGTGTGATTTTTTGAGCTTTGCCACTTTAATGCCACAAATACATGCATCACCTGCCTGAATGTTCGTACGGGGCGGGTTCAGTGCTATGTCCCCTCTTGTGGCGTCCCATATTCTGCGACCATCCGCGGCGAGCGCGAGCTGCGGGACTTCGTGCGCCTCACTACTGCATCACTGACGGGCTCGCCAATCTTCGTCCTGCCGTTGCTTCAGTTCCCCGTCACCAGGCGAGCCCGTGCTCGGCGTCCAGGCTCACTACTCCTTTCCTTTGCCTGTTCGTGCACGATGCGCTTGAGCAGTCCGCCCTCCACATTGGCACCGACTCTCTGTTATGTAGCCTCCACTCGAGCTGCATATTTATTAATGTCTGTCAGTTCAACTGTCTCCTGATTTTGCTTACTTTAAGAAGGTTAATAACTGAAATGGCCTGACAGTTTATGGTGGGGAGGATAGACTTTTGTATGGGTTTTATTTATGTTTGTGTATCGCTTGGGTAGAACAGTGAACTTTTTAAGTAACATGATTGAAGTCCCCCAGAACACTACCTCATGCAGGTCCCGGCCTGTGTCCCCGCCCTGTGAAGCCTTGGCGAGGGCACGCGTCTTCTCGCCCATCCTCAGTTCTGTGCGCTGAATGCAGGTCTGTCCAAAGCATTCTGTCTGGGGTTGGTTGCGCCCTCTTCAACTTTCGCTTCTGGCGCGTCATGCATCTCCCAACACTTCAGCCTTATTACCGGGCGTCTCCTCTGTCTCGTCTGGGATTTGAACACAACTCTTCTTTGGTCCATCAACCTTACCCGCTAGACTATCCACAGTCCGTATGTGCCTGTGAGAAAGCTCTGTGTGAACAGATTGGTAGTTTGGTGAGGCCTCCATATAGTTCATGGTAGCACTTGAATTAACATTAATGGCTGGTGGGATGTGGGTCAGCCCACAATAATAATCATGTAGTCGAATGTGAACCTTTTCATTGTGATCAGAACTCTCCCTCCTCCAGATAACACGGTAAGGGTTTTTTCGCCATGGATTCCACCCAGTGATATGTTTGGTGTTTTGAGACCGAATCACACACTATTCTATGTTAATATAAACACACAAACCACCTCCACGGGTCTCAACGGACAACGTAGCATCTCAGTGTACCTCACATCTCACACTATGTGGTACAGTGCAATGTAATATAGCCTTTTTTTTTGTTGTCCAACACACGTTTGAAAGAAATGGGTGGTATAGCCAGTCTGACTGGGTTATCTTTATCTTAAGGTAGAAGCCAGCTTTGCTTGCCATGTTTTCAGTTTAGCATGCACTGCTTGTGGCGGTATCCTCTCTGGATAGATGCTGGATCCAGTTCTCCTACAAGGTCAAGGCTGTGTAGCTCCTTTGTTGTGTTGTTTTACCCCAATTCTCCTGTTCAGGGTCAGGGAGAAGGGTCTGCTGAGTCTGCTACAATTTTAGATTTGGAAAAAAACCAATCTAAAAAACAAACTATCGCCACTCCTCCTTTTGGATGGCATGTTTACATTAAATTTCATTCCACACACACGTACCTTTTGGATCAAATTACATTTAGTGCACATATAAATATGGAGAATTTATCAGATTGTTGAGTTCAGTGTGCAAATCAACAGTTCAGTCAGAATCTGCAATAGAGATGACCTGATACAAATTTCTCGTTATAAACGTAGGTACTGGTGTATTGCACAGAAGGTTGAGGATTTAAGTCATAATGCAGCAAAGCTGCCAATGTGGCATCCTTGAGCAAGGCAATTATCCTCCAATTGATTGTGTTGTACCTTGTAAGATTGTATCAGCTCCAAGTCAGTCAGGATAAGGGTGTCTGCTAAATGCTGTCAATTTAAATTGGTATTGAATGACGTCACACAGCAACCAGGAGCTCTGGCAGCTCTAGCTATGAAAGCGTAAGTAAAATGGTGAGCAAAAACGTGTCACTGTCATGAAGGCTTCATGAGACAGTGGTCATCTGCTGCAGGAACGCATTAAAATGAACCAGTGTATAGGCTGGATATGTTTTAGCTAACTGGATATGTTTTCAGCATAACAATTACTGATCACTTTATTGTTTCTACAATTATTGTCCAATTTATCAGTTCCACTTACCATATAGAAGCACTTTTTGTAGTTCTCCAATTACATACTTTTAGTCCCCTTTATGGTCAGGACCCTCACAGGACTACCACAGATCTCAGGTACTATTTGGTGGTGGATCATTCTCAGCACTGCATGTGGTGGTGGTGTGTTAGTGTGTGTTGTGTTGGTATGAGTGATACCAGTGATAGCAGTGCTGCTGGAGTTTTAAACACCTCAGTGTTACTTCTGGACTGAAAATAGTCCACCTACCAAAACTTTCCAGCCACAAGCGTTCTGTAGGCAGCATCCTGTGAGCCCTGATGAAGGATTAGAGGATGACTAACACAAACTGTGCAACAACAAATGAGCTACTGTCTCTGACTTTACATCTACAAGGTGGAGCAATATGGTAGATTTGTCTAAAAGAGTTCACAGTGCATCCATATAGTATGTGGAACTGATCAAATGGACAATGAGTGTAGAAACAAGGAGGTGGTCAGTGATTGTATATTTCAGGTTATTCCCTGTAGAGGCAGTATTAGTATTTTTATTTACAAAATCAGCAGATCATTTAATTTGACCAGTGTTATAATACTATAAGAAAAAGTCTTTGATACTTGTTGAACTTTTATGTCTGTATATTTACAAAGAAATGACTGAACAGTGTTGTTTCATGGTTCACATGAAAAAAGCTCAGTACCAACATTGAGAAATCTTGAAGATATTCGGTGGAGAGCTGAACTACTTTTCCCAGTGCTTGTTCGATAAATTTACACAATGATAGACCAGGAGGCTCATTACAAAGCCTGCTTTTCTGTGGTAATAATTGTTTTTTGTTAGTTTCAAGGCTAGAGCCTTGTGTCTGAAAGAAAAGGGCTAGCCGAGTGCTTCCTTTATTGTTCAGCCCTAAACGAGGTAGTCACTGAGGGTTTCACTCTAGAGCTGAGCAGCTCTGCAAGGTCCCATCAGAATAGGTCTTCACCTACATGCTTCATTCACTTTCCTCCAATTAAGGCGATTTGTTGTGACTGTGAAGCGATTTTATTCAGTAATGACAAGGCGAGGCACGTCTCGCTGCTCTGTCGAGCATTTCAGATTCATCCATGTCGCAGCAGGTAGACAAGCATCGTGCATCCGAAATTATGATTCAGTTATCATTGTTGTCGTTACCGTGACTGATGCATGCTTGTTATTAAGTGGTGCGTGTTATGATGGGCAGGACAGCAGAACAGCTGGAACATGACTCCTGAAGACAGCATGTCATCTTCTGTCAGGTTAAGTTTGCCAGTATGCTCTTAATAAAAAGTATATTTCATAGGAAAACCAATTAGTTATATGACATGATCAGAGTTGATTTATTTGACAGTGTGTTTACACAGATTGTTGATATTTATTCAGTGGGCTAACAACTAAAGCATTACTCATGCAGTGTACCATGTTCCCTCATCAGACTAGATTACAGCCAAATGTTGGACATCCAGAGCATTAATAGCTAATTTAAAGAAAAAAGAAACGACTTTCCGTGCGAGTTGACTCTGTGTTCAGGTTGGGTCAAAGAGCTGGCTCTCTAATGACACATCACTTGTGAGGACATGATAGTGTGAAATGTCTGCAAAATGAATGCACCTTATGCTTGAGACAGCTGTCACAAGCAATTCAGTTATAATCTTTGCAAAGTGATTTGCAGTAGCAACACTTTTTTTAGGTGGCAGTAGCACTGCAAAATATAATACAACGACTTTATCCAAGTACTTTCAGGAAGCATTCGGAAAGTCTTCAGACCCTTTCACTTTTTTCACATTTTGCTGAAAAAAAAGATTGAACACTCAATGTTTCCATAAAGTCCAGATTGGTGGAATGCTGCAATGATGGCTGACCTTCTGGAAGTTTCTCCCATCTGCACACATGATCTTTGTAGCTCAGCCAAAGTGGCCATTGTGTTCTTGGTCCCCTCTATTACCAAAGTGTTTCTCCTGATTACTTTGTTTGTTGGGACGGCCAGCTCTAGGAAGACTTCTGTTTGTTCCAAACCTCTTCCATTTAAGAATTATTGTGGCTGCTCTTGGGAACTTTCAGTGTAGCCGAACTTTTTTTGTAGCCTTCTCCAGATCTGTGCCTCTACACAATCCTGTCTCTGAGCTCTACAGGCAGTTCTTTCCTCGTCTAAAATTCTGTTTTCACAGTTTGGTTTTGTAAAACTGCTGTGTGTGTGTGTGTGTGTGTGTGTATATATATATATATATATATATATATATAAACTGCAGTTTGAGAAAGACAGCATGAACAAGCCAGAAGGCTACTGGGAAAACATTATGAGACCAATGTAGAACCTTTTGGTTTAAAAACTTTTTGGTTTTGCATTATTTCTGGAAAAAGGAAAAAAAAAAGCAACAGCACTGCATTCCGACATAAGAACTTTATCACACACACAGCAGACAGCACCATAATGTTCAGTCATTCCTTCATGTTCCACATTCACTTAGTCCAGTTCAGTGTTATCAGTCTGCTGGGTGTGAACCAACCTTGGACAAAGTACCAGTCTCATTGCATAATGCATACACACACACACACACACACACACACACAATGGCTATATTTATGCCTCTTTCTTTCTGCAGACTCACTATCTGTGGTTTCCATTAGAAAATATTTTTAACAATTCTGATATATTAAATTGCACACCATTCTGAATCCTACTCTTGGTCCACATCCTACACGCTACCTGCAGTTACCCAAGTAGTAGCAGTCTCAATGGTTTCAGAATCACAAATACATATCATACACCGAGGTTTGGTATTATTCAGGTTCCAGTAATCCACAATAAATCATAGAATGTATATCCTTGGACTACGTGAATAATAAAATACTGGCCTCAAAGTGACCTTGTCCATCACTGACTATTTCCACGAAGATCTTTGTCTTCTTCACTAATTAGATGAACTTGTCCTTCCCTATATATAGGGTTTCATTAAATTATCTCTTACGGAATAAATAAAATCTGTGGTAACATCCAATCAGATAATCACCATGTTTTATAATTTTTCTCTTTTGTTGTCAAGTGGATAAGCCGCAGTATTAATTTTTGTTTTATTTTTCCTCATGGAAATAATCTAATTTCAAGTTTTTTTTCTACTAAATGTTGCCCATCACCCTGTTTCTGAAGCCTTTCCTTTTTCCAACTTCTTTTCTCATGTCTTTTTCTGTTATCCCTGAAACCTGTTCACCTCTCGTACAGAATTTTACAGAACAGTCTCTTGGTCTGATCTTTGCAGCATAACTGTTTATACTAAGGATAGAAAGTGTTTAAATTATATATTGTTTCATTTATAGAAATAATTATTTTAGACTTCTCCACTCTATAATTCTTCTAAAGTCCTCTTGAGACACATATATACTTGACTGTATTAAACATTCAATATACTCTCAGTAATTTGAACATCTGATTTTTGGAGAACTCCTTATCCCAGAGGGTCCCATACTTTTCCTAGCCTGGACTGTGAACAAGTTATGAGTCTGTTCAGTATAGACAGGAAAGTAACCCTAGGGAAACTCTGAGGTTCTACAAGGGTACTTAGTAAACCTGATCATGAAATAATTTTAAAGGCAAAAACAAACATCCAAAAACATGGGTATTCTAATGGAGTTACTACAACAGCCTTTACTCTTCTGAAAAGTGTTTCCACTAGATTTTTGAAACTGCATGTCAAGTCTAGCACTGATGTGGACAATAAGTGGTTTTGCTCCTATTGGCTTCCAATTCATATCAAAGTTATGGAGTTTAAGATTCAGGCTTTGTGCAAGCTACCCATGTTCTCCATCAAAGCCTGGTAAACAATTCTTTAGGAATTTGAAGGACAGGGCGAATTTTTGAACTACCTTGTTTAGGAGGGGAAAAACATGAGTCACTGACCTCTTTTATATGCAGCCCTAATATCAGACGAGTAGCGTCATCTCAGAATCGAAAGTTCCTTTAAATAATATGTTAAATAAAGAATAGCAGCCAGTAATTTTCTTCTTTTTTCAAGTAAGTTGTTGGCAAAGCTAGGAAGTGTGTGTTGTGGATCAATATCCTGCTGCATTATGAATCTATATCCAAACAAGAGTTTTCGGTAGTGGTCTCGCGCTCTCTCTCTCTCTCTATCTCTATCTCTATCGCTCTAATCTAATCTCTCTAATCACGTAAAAGGTTAAAGGTATAGGTACACACGTTAAAGGCTATGACATCCAGATGTATTATTACAATATTATGTAATAAACCAAAATCAGAACACATCACATGCCACTGTAAACTCATGTAACACACTGATCAACTTACACTTGATGGAAATGTGCATATAGTGTGCATATAAATTGTTCATTTGGAATATGAAATTCATTTGAATTGACAAAAGAACCAGGATGTAGATGTATCGATTGAGATATTGATTGCCTGCACACTTTGTATTATGAACATGTTAGCAGTGAGAGTAAAAGAGGTCACTAGTTAGGTGAGTCTACATACTTTTGACCATATAGTACATATAGTTTACTAGTTCATTCATTTTATGATTGGTGTTTGCTTGGGATACATGGCTTAAAAGATCGTGTGGGGATATTGTAGCAAAACATGTCTTTGAATCACTGTTATAATGTAATAATTGCAACTTCTAATGTTTGTCTGATGATTGTGCCCTTCATATATAGTGGTGTTTGAAAGTTTGTGAACCCTTTTATTATGCTCTATATTTCTGAATATATATTACCTAAAACATCATTAATTCACACTCATTAGATTTCATCACTCAGTCCTAAACTTGCATACCGTGAAGCCAATTAAACAAATAAGACACAACTTTTACACTTGGCAATTTGTTTAGTGGAGAAAATGATCAGATACATATATGTGAGTGGCAAAATTATTATGTGAAAGTCTAGGATTAATAGTCATTTGTAGGTGAAATTAGAGTTTGGTATTTCAGTCAAAGTGATGACAATAAGGCAAGAGTGATTTTCACACATTTATGGGAGTGTATCATGGGATTAACAAATGAGATTTCTGAGGACCTCAGAAAAAAGTTGTTAATGCTCATCAGGCTGTTAATGCTTATCAAAAGATCTCTAAAGAGTTTTGATTTCACTAATCCATAGTCAGACAGATCATGTACAAATGTAGGAAATTTGAGACCATTGTTACTCTCTTCCAGGAATGGATGATCAACAAAGTCCATCAATGTGATCTTGTTGGCTTGTAATCACAAAGGAACCCAGGGTAACTTCTAAGTTCTCCCTAAGGGCAAATGAGTGATGGCATTGTTCTTGGCCACACTTACCTTTTCCCTCAGCCCACATACCGCCGGTGAATGATCATGATGACTTCAACTGAATCTCTCTGCCAGTACAGAACTGTACCCGGTGGGCTACATTTGGCTTCAAATGCAAATCCTGCACAAATGTTACCTATGGTAGATTACATGTGGGCCATATGAGTCTGAATGCCATGGTGAACTTTATTGTCACTGACAATGGTTGGGCAGAACTGTCTGCTATCAGGGCTGGCACATTAACATTAGATAATGTTCATGAGTCTACTATCAGAAAACCACTTATGGATGGCATAAGTCATATGGTCTTGTGGATGGCAGACGTGCAAGGTGAAAGCTATTGCTCTCCAAAAGGAACTTTGTTGCCCATATATAGTGTCCAAAAGATCACATAGACAAGCCAGTAGGCTGTTTTAAAAGTATTTTGTGGGCAAATTATGGAGAGACCAAATTATAACTTTTTGGTTTAAATGACCAGCATAAGAATCTTATCCTATCCATGAAACATGGTGGTAGTATTAGCATGGATTTGAGCTGTTTTGCTGCATCTAGGCAAGAACAGTTTGCCATCATTGATGGAACAATGAATCCTTTATTATACCTGCAAATATCAAAGAAAAATATCAGGACATCTATCTGTGAACTGAATCTCAAGAGAACATGGGTCATGCAGCAAGAACACTAACAAGTTGTTCTATCAAAGAATTTCTGAAGAAGAATATAATGCATGTTATGGAATGACCAAGTCTATGTCCTAATCTGACCTTAATCCAATAAAAATTTTGTGGAGGTACTTGAAGCAAGCAGTTCATGTGAGGGAACCCAACCTCAATGTTAATGTTCATGAGTCCACCATCAGAAGAACACTGAGCAACAATGGTGTGCATGGCAGGGATGCAAGCAGAAAGCCACTGCTCTCCAAAAAGAACATTGCTGCTTGTCTGCAGTTAGATAACGATCATGTTGACAAGCCAGAAGGCTACTGAAAGAATGTTTTGTGGATGGATGAAACCAAAATAGAACTTTTTGGTTTAAAAGAAAAGTGTCATGTTTGGAGAAGGGAAAACACTGCATTCCAGCATAAGAACCTTATCACATCTGTGAAACTTGGTGGTGGTAGTATCATGTCTAGGCCTGTTTTGCTGCATCTGCGCCAGGACGGCTTGCCATTGATGGAACAATGAATTCTGAATTATATTAGAAAATTCTGTAAATAAACTGAATCTCAAGAGAAGGTGGGTCATGCAGCATGACAACGACCTTAAGCACACAAGGCGTTCTACCAAAGAATGGTTAAAAAATAATAAAGTTAATGTTTTGGAATGGCCAATCAAAGTCCTGACCTTAATTCACTCAAAATGATGCAGATCCTCTCAAGCTCTGTCAGGTTGGACGATGGCTCAGCGGGTAGCATCGCCGCCTCCCAGCAAGAAGGTCCTGGGTTCAATCCGAGGGTGGAGTGGCCTTTGTCCTTTCTGTGTGGAGTCTGCGTGTCCTGCCCGTGGTCCGCATGGGTTACTTACTTACTTCCTGGTACTCTGGTTTTCTTTTCCTCTCCCACGTCAAAGACATGCATGTTAGGTTAATTGACTACACTAAATTGGCATTGACTTGAGTGTATGAGTGACTTGTCTTGAGATAACATTGTGTGTGGATGTAAACTTGTGTGTGTCGCTGAACCTGTATATTTTTTACATTTTATTTTAGCACAAGGGCGCAACATAACAAAATGTGAAGAATTTAAAGAGTCTGAAGACTTTCTGAATGCACTGTGTGTTCATGACTTATTGAATTTGAAAACTATTTTCCATTTGTAAGATGATATGAATGTGTGCGATTAATTGTTGTTTAATATTGACATAAATTAGTTTAATTTTATTTTAGCTGTGAGATTTGTGGTAAAACTATTTAATGCATAGAGATATCGATTTGGTTACATTTATCCAATGAAAATTGCAACGTTTACTTAATAATTGTCAGTAATATAACTTGACAAATTAAATAACTGAAAATGTCAAAGAGAAAAAAATATAATAAAATCTACTTATTTACTTCATAAAACATGACAGTTTACTTATTTTGATGGTTGTCTATGAAAAATTTACTGAATTAATTTAAATTGGATGTTAACTTGTAACTTAAGTAAGTACCATTGGTTAATTTCAGTGTTTCCGGCAGGATTTTGTTTTTTTGCAGCAACGTTGGAGGTCATTAAGTCTCTCCGCCAGCGGGCTTTACATTACCTTGTATTTTGCATTTCAAGACACTTTCATAAATTTCTGAAGCCGTGGGGGAATATTTTGATATTATAGCAGAAACACTGGATATTTTTTTTAAATTTCATGGTAGTACCTTTTACTTCATCTATCTGCCAAGTTATATAACAGGGGCCACACAGTATTTAGTCATCGACTTATTGTGCAGTTTTCCTACTTAGAAAGATCAGAGAAGGTCTGTAATTTTCTTCTAGTCCAACTTCAACTATGATAGAACAGAAAGAGGAAGAAAAAAAACAAGAATTACTTTTAAAGGATTTTTAAATAATTTAATAATTTAAATAAAATGGTGGAAAATATTATTTGGTCCCCACAACAGCAATATTTCTGGCTCTCACTAACCTGTTACCTTTTTCTTTAAGAAGCTCTTATATTGGTCCCCTCCCACTCGTTACCTGTATTAATGGCACCTTTTTGACCTCGTTATCTGTATAAAAGAACCAACCTGTCGCCCAGCCTTCAAGCAGTCAGACTCCAAACTCCACCATGGCCAAGACCAATGTGCTTTGTTGAAGGACACCATGAAAAAATTGTTAGACCTGCCCAGGCTGGGAAGAGTGAATCTACAATAAGCAAGCAGGTTGGTGTGCATAAATCAACTAAGGGAGCAAATTGTAGAAAAATGGAAAACATAACAAGACCATTGAGTCATCTCCCTCGATCTGGGGCTCCACACAAGACTCATCCCGTGGGGTCAAAATGAATCGATGTTGGGTAGAACGGTGACCAAAATCCAAACTACACGGAGGGACCTGAATGAATGACCTGCAGAGAGCTGGACCAAAGTAACAAAGGCTAACATCAGTAACCAACTATGCGTGCGAAGGGAGACTTGCAGATCCCTTTGATATGTTCAAAACTCAATTGGGGGAGGGGAAAAGGATGGCGTTGTCTGCTCTCTTTGTCGCATCCCAAAACACCATACCTACTACTGGTAAGCATGGTTGGTGGAAACATCGGGGGGGTGCTTGGGGGTGCTGTTTTTCGGGGGTCAAATGGGGGACAGAACGACTGATGGCGCGTTTTTTTGGGGTAGGAAGAGTGACGGGGGGCGCGATGTATCGTGGATTTTAAGCCAAAACCTCCTTCCAGTCTGAGAGCATTTGGAAAAGGGGGGATGGGGAACTGGCTGGTCTGTCCAACATGATACTGATCCCAGAGCCATCGCGTCTGGGGGGGGGGCAGCGAAGGGAGTGCTCCGTAAAACATTTCAAGGTCCATAGTAACGGAGCCAGTCTGCTCCAGACCTCAACCGCCATAGAAAATGTGTAGAGGGAGTTTGAAATGTTCGTGTTGCGGGGGGCCAAAACATCACTGCTCTAGAGGATATCTTCATGGAGGAATTGGCCAACAATACCGTGTGGTAGCTGCTGCAGTGTGTGGGCCAACCTGGGTTGAAGACTTACAGGAACGTTCTGACCTCTTCATTGCCGAACAAAGGTTATGATTCAAATGTATTGAGCTGAACTTGTGGTTGTTATTTGCTACCAATACTTTCAGTTGCCACCATATGGGTGGTACAATTACAAATTCGTTTGGAGTGCGGTGCCTGAGCGTCGATTAGTTGGCTGGTGATTTTGCGAGGTGGATAGTTTTTTGTGTGCTCATTGTGGGGTGCTCGCTCATTCTGTACTCGTTTATTCCTGTGTGGTATCTTTCGGGTTCTCTTCATTTGTGATGGTAAAATACTCGCATCATCGTCACACAATCCCCCACGCACCCTCTTTGCGCCCATGTTGTTTTTTGTATGTTTTCTTGCTGTGCTCTACTACGTTCTTTTCTTTTCACATCCAGATCTTGTTCTTTGGGCTCGTATCACTTCTTTGTTGTTTTGTTTTTGCTTTTCCCACAGCCGCATCAGTACACACATCTTACTCCTACTCAATGTCTCACGTTTCCCTATTGTACTTCACACTTTTCTTCCTTTTCCTTTTTTGTCATTCGGGCGTCTCTTATTTTCTTTTTTGTTGTGTTGAGTCAAACCCTGTTTCTTCCACCCATTGAGTTCCTGCTCCCCTGTTTCTTTAATGTCTGACCTCCTTCTCTCTACCCCCATGTCTTTAACATTGTGACAATGTGTGCATCTGAGCATAGTATGTGGTTCGAAGTAGAAGTTTTTTGTGCCAGCCTCTAACTCTTACTGACTCCCACCAGATGAAGATATTAATGGAAGGGTGTGAAGTGAGGGGGAGGTGGGGGGGGCTGGTGGAGACTGTGGGTGTGAAGAAGAGGAGTCTGTGGGAAGGAGGGAAAAGGGGTAATTATAAGTAAGGAAGGGAGGAGGGGCCGGAAGAAAAATGGGTGGGAAGAAAAGGGGGGAAGGGGGGGGAAGGAGAGGGCTAGGAAAATGAGATGAGAAAAAAAGGGAAAATGGGGGGGAAATCATAGTAAGAAGATGTATCAACATTTCGTGGAGAGTACAGAAAAGCGGTGGGGTGAAGGAAAAAATCACGAGATAGAGCAAGGGGGGGAGCCGCAAAGGAGCAAGGAAGGGAAGGAAGGAGGAAAGAAAAAAAAAGAGGGGGCGGAGAAGAAAGAGAGGGGGAAAAAAAAAAAAAAGGAGCAGCCACAGCGGCAGACAGCGGAGACAGCGGAGAGGCAAACAGCGAAAGGAGGGGAGATAACAGGTCCTAACATCCGCAAGAGGTTCCTTCAGAGGCCTACGAAGTTAGAACAGGGAGGGGCTGGATCAGCGCAGGAGGGTTTCCAGGTCATCTAAAAAACAGTTCATCCTGGTCATGCATTGCATCCCCACAGAAACCTTGTTACTATGGGAAACACAGTCCAGATATGCCACCAGTCATCTCAGGATCACACACACACACACACACACACACACACACACACACACACACACACACACAATTTTCTCTCTATCAATGTGTGGACTTACTATTGACATAATGATCACTGTAGCTAATTAATGCTACACCCACACACATCCCTAAGCCTAACGCTAACTTCAGTAACCTAAAGCAAATCTTTTGACTTTTTTGGTTTTTCAAAAGAAAGTTGTTTTGCTTTTTTTTAAACCATTTTCCAGCAAGGTGTCCCCACCATGTAAAGCTGTCAGCACTGTCTATCATTGTGAGGACATTTGGTCCTTGTAATGTAATATAAACATAGACACACACACTCCTCTCTGGCAAGTCAAGAGTGGATAATCCACCTAGTGGCAATTCTGAAGAAAAACATGCCGAACCTCACAGCCTTTAATGGTCTGCCTCAGGGGCGTCATTAGACCCGCTTTACTGGGGCACTTGCTGCTACTGGGGCAATTCTGCTGATTGCCGAGCTAGGCATTTAAACTCCACTGCACGGCTTCACGCTGCGCAGTCTCAGAGTTTACCCTCAGATTATGAGCATTCACTCTGGTTTCATACTGCCATACACACACATTTTACACATACACATTTTACCTTCTTCCTCAAACTGGATATCCATCTCATCGATGCTGTACCTTCTCCATCTTTTTGCATTCCATGCTTCAAACTTTGGACTGCCTTTGATGGTGCCCCTGAACTTGATTCTGTTGTGTTTTGCACTGTGTTCAATAAAATTTCTGTTTCATCCAGCATTCATCTCCACTCTCTGGCTTTAGTGTGTCAGACAGGGATACATAACTATACTTTGAGTATTCCTCAATCCAGCACCACTGCCACCAACTCACTTAAAAAAAACTACACTGACCCCCTCTACTGGGCATGCATTAACACTCACACCTGAAAAACTCATAGACAGTGCTTTGCTTTTTCACTCTGTGGGACCTGGACTATGCCGTGGTGTTTTTGGTACCTTCAAATTGAAGCTCACAGTTGATCTATTTCTGGTATTAACGTGTACGTGCATGCAGTAGCAACGTTTCAGGAAAATGTATGCGTATGGAAGTGTGATGCCGTTGCTTCATAGTAATCGTAAGCTATTAGTGCATCACAGCACAACAATAATAAGTAAAGAACTTAGGGTACAGAAAAAGAGTGGTTTTGTGTATAAAGCATATACAAAATATGTTTGAACTTGTACAACAGAGAGTTCATTTCCATGAGAAGAGGGAAATAATTTGAATATAGATTAAAAAGTATACCAAACTATTCAGGTAGTCATCACATGAAAACTAGCTCACTATTTGTATGCCAAAATAGATTATTGTGTAATATTTAAAATGCAGCTTCGATAGACATGAACAGGTATTAAAAATTAGAATGGAACACACAATTGGAACTTAAATATGGCATAATTCTGCAAATTCCAGTGATTAAACACATCAATCCATATTTGATTTTTTTGTTTTGTTTTTTTAACTAAACTTTAAAATGAAAATGTAAGGTATGCAAATTGAACTTGATAGAGTGTAGAGCTGTCCAGAAAGTGGCTTGCAGAATCAAGCATGGTTGCCATGTCCCCTTATTTAAAGTGCCTTTGTGCTTATTTTTTTCTATACAGTTTATTACAAATATTGTAGTCGCAGGTTTCCGGTTTCTGGGGGTTGTTTCTAAAGTGCATTTGCTTATTTGGGCTTGCACCCTGATCCTGTCTGTCTTTCCAGTATTCCTCCAAACTGGTTTTGTTCAACCTCTAAAGTTAAAAGAGAAATGTACATAATTATTTTTAGTTTAGTTTTTTGCCTTTTTCCACTTCTTTTGGGCTTGTTTTCAGAAACTTGGTTGCTTGTTTCTTTAATTTGATCTGGCAACTCTGGAATTAAATGCAGCACCTGCAGCGTAATGGCTACCAAATGCTTTTGGGGAGACTCTGAAATGCAGTAAATTCTACAGGAAATGAAAAATCTGAATACTCAGCATCTTCTAGATGGTGGGAAAAATTGAAAGTGAGACATTTTTAAGAAGCTCTGTAATAAAATGGCTTCAGCTGGTTTTCATGGGGCATCAAACAAATCCTCACATAGTGGAAAGCATTCCAGCTTATACGATTATTGCCTGGAGCATGTAAACTCTGAGTTTTCCCATTATCTGACTACCCAATTGCATGTACTATAAACTAGTTGATCGGATTACTGACTAAATCTGATTTTCTGCAGTTATTGGATTATTAAGTGCATGTAAATGCACTTTGTATATATTGAATATCACACTTTACTGTTATACTTTAAAGTCACATACATGAATAGACAGAGGATTGCACTGCTTTCTGAAATAAGCATATGACACAGCAATGTTAAATGTTCTCATGGCAACCGAGTGGTGGGAGATTGACCTCAAGTATGTTTGACTGTGTCATGATTATTGGATCAGCTAGTTGTTCTATCAAATTTGTATATGGTGAAAGCAAAGCATCCCTTTTCACCCTACTTATCAGGGTTATGGTCTTCAGGGTTCTGGCACCTATCCTGGAATTTATTGGATGTAGGCAGAAGTGCATCTTGGACTGTTTTGTTAGCTTTTGGCACCTATAACATCAACTTGGAAAAAGAAGAGGCATCAAGCATGGAAAATTTGCTCATAGTGCACTTTATTACACAGACCAAATTACCATCCCTGATAAGGACTATATACCAGTCAGTGTAAAGGTAATGGCCGCTGACTTGCAGCTCGGCTTACTCAGGTCACAGATTTAACATGGGCACATGAAAATAGCAAAGGCAGCCAAGGACTTTCATGCCTAGGACTGATCCTAGACTGACTCTGTATCGGACTACATAATGCTGATATTCATATTTTTACGTTATTTTATTTGAACTATTACTAGAAGACTTACCTGATTATATAAATTAGTTTTACTATTACATTTATCATTTATTCCACCCGAGGATGTTTGGGTTTCTTTTTGAGTCTTGGTCCTCCCAAGGTTTCTTCCTCATAACGTTTAAGTAGTTTTGCCTTTACACTGTCACCCTAGGCTTGCTCAATTTGGGATATATAAATCTGACTTTACTTAAATCACTTACACTAATAATTAGTAACGAGTTTTTATTTAAAAGAGCAGGACACACATGAAGAAGGCCACACAGACACACCCCAAAATAAACAGAGCATTGGCCACACGCTGGGACCGGGAATGGGCTACGTAGCAAGTGAAGTAAATTTTTGACCACGAATATCTTGGGGGATATTCTCGCAATTTATTAGGCATAGGATAAAGTGCTCTCTGAATGGGACGCTAGCCTACACATTGCAAGCCCAACCTAGGGTTCAAATCCAGACCCAGAGGAACTGTTTATTGCCTCGATAGTAGTGATTCCATTCAAGGTCATGTTTTTCATTGACCAAATATTTTTTGCTGTGTTTCTCTATAACAAAAAGTTTTGATAATGACTTAACTAAACCTTTCACAGAACATCTCACTTTGGATACCAGAGGCTTAATGCATCTCCGTTTTAATGATAATTTGTTTTCTTTTTGACATTTCAGTTCAATAATCTATTTTCATTCTACTAGTTCCTACAGCATGTGGCAATATTCATTAATCAGACATGGACAAAAGAATAGACTATAATCGCTATTTTTGCTGAGTAACAGAAATCCTGAATGCCATCCACTATAACTCAAAAGTTTTTAGAGGATGGTTTGAAAGGAAACAGCTAGCTAATGCCATTTACAGCATTTAGCAGATGCCCTTATCCAGAGTGACTTAGAATTGAGCTGAGCAGTTGAGCAGCTCAAGGGTCAAACAGTTTGTAGGTTCACTCTTCCCAGCCTGGTGCAGGTCTACAATTTTCTTCCTGGTGTCCTTTGACAGCTCTTTGGTCTTGTCCATGGTTGAGTTTGGAGTCTGACTGTTTGAGGCTGTGGACAGGTGTCTATTATACAGATAACGAGGTCATACAGGAGCCGTTAATACAGGTAACGAGTGGAGAACAGAAGAGCTTCTTAATGAAAAAGTTGCAGGTCTATGAGAGCCAGAAATCTTGCTTGTTTGTGGGTGACCAAATACTTATTTTCCACCATGATTTACAATTTAATTCTTTAAAAATAATTATTTAATGCGATTTCCTTGATTACTTAAGTAAGGGGACCTTACTTTTTTTTTAGTGCACAAATCATTTTCACATCTAGGCACCTTTAGTTTATATACCAGTTTTACAAATAATCTGATCTCACTTAATATCTCAATATTTCAAGAGGTATTTGTGGGTGGTAAATAAGTGGTCTATGTGAAATGCCAGGCTGATTTCTAAAGAGCAGATTGGTGTGTTGTTGTAAAGTGCAGGGTCTCAGATGTACAATGTGAAGTCTGATTATCTACAGGCATCTCTGAGCTGAGGTGTGTGTGTGAGGTGTGTCTTTTAACTGCATGGTGACAGCAGAGTGACCATCCTGGTGATTAAACGCACAATAAAACATGTATCTCTCATAAAGAACCAGCCAGTCCACAGCATTTTATTCTGAGCTCTATCTTTATTCTAAACTTCTGACTGATCCATCATGTTCACCATTTTCCACTGCACAAACTCATTCAAATGAGTAAAGAAACATTTATAGCCATCCCCACTGGTGGGAATTAGCAGTCATTTATTTATGGATATGGTTTTGAATGCATATAAGAGTGTACATCATGTATGTTTGCGTATGTGAACACACTCACAGTCAAACTCGCACCATTGCAGGTTCACAGGTGTGGTTGTGAGTTTGTGTGGGTATGTGTGAGCATACAGAGAGGAAAATCGGGACGGCATCATTGCACCCTTGCTGGAGTCAGTGGGGAAGCGGAAACACGGATCTGGCAACATGCAAGTGACATGTGAGTGGTAGGAGGGGGGCACCGATGCACATGCCAATCTCCAGGCAAAAGCCAGCAGGCAGTGGAGGCTGTGCCAATCCGACTCTGCATGAGTTGCGAGTAGGTCTGACAGTCGAAAGGAGACATGAAAGAGAAAATGATAATAAAGTGACGGTGAAAGTCACTAAAGTTGGTGCACCTGCCTTCCTATCCAAAAGCAAAGCTTAGCACTCTAAAAACTCAAACTACTTTAAATACATTACTGTGATTTTTACTATTGAAATCAGGACATTAGGATTACCTGGACAGAAAGACTACAATGAATGAATGTGTATTTGGAGCAGAACTTCAGTGGAAATACTGAAAGATTATATACAAATCTACAATTTATGTGCACTTTAATTTGATACTAGTGTATCTGCCATACCCTGCCATACACAAATGCTGCCCCTGATTGCATATCTGTTGGTGAATTAGGCTACATTCACACAGCATGCAGAGTAGCCCAAATCTGATTTTCTCACCAACCCCGATTGTTTTTTGCTGTTCAGAGATATCTTTTTTCAGTGTGACCAATATCCAATATTCGTCAGAACAGTTCATGCTCCTAAACTGATGTGCATGTGCATAAGACTCACATGTCACGTGGCCAGTCCAGAGGTAAACAATCAAAATGGAGTCAACAGTAACAGGCATTTCTTTAATGGTCATTTTAAAAAGGGCACACTATTAAGGCCACTTCTTTGATTTATGTCCTAGGCTTCTTTAAAGCTATTCATTTTCTTTTGGCACCTAAGCCACATCCTCCTGTGGTCACATTTGGCTGTTTCTTTATTTCCCTTACAACTGTTGTTCATTTTCCCTTCTTCTCAGTGTGCATTTATAATGAATTTTCAATTGTAATGATGTAAAAGTCACATTACAATTTGGCTGTTCAGAGTCGTATTGGCATGTATTGGATATGTATCGGATTTTAATAGCACATATGAAAGTGGCACAATAGGAACTGAAAATGTTAGATTCCATGTTTCTTTCCATTCACACTGCTCGCAAAATGACATATCTGTGTCCCATATGACAAAATGTTTTGTATTTGGGCCGTTTAACTGCTGTGTGAACACAGCCTTGGTTATTAAGATAGCAGACTACTAAACAGAAGGTTATAAGCTATAAGTATAACGTTGAGTGCTTGAGCTTTTCTTACAACTACTCAGCTCAATTGTAAGTCACTGCTAAATGCTCTAAATGTATACTCAAAATGATTCAAGCCTACATTACAGGAAGAGACACCCATGTACAGTAGCTTTGATTTTAGTTTTTTTTTATTTAGTTGTATATATTTTTTTAATAAACAAAGACTGAAATTGTAACGGTGTGAGGCGGATGAGATGCAGGAGACGAACGAAGGGATTCAAAATACGAAAGCTTTATTGAAAAAGGACAACAGAGGGAGACACCACGAACGGAAAGGGGCAAAAACTGAAAACGGGTGTGAACATAAACTTAGCCGAAGCCGCAAAACAGGTGTGAAACAAAACCGAAAACAGGTAGGAAACAGAAACCACGTAGGGGGCGCAAAACGGGTGGAAATAAACCAAAACACGGAAATGAATGAAACGAACGATACCTGATACTAAGCAGGGCACGTAGGGACGCGATGAGCGGCGAGACGCGTAGGGACGCGATCGACCCAAGGAGTCCGAGTCGGAGCTAGGACTCCAGAAAGAGACTCCTGGACGTAGGCCCATCTCGGGAGGTCTTCTCGCCGGGCGGACCCTAGGAGGGGACCGCCAACAGTCGGGCGGTCGGGGCGCGTGAAGGCACCGACGAGAGGCTGCAGAGCGGGGTCGACGACGAGAGGCTGCAGAGCGGGGTCGACGACGAGAGGCTGCAGAGCGGGGTCCGAAGAGAGGCTGCAGAGTCGAGGTCCGACCGACCGAAAGAGGCGGCAGAGCCGGGGGTCGACGAGAGAGGCTGCAGTGGGGGGGTCGACCGAGAGGCTGCAGAGCGGGGTCGACGACGATAGGCTGCGAGCGGGTCGACGACGAGAGGGCTGCAGAGCGGGGTCCGACGACGAAGCTGCAGAGCGGGGTCGACGAGAAGGCTGCAGGACGGAGTCGACGACGTGTGGCTGCAGGACGGAGTCGACGACGTGAGGCTGCAGGACGAGTCCGACGACGTGACGCTTGAGAGCATGTCGCGACGTGACGCTTGAGAGCAGAGTCAAGGGACGTGACGCTTGAGAGGCAGAGTCGGAGCGAGGGCACGCTGAGAGCAGGGCCGAGGAGGCGACGCTTGAGAGCAGGCCCGAGAATGCAACGCTTGAAGCAGGGCCTAGGAGGCGACGCTTGAGAGCAGGGCCGAGGAGGCGACGCTTTGAGAGCAGGGCCGCGAGGCGACGCTTGAGAGGCAGGGCCGAGAGGCGACGCTTGAGAGCATGGCCGGAGGAGGCGACGCTTGGAGAGCAGGTCGAGGAGGCGACGCTTGAGAGCAGGGCCAAGGAGGCTACGCTTGAGAGCAGGGCCGAGGAGGCGACGCTTGAGAGCAGGGCCGAGGAGGCGACGCCTTGAGAGCAGGGCCGTGGACGGGACGCTGGGACCAGGGGCCGTGGACGGGAACTCTTGGGAGCAGGGCCGTGGAAACGTGACGCTGGGGGAGCGGGCCGTGGCACGGGACGGCTGGGGAGAGGGCCGTGGACGGACGCTGGGGAGCAGGGCCGTGGTCGGGACGCTGGGGGGGCAGGGCCGTGTTCGGGACGCTGGAGCAGGGCCGTGTCGGGCCGGCTGGATGCAGGGCGTGGTCGGGACGCTGGGATGCAGATCGTGGACGAGACCGCTGAGATGCAGAGTCTTGGCCGGACTCGCTGAGAGGCAAGAGTCGTGGACGAGACGCTGAGATGCAAGATTCGTGGACAGACGCTGAGAGGCAGATCGGGTGGACGACACGACGGCTGAAGCAGAGTCTGACGACGTGAGGGCTGCCGAGCAGAGTCCCGTGGACTACGAGACGCTGAAGCCAGATTCGTGGACGACGAGACGCGAGAGGCAGAGTCGTGGACGACGAGACGCTGAGAGGCAGAGTCGTGGACGACGTGAGTCTGCCGAGCAGAGTCGTGGACGACGTGAGGCTGCCGAGCAGAGTCGTGGACGACGTGAGGCTGCCGAGCAGAGTCGTGGACGACGTGAGGCTGGATCTCCGTGGAGGAGACGTTCTCTGGACGGGTCTCTGTGAAGCTGATGGCCTTAGGGAAGACCTCTGGAACTGCCGAGACCCTTGGTGCAGCCGCTGGAACTGCCAAGGCCCTTGGTGCAGCCACTGGAACTGCTGATGCCCTGGAGGCAGCCACTAGAAATGCCGACGCCCTGGAGGCAGCCACTGGAACTGCCAACGCCCTGGAGGCAGCCACTGGAACTGCCGACGCCCTGGAGGCAGCCACTGGAACTGCCGACGGCCTGGACACAGTCACTGGTACAACTGTCCGAGACGCGAGAGCGGGCACGAGCGGGAGTGACACGACTGTCCGTTTTGCCAATGTCCGTGATGCAGGAGTGGGCACGACCAGGGGTGACGTGACTGTCCGTGTTGCAAAGGTCCGCACAACCACATCAAGGTGAGACGCGTAGGGACGCGATCGACAGTAACCACGAACATAATCAATAACCCGCGACCAGTCTCTCTCGCGGGCGCGCTTTTATAAGAAGCCTCACGGCTGAGCGCAATCAGCGCGATCGCCGTGGGGCTTCCTGATTGGTCAGTGCACGGCGCGCGCTGCCGTGGCGCGTGACAGAAATAAAAAAAAATGTATTATACAATATCCATAAAAACGCTGGTAAATGAATGCTGTACCTGCCTTTTTACCTCTATTTATTGCTTATTATTGTTGTATTACACTCCTTTCTTTTATTGACGCTTTTAATCATGAATATTGGCATAAAACAATCTCTTAGAGGTCGGAATGAATTAATCCTTATTTACATTATGAGGAAATGAGGAAATTTGATGCCAACTTTGAACAAATCAGAGTTTGAATGGCCTTCTGGAACCAATTAAGTTCGAATTCCAAGGTTTATTGTAAGTTTCTACAATAAATGCATGTGTTTTCCAGGCATGGCTTCAGAAGGGACGCTGAAACAAAGGGCTGAAAAAGTTTGGTTACTGAGATGTAAACTAGTAGCGCAACTTAACATCAGTATGCTTCTTTAGAAATCATTAATATTTCCTTTAAGATAGGTGTTAAGATTAGAGTTAAGGTAAGGAGTTGAGATAATATGGTCATATATTCAGTGTTATTTTCTGTGCTGTGAATAATCCAGACTAAATTCATGCACAACAGCATTTAATGTTAGCATTTCTTGTTAAGAGACTTGTTAGAGGATAAAGTTAGTAATAAACTTAGCATCTTCAGTCATCATTAACAAGTCTCCAGCAGCTCTAGCAATTTTGTTGCAAGGTTTGTGTTTACTCCAAAATTAGGTTTAACTTCTTAACTGGACATCACAGTGGGTAAAGTACTGCTAGAACCTGTTAATAATGTTGAATACAACAGAGGCTAATCAGCTAATCGCTGATTAAGTATTTCTGGAGGACAGCTTGTTACAGCGGTAGCTGTAGTGAAAGTTTCACTGCATGAAGACTTTGTTGCACAAGGCAGTTCACCGTGCTTCCCGGTACAGACTTTGCTTGATGTGTAGGCGTATCCTCAGCTTGTCGGTCCACCTAGGTCTGCCACTGTGTGTACAGCTGACTGAGAGTTCCAGAAACCTCTAGCTAGAAGCAGTTACAAAGCTGACTTCAGCACTGCTTATGCTACTAGCCTATCCCTTCACTTCTTAGCTTTCACTGAGAACTGGATTACCTCAGAAAACACAGCAACATCTGCTGTGCTACATTCAGGTTTCTTGTTCTCCCATTTTCCAATAGGTTCTGGTAGGGGCGTGGGAGCAGGTCTGCTAATTTCTTCAACCTAAAACAGCTTTTCCTTCCTCACTGCTTGAAGTTCACATATCCTCTTTTGAATTTCATACTGTTACCATGCTCAAGCCTTGCAAACATCACATTATCGTTATCTATTGCCCCTCTGGTCCACTTGGCAACTTTATAGCTTGATTCTCTTCTCAACTCATCACTTATCTTGAGATAACATTTTATGTCTTTTTCTCTTCCACTGTTTCTTAACAACAATTCCACTCCCTCTACTACAGTGATGATCAGAAGTACTTGACAATGGTTTCTTTCTTTGTTCTCCTTGACTGTCCTCTCATCTTTGCTATTTCAGACCATTTCTCAGCAGCAGTTCCTACTGACAATGCCATTCTGCAAAACCTTCTCCCTCTCTGGTTCAAAGTCTCCAAAAGTCTCTGGACTCCCTCTGTCCTTTCATTTCCATGCCAGTAAATCCAGTGATATCCAGTCCCTAGTTAACTGACATTTTATGGTCTCATACATCAACCATTCACAGTGCTGAGAAAAAATAGAGAAAATAACTCACCAACAGACCTGACTGTGTATTGGGCACTGCTTGCCTCTCTATTCTTATTCAGTAAAGAATGTTCTTTCTAAGACCGCTAAAATCCAATGGAGTCCCATGATCCAATTCTACACAGCGGTCATTGAGTCCATCCTCACAAAATCCATAACCACCTAGTTTGGTTCTTCTACTTCACAAGAATGAACCAAACGCCAATATTTAACCAGGAAAGTGGAGAAGATTCTTTGGTGTACTCTGCCAACACTTCAGGACATCTATAACAGAAGGGTGAGGAAGCGCACTTGCAAAATAACAGCTGACCCCTCTCACCCTGGACATCTTTTCCAGCTCTGGCAGAAGATGCAGCACAACCCGACATGGCAACAGCTTTTTCCCTAGAGCTGTTGCGTTCATTAACCACAGTGGACACCTCAGACGTTAACCGGAACCAATAACCTACTTGTTGTATTACAGTGTAACTGCTCTGTAACACAATTTTTATTCTGCACAATGCCTATTTGCACAAGTGTACAGGTACATTTTTACTATGCTGAAATTTCGTGTAATATTCTGTAAATAATAGCTTCTAGTATATTTATAGTACAGTCCATGTGAACTGCATACTTCATATCTGCATATGGACAGACTTTAGCTCACTTCACACTGTCTCCTCGACTATTCTTTGTTATATTATTGTACTTACTTTTACTTTTTCCTTAGTCCAGTAGTTGTAAATAACTGTGTACTGTATGGTCTATTTAATACATGTCACATGTGTGCATTCACCAAGAAAAATTTGTCCCACAGCCAAAACAGCTTTATTTCACCCTAAAAGCTCCTTGTGCATCTCAAATCTGAGGCAATTGTTCTCAGTCATCTCTTACTCAGCCCTCCCTCTACCCCACCTGAGGAATTCATGAACCATTTTACACAGAAGGTCACCAACATTCAGTCATCCTTCTGTACTCTGGCCAAGTTGGAGAAAGCCCATGGGCATCGCTCAATATTTAAACCATTTACTGAGGATGAAGTGGTCACAGCAATGATAAGAAATTTTCCTGTGACCTGGCCACTGTCTCCAGTACCATCCACACCTTTCCTGCCATTTTCCAGCAACCTTGCAACATATGCCACAACAATGATCAGTTTGTCACTGACATCTGGCCTGCTTCCTTCAAGACGGCTTGAGTTACACCTTTACTGAAGAAGCCAACACTCCAGCTGATGTGTCCACCTACAGACCTGTTTCATGCCTTCCATTCCATTCCTTCTGTCCAAAACAGTCAGATGTGCTGTACTTTTATATGGGCATCCTCTAAATGACTAAATGTAAATAGGATAATGTTTCTTCTGTCATATACACTTTTGTTTTACTTGTTTTTGTATGTATTTTTGTAAGCTTAAGCTCTTGGTTTTTGTTATTATATGTACCCTTAGCTTGCTATACCTGGGGACATTAGGGGGACTAGTGAAACAGTGGATTGTTTTGGCTGCGTTCATGAAAAGAAACATCATGTAAACGATAGTCAAAAGATTTTTTTACCTACAAATATACAAAATTATTAATAACTGGTTTCAACCACTTTTATGGTTTTGTTTGTGTCCTTAGCTGCAAACTCAAAACTTGCTTTCTTGTGTCATAGTAGCATTAGTTTTTAGACTAACTGGTAATGATTACTTATTGATCATTGAGTACTTGCATGATGGTACCTTCAACTGTTTGCATTATTGTAAATCGCTCTGGATAAGAAAATCTACCAAATGACAAAATGTAAATAATTAATTTGAGAAAAATGTAAAAAAAGAAGCATTTTCACTAGCATTTTATGCCCCATTGTACAAAAAGCAGTTCAGAAACCTTCAGAATTAAGCATATATACTGCAATACGTGATAACTCATAAATAAAAAGTTTTATTCTGTGGTGTAGATCATGTACAATTGATACATGTTTGGATGCTGGTTTGTATGCAATTATCATATTTCTAATGGAATGTTTTATTTGTGTAATTTTGTCATAAATACCCATAAATCTTTTTCCCCAGACATGTCCTCTTTTTAAGTTCTAAAAAATCAATCTGGCCAGGATTTCTAAATGTTTGGAGTTTGACTTTTCCTTCATGTTGATGACCCTGCCTTCTCGTATGCAGTTTTTTTTTCCAATTAAGTACACACCCTGCATACAACCAGTGGTAAACTGCTTCACAATCGTCACCCTTGATTGTGTAAAATGCCAAACCCCAGCCACAATCAAATTCAGAGGGAGTATACCTGGACACATTAGGAGGACAAGTGAAACAGTGGATTGGTTTTTGTTTGTTTCATTGATTTTAGTTTGTGTCCCTATGGCAACAACAAAACAAATGTTTTAAAAACAAAATTTCAAATAATTTTACCTTGAACACAACACACTGAACATTGATTTGAAGATAACAAAAGACCAAAGTCTCTAAGATTAAAAGACTAAAGTTCACGGGGCCACTACTTACTTGAATTCCGCAAGGCCCCAACCTCCCACCCTCCAACCATGGCCATTTGTCTGCACCGTGCCCACATGCCTTAATATCCTCTTTTTTGAAAGAAGAAGAAAAAAAAAAAAGTCCCCTGCTTTATGTAATATTTTAAGTGTTGCTGATCCATGTTATCATATATTTATACCAGGCTAATTAAAAAAACTTCCTCAGTTCCTTTTTCTATCATAAAGGAAAGAAGCTTTTGTGTCCTGCATCATTGTACTAAATTTAGTTATGTTTATCCCAATCACCCATTCAGCATCAATGCCTGAACCAGCGTGAAAGAACTGCTAGGACTCAACCTAGGGTCACTGATGATGTGCCACCTGAGCATCTATTTCTACTGAATGTAATTTGCCATTCTGTGACTCGCTGTGATCCGTTACTGGCGCACTCATTGAAAGAAGCTATTCTAGTAAATTTAAGATCAATCCAATCGATGTCCATCCTCTTTAATGGCAGAGGTCTTTAAAATTATAATTAGAAATGTAATGAAATAAAACTCTGTAAACTCTGGACGTTGCGGCCGTAAACAGCTAGTCACCTCAACAGCCAATCAGTGCTGCAGATCCATGAATAGAGGCTGGAGCTTAAGAGCAGAAGCCCATCATTCACTCAAAAGCTCACTACCTTACCAGTTGTGTGCTTGCTTGCTTGCTCATTAGCGCACATTTGGACTAGAGATTAGAAATTGCATTTTCTATAATGACTGAATTTCCATAAAAAAACAAAAAAAAACAAACATTTGTATAGCAGGTTAGACTTTGGATACAATGGCATAGGGATGCTGTGTAGATGGTATAGTTATACTCTTGTTTTCAGAGGTATCTCTCGCACATTTATGTTTTGTTTGCAGTCTGTTTTCTTGTGAAAATACCCTACATATTTACATTACAGTAGCTTAAAAAATTCTTTGTGACTATGGTAATGTCTAGTCAACATCCATTTCGGTCAACGACCTGTTTCACAGAACATAATGTGGACGTTAAATGGTGCATACCTGTATAGCTAGTCTGGTTACCATTCCCATTCTTCCACTTTAGGCTCTACAGCAGCGATATCCCTGTAGCTGACATGCAATAAAGTGTAAATCAGACCTTGAATAAACCTTCCCTCCTGCCAATCCCCAGCATGCCCTGAGTACAGTGAATTAAAAGTCATTTATTCAGGCTGAGTTAAATGTCAGAGAAACACGCCCATAAAGAGCAGCGTACATAACACCATCACTGACTAGAGCTTCTCCAGCTCTGACATCCGTGGATGTTCCTTTCCTCCCCCACTTAATCTAACCGAACCATGCAGTGTGGCAAAACTGCCATCTTCATAATCACAAGGCGCCTCCAATTATTGCTTAATGTACCACGGCATTATAGCATGCGCCATTCTGGCCGGGCACCTCCAGGCCACCGTGCCATTCATGCTTACTGTCAGCCTCATTAGATGGCTGGTTGGTTCCTAGATGATAAAGTCAAGGCTGTGAAAAGTTGGTCGCCGATTCCTCCTGTACTGACAAAATATCTTCTTTTTTTATGTGTGTGGGATGCCAATTAGCTGTAATGTAGCAGAGAATTTATGTGAATGATTAAATCCTATAACTTCATTTAGAAACCACAGTCATAAAACCTCAGTGGTTAATAGAAAAGAGATTGGTTTAAAATGAAACAACTGCATTATGGCACACTGCAAACCTTGTGCATATATAACGCATTTGGGAGAGAATGGATTTTTATGCATATTGTATCTTCAATATGTGTTTAATTTGAATGACTTGTTTTCAACCAAAATTGAATCCAATGATGATGTTTTTACATAGTCATAATGGTTAATTTACACTAAATATTTCCTCACATTGCACGGTTGCACATCTATAATTAGTTTTTGTGTTTTGTTTTCTCTTCAAGCACCCCAATGCATCGTTTAGCAGTTTAAGAGATTCCGTTTTCCAATTTTTTTTTTTCTTATAAGAAGCTCCACAACAGCCGAATCTCATTATCCAGCTCTGACTACATTCATTTTCTTTTTACTGGAGAAGCTCCTTTATGTAGAGAGTAATATAAAACAAAGCATACAGCACTACACACATTACATGAACACCTACAGCTTTTCATGACCTCTTCCTAAATAGTGTCAATCAAGCAGCAGTCGAACTCGCCATCATTCTTCTCATTCTCTTCCACTATTACTCAAGTCCTCTGATACCATGCAACTCCAATTTCTTCAGTAAGAGTTCAGCCATGCAGAGATCCATTAGGCAAAAAACAATTTCACACTGAGCCAATTTCCTAAATATTGAAGGCGATCCCACCTTTGGATTTGCCTGAGTAGCTTTAGAAGGATGCACAAAGCCATCAACAATGTAGTCGAGTTTCAGCACACCCCTCCACTGACACATTTTATTAAGCTTCACCTGACAGATTAGACAAGGCAATGCCAAGGCTAACTGATGACTCAGGAAACAGAATTACAGTGGTGTGCAGAAAATGCTTATTCCTTACTTTGTGAGCTTTGGTTGGTAACATTTTGCTTGTGATAGCTGTCCATATGTCATGCATTACATGAACATTTAGAGTCTTGTTCCAACAGGATTCAGCTATTATAAAGCTCACTCTAATCAAATTTAAACTCAAGCTGATAAATGGTTTGAGTTTAATGACATAGTGGTACCTCGGTTCTCATCCACCTTGGAACTTGTCGAATCCGGTTCTCGGTGCATTTTCATCATCGTCATCTTTTCCACTTATCCATTTCAGGGTTGCGGTGGCAGCAGGGCAAACCAATAGTCCAGGCATCTCTGTCCCCCGCAACTTCTACCAGCTCCTCTTGGGGGATCCCTAGCTGCAGCTGCTTCCGGGGCCAGCTGGGAGATACAATCCCTCCAGCTAGTCCTGGGTCTGCCCTGGGGTCTCCTACCAGTTGACCATGCCTGGTACACCTCTAGTGGCAGTCATCCATGAGGCATCCTTGTCAGATGCTCGAATCACCTCAATTGGCTCCTCCTGGCGAATTAGCAGCAGTTCTACTCCAACCTCCACCTGGATTGCCGAGCTCCTCACCAAATCACGGAGAGTATGCTCAGCAACCAGCCAGAGAAAGCTCATTTAGGCTGCTTGTAACACGGTCATATGACTTCTCCAAAGTAGCAAACTCCCGTGCCCCCTCAACCATCTGCGAGAGAGTAAAGAGTTGGTCCGCCGTTCCACGACCAGGACGAAACCTACATTGTTCCTCCTGTATTTGAAGTTCAACTATCGGATGGTTTCTCCTTTCCAGTACCCTGGCATAGGCTTTCCTAGGGAGGCTGAGAAGTGTAAAGCCCCGATATTTGGAACACACTCTCCGGTTCTCTTTTATAAAAATGGGGTACTGCCCCCGATATCCTTGTGATATTGTAGAGGTGTGTCAGCCAAGACAGCCCCCCAATATTGAGGGCCTTCAGTTATTCTGGTTGAATCTCTTGCCTCTGTGGAGGCTTCCAACTACCTCATTGACTTCAGCTAAGGAAACGGAGTCTGATACCCCAGACACATTTGGGGTGTCCCTCCCCTTCCCCTTCGGAGCTGTCGGAGCGTTTTCCATAATCTCTTTGAGGCTGCCTGAAAGTCGTTGTCCATGCAATCTTCAAACTCCTCCCACACTCTAGATTTAGCTTCAGCAACTGCCAAAGCTGCTGTCTTTTTGGCATGTTCGTACCCATCAGCTAAATCAGGAGTTCCATGAGCTAGCCAAGCTTGAGAAGCCTCCTCCTTCAGCTTGACAGCTGCCTTCACCTCTGGGGTCCACCACCAGGTTCTTGGGTTGCCAACAAGCACCAACAAGCTTTTGACCACAACAATAAGCTACCGTTTCCACAATTGAGTTCTTGAACAGGATCCATTAAGGCTCCTTGTCCCCAACCTCCTCCAGAACATGTGAGAAGTCCTCTAGGAGATTGGAGTTGAACCCAATCCGGACAGAGACCTTTGCCAGCCTTTTGCAATAAACCCTCACTGTGTGTTTGGGGCTATCAGGTCTTTCCGACAGCTTTCCCTGCCATCTGATCCAACTCACCACCAAATGGTGATCAGTTGACAGCTCAGCCACTCTCTTCACCCAAGTGTCCAAAACATACAGCTTCAGGCCAGAAGACATGACCACAAAGTCGATCAGTGATCTTTGGCCCAAGGTGCTCCGGTACCAGATACACTTATGAGCATCCTTTTTGAAGATGTGTTTGAACGCAGTGTTTGTTATGGACAAACCATGACTAGCACAGAAGTCCAGTAACTTCTCACCTCTCGAGTTCAGATTAGGCAAACCGATCCTCCCAATCACCCCTCTCCAGGTTTCTCAGTCACTGTCAATGTGAGCATTGAAGTCTCCCACTAAAACGATGGAGTCAGTGCTTGCAATCCTTTCCAGAACTCCACCCACTAACTCCAAGAAGGCCTGATACTCCGAACTGCTGTTGGATGCATGTGCGCACACACATATAACAGCCAACGTTTTCCTTCCTGGAACTCGAAGACTCATTGAGGCTACCCTCTTGTTTACTGGGACAAACTCCAACTGCACAGCCACCAGCTGGGGACTTGTGAGTATCCTCACACCTACCGCCTCTCACCCTGTGCAACTCTTGAGAAGAAGAGAGCCCATCCCCTATCAAAGAGCCCACACTGTGCGTGGAGGTCATCCCAACTATATCTAGCTGGTATCTTTCAACCTCCTGCTCCAGCTCCAGCTCCCCCCAGGTGAGGTTACGTTACATGTGCCAAGAGTCAGGTCCATTCCACCAGGATAGAACACAATATACGATATAGACCACTCTACCAAACACTCATTAAACTCCCCAGTCCATGATACCTTTAACGTATGACTAATTTGTCGGGATATATCCCCTTCGTAAATTAGGGAACACCTTTACAAAACAACTCAGTTAATGCATATAATGCCTTACACAGTGTGATTTTCTGGGGGCCTGGAAAGGATTAATTGAACTTACATTATTCTTTATGGAAAAAAAATGTTCAGAACTCATTATTTTCAGTTCTTGACGAGCCTTCTGAAATGAATTAATGTATTTGTTTGTGTTATGGCACATTATTGTGCATTCCAATATTGGCGGTAATACTGAACGTTAAACTTGTGAGACACAGTTACATCTTGGCATTAACCTGCAGAACTGTTTTATCACTCTGTTACATAATGGCATTGACTGTGAAACACTGGTGTATGACAATTTTGCTTACTGACAATGACACGAAGGCTGGTTGTACAGCACTGTTACATATTGAATTGAACCTGAAACCATGCTCTAAAACACTGTGTGCTTTTACATGCACTCAATAATCTGATCAATGCAGTTATCTGATTATTCAAGTGGTCATGTGAATGGCATACTCCAATTTCTTAGACTGGATTAAGGTCTAGAAATCAGATTAAGAAATCTGATAAAGAGAGCTGGATTTAACTCAGTAATTGGATTTCTCAGCGCATGTATACCTTTACTCTGCTTTCAATTAGTTTTCTCAGTTTGCTCATGCATGCAAACTTAACCAAGTAGAGTGTAGCGCTGTCGCAGAAGTAGCTAAGAGAATCAAACATGGTTGCCAGTTCTAAGAGTCTTCACTTCTTTTGGACTTATTTTCATAGACCTGGTTGCTAGTTTCTCTTGTAGGATCTGGCAACCTTGGAATTAAATGCAGCAGTCACGAAATGGCTACAGAACACATTTGGGGAGACAGAAACCCAGTATATGCTCGAGGTAATGAACATTATTACATTATTTAATTGCTAAAGTTAACATCACATCCTTCTTTGGGATCATTGACTGGTTGAAACGTAGAAATGTGATTATCGCCTGAGTCATATAAACGTAGAACCCATTATCTGATTACCCAAGTGCATATATACTCATTGTTTGGATTACTGACAAAATCTGATTTTCTGCAGTTATTGCATTATTAAATGCATGTAAACACACTCACTGTAATATAGTGACATTGACACTATGACCTGCTGTATATCACTGAACTGTAGTGACATTGACACAAGAACAATTTTTTCTATATAACAGGTACACAGTAATACTGAAAACTCATTGTATGAAACAGTTATGTAAGTACAGACTTAATCCTATGGTATAACCCAGTTATGTAATAACACAGGGCTGAAAACCTGCTGTATAACACAGTAACATTGTGCCACTGACCTCAACGCATGTTGTATAACATTTTCACATAGTGACGTTGACCTGGGAACCTGCTGTAGAGCTTAATTATATAGTGATGATGACAGCGCAATAGCTGCTCTATAACACTGTTACACAATGAAAATGACAAGAAAACCTGTTTTACAAGACTTCAGCCTGAAAAATCTGCTGTGTAATGATGTTCTACAGTGGTTTATACATAAAAACCTGCTGTATAAAGTCATTAGAGATTTAATTGCCATTAGCAGTCATTAGTGGAATTAATACAGTACTTAACAGGCAGCCAATATAAACTAAGTAAATTCAGGGCATTCTGATCTGACTTACCAGTGAGCTCACTGATGCCTGGGCTTCCATCAGTCTGACTGATAGGGAAGAAGGAAAAGCCATTATTCTCAGTGTGAGAGAAGGGCCAATCCTGGTTATACTCCTGGCCAAAGATGATGAAGGACTAGAACTACTCTTCCACTCCAAAAATAATCCTGTTTACTCATATGGCCCTGCAAATGACTTTACCTCTTCCCAAAACTGCAGGTATACTGTTAGTCAAGCATGCAATCCAAAAAGATGTCAAGCGTGCATTCTTCTTTAAACAGGATTTGATGCTGAAGACTGGGTTTCGAAATTAAGTAAGTTAATAGTCAGGAATATAGTTTGGCATGGCTTCCGTCAGCGAAGAAATCAATTAGGAACAAAGTATTGAGGAAATATTCAGGCCTTACCTGGTTCTTTTTCAGTTCTTAAAGAAATTACAAACATTAGTTTTAATAAAGTCATCTCTGGGTATAGATTTGACCTATTTAACAAAAGAAAGTTTGGATATTTAATACTCCACTCTCATACCTACCACTCATAAAGCAGTCAGTTAAAATTGATAATCTTACTGTATTTCAGTTGAATTGGTTTCTTGCCACAATTTAAAGCACATAAGAAAGACATAGGCCATTGCTATTTTGGTTTGCTCAGTAGGTCAATCTGTCTGAAGTAAGACAGTAGAAGTGACTTGCAGTCTGATGGCTGTGCTTCGGGGAAACAGCTTGTGAAAGTATTGCTGTTCAGGTATTGATTAACCACTCGGAGCTCTGTTAGCTGCCACAGCTCATCAGTAACTACTACTTCAGAAGGCCAGCTTGTAGAGAGAAAGTGAACGACACACACAGACAGAAGTAAAGGTTTAGGGTTAGGTTTATATTACCTTGTTATACACTTTGGATGGAAAGATCTGTGTACGTTGCGTGATCTGAAGAGTTTCAATGTCTGCTGTGACATTCGGATGGTAGGGTCAGAATTTAGCATAAACAACATTGAAGCATGGATCCATCCTGCCTTGTATCAAAATGGTTCAGGCTGCTGGTGGTGGAATGGTGTGGGGGATATGTTCTTGGCATACTTTGGGCTTCTTAATATCGAAGCCTTCCTGAGTATTGTTGCTGACCATGTCCATCATTTTATGACCATGTTGTATCTTCTTCTGATTGCTACTTCCAGTGGGATAACTTTTTCTGATTTGTGGTTGTAGTTATTCTGATTAAGTCCATGTCCCTTTGATAATGCTGAAGCTGGTATTATTACTGACACCACTTTAGCACTCTCTTTACGACTCTCTGTCAGATTTTTTTTTTGAATGGTGGGAAAATATGTTTCACTCAAATTTCCACTAACTTCTTCTGCCCTGGCACCGGCCCTGTGGGAAATCACCCAATGTAAATGTTACGGTTATAAAATATAATGGTTTTAGGACCCAAATGCAGTTAGCTCCAGTTGAAAATTGTGAACCAAAAATATAAAGAAATAAAAGAAACAAAATAAACCACAAAAGAAAATATCTTCAGTGGCTGAGGATAGAACCCTGGGCAGATGCGTCGATGATGGCTGTTTAAACCGAACGCCACTCAGCAACTGAAGAAAAAGAAATGAAAACCTAACTAAAGGAGGCACCAAGAAAGTGCTCAGCACCTCTAACTCTAGATGCGCTTACAGTGTAGCTCCACTGCTCCAACGATGTAAGCGGGTCTGCACCTGCGCAGAGCGACAGAACTTGAGCGGAGTGTTCACAAAAGCGACTCACAGTTCTTCTGTGGCTTCCAGGAGCAAGAGAAGGATGAGAAGTGAGAGGACAAAGCTGATTAAGAGACAGCGCGGTGTCCTTTCGAAACGCTGTGAGGGGGGTGATTTAAAGCCGTACAGTCTGTAGGCAAATGCAGAAGAAGGCGGGGGGCTCGCGCCGCCGTCGCTGCGAGCGAGTCAAAACCGCTGAGGAAGAGAGGCAACCAGGATCACTAGAAATAGCTTGCCCTACACTATTGCTAAGCCCTACCAGTTACCGGACAGCCTCCTGACTGCCCCTTGCTGACGGTCTATGAACCGCCAGCTACCTCTGTCCCTAAACAAAAAAAACAGTGCTCAAGAATAAAGCCATGTGAGGGCTGGTGAAGTCCAAAGATGCGACACCTGTGTGGGCTCAAAGGTGTGCTTAAATAGCTCCACCAAAAGGTGTCGCCACTTAAGCGCATGGCGCCAAACCAGGGCTGGCACATGTGCGATTGCGGCGAGCGTGCACACGCCATAGAATGAGTGACCCCTAATAGTAAAAGATAGAGACATGAACCAGAAACTTCCTTCTGGTGAAAGAGGGTGACCTTGCCTCTAAACAAGGGATCACCTCATACCTTGCAGAATCAACACGCAATACGACTGGCAAAACTTGTCTTGCCAGAGACAAATATGAGCCAGGGAGGCTCTGCATTTGGATTCACTGCTCGAACAACTGAGCCTGGTTGATCCTTTGTGTTAACTGGTCCTGTCTTCCTCAGTATGCTGTCATTTGGTTGTGTCTCAATGTCATGTCAATAAAACCTACTTGAACTTATGTACACATTTTTATATCTGATCTTGACTTTCAGAGTTCCTCAGGTCTATATAATATACTGACAAAGGTTTGTGTTCACCCAAAAATTACATCCAAAACATGAGTATAAGTATGCCATTTGCCCTCCATCTTTACTGCTACAACAGTCTTGGTTCTCCAAATAGGACTTTCCACTGGTGTTGAAACATGACTGTGAAGTTAACTTCTGATGTTAGACAATAATCCCTGGCTCACTTTTGACATGAGTGTATTTTCAAGGTTTCTGTCAAAGTTTAGGTCCGGTTCTCTGCAAGCCTGCCAAGTTCTCAATCAAACTAGGCAAACCAATTCTCTGTGGACTCAAGGACAACAGGGCAGGAACTTGATAAACTGACTTGTTGGAACCGTAATGTTTCATACTGAGAGTCACTGGGATATTCAGTACAAATCGTTCTACTGCCACTGTTCGTCTATGGTGAATTCAGAAATGCATGCTTTTGTCATGGTCCCGTTTTGTTTTCGGTCTTTTCCCTGCCGTTCATTTTCCTTTTGATATTTTTTGTTTTGGTTGGCGGCGTGCGCGTGTTTGTGCCTGCCTTCCCTGCAGATCCATTGGCTGCTTCCATCCACGTCTCCTTTCCTGCTCCGCCCTGCACACCAGAATCTCGTTTCCTGTTCATCATCGCCCTCCATAAAGCTTCGAATCAAGCAGCCGTGGATCGCCAGATCGTACGCTCTTGTACCAGGTATCTAGCCAGTATTTCTTATGTTCCTCAATCTGGTTTTAGTCCTGCCTTGTCTAGTTCCTGAATTTAGTCTTGCATTCTGTAGATACTCTAACGTTAGCCAAGCCTGTTATCTTAGCCTGTATCCTAGCCTGCCGCTAGTGCTAGCCAGTTGCTACGCTAGCCTCCTAGTATTCCTTAAGCTTCCGGCTCTAGTTATTCATGCATCTCCGTATCTGTGCCTAGTTTCATCTGCCTCGTTCTGCCTCTGTCCTGTGTTTTCGGCTCTCACGCCAGGTTTGATATCCCCACTTATGTTTTGTTTTTTCCTTCCCTAGTTTCCTGCCTGGTTTTATCGTCTGCATATACAGCCATCTCCAGTCCTGCCTGGTTCGTCCTTTCATCTCCAGTTCTACGCCAGCGTTCTCTGGGTATGGCTCGCCTTGCACCGCCGCTGTTCTCCTCTTCATTCTGTTCCGTTCTAGTCTTCTTGGACTCTCGATTTTTTAGTATCAGTTTGTTTTGGTTACCAGTTTTTCCTGCCATCACTCACGTACTTCGTTTATTGTGATTTAATAAAACTTCAGTTTTCTAAACTCCGTGGTAGTCTGTTTGTGATCTGCACCTTGGGTTCCAAAAAATTTGTTTGGGGTGAAAATTATATTTTCACCATAACAGAACAATCTGGCCAATTATGGAACCCGCAGGTCCCCAGACAGAGGACTCTATGACTATCGGCATGCTGATTCAGCGGCAGGAAGCCTGGCTGTCTCAGCATGATCGACTTTTGCGCTCGCTTTCTGAATCTAATTGTTTACTGTCTACCCATGTCTCCAGTCTAACCAGTAAACTTACCCATGTTTTGTCTATTTCTTCCCAGGGTTCTGTTCTTCCCGCCGTGAGCCAGACCACATCTGTCCCCAGAGGCACACAGGCTTCTGCACCCCCTCTGGCAGATCCCTCGGGGTCTCAAGTCTCTGCCACCGCTTCTACGGAATTACCGGCCATCCCCAGAAGTTTGGAACCCCCTCTGACTCATCCTGAGCCATATGATGGTGAGCTTGACCGTTGCCGGTTGTTCATCTTGCAGTGCGACGTGGTTTTTTGGTTGTGGGCCTCGGTCTTTGCCACTGACACTGCCAGAGTTGGTTACCTCGTGGGCCTCTTGAGGGGCAGGGCCCTGAGGTGGGCTGAGGCCATGCTGTCGAACAGCTCGCTTGAGGGGGTCTCGTACGTCGATTTCCTCCGGCGGATTCGGGAGGTTTTTGACCACCCGAGCCACCTCATCCGCCTTCGACAGGGCTCCCGGTCAGTTGCTGACTATGCTGTGGAGTTCCGGTCGCTGCCGGCTGACGCCTTGAGGGAGGCGTTTCGTTCCGGGTTGTCAGAGCGGCTGAAAGACGAGCTTGCGGCCCGTGATGATCCACCTAGTCTGGACACTTTGGTGGCTCTGGCCGTTCGCCTGGATCGGCGCTTCTGCAGAAGTCCCAGCGTTCGGTCCATGCGTCACCGTGTCCGCGAACCAGGTCCACCCCACCGGTCGAGCCACCAACTCCTCCTCCACCCTCAGTCCCCTTGGAGGAGCCAGAACCTATGCAATTGGGCCGAGCCAGTCTCACCCCCCAAGAACGCGATCATCGCAAAGCAGGGGGGTTATGCTTCTATTGTGGAGTTGCTGGACACTCTCTCTCCATGTGCTCCGTCCACCCAAATGGGGCAACTTGTCAGTGAATCTGGGGGCCCTGACGAGTACTTCACCTAGTCCCTCAGTTTCTTCGGCTGCTTGCTACCCTGCATCTCGCCCGCATCACGCACTCTCTGGAAGCCCTGGTGGACTCTGGGGCGGAAGTTAACCTGCTGGACCGTGACCTAGCCTCCAAACTCGGGATTCCCCTGGAGACACTCCAGACCCCTAGGAGGGCTTATGTTTTGGATGGCAAGCTCCTTGCTCAAATCACACATCAGACCCGTCCCTTGCTCCTGGTACTCTCTGGTAATCACCATGAACACATCACTTTTGCTGGTGCCCCTCAGTTTCCCTTGGCTTAGACTGCACAATCCTACCATAGACTGGTGCCAAGGCAGAATCTCGAGCTGGAGCGAGAACTGTCATCAGAGTTGCCTGCTGTCGGCTATCCCACCCTCCATCGGCTCACCCCAAGTTTCTCGGCAACCCGAAGACATTGATCTGTCCCTAGTACCCTCTGTTTTTCATGACCTTCGCCGGGTATTCGACCGAGACTGTGCCTTGAGCCTGCCACCCCACCGGCCATGTGATTGCTCCATTGAGCTCCTGCCTGGGGCCCCTCTCCCTACCAGTCATCTATACCACCTTTCTCATATTGAGAGGGAGGCCATGGAGAACTATATTTCGCAGTCGTTGGCGGCAGGGCTCATCCATCCATCCTCCTCTCCCCTCGGAGCTGGGTTCTTTTTTGTTGGTAAAAAGGATGGCTCTCTGAGACCCTGTATTGATTTTCGCGGACTTAATGCTATCACCAAACGTAACCGGTACCCTCTCCCCCTCCTTTTGTCGGGCTTTGACCTACTCCAGGGGGCTACAGTGTTGTCTAAGCTCGATCTGCGGAATGCTTACCACCTCGTCACATTAAGAGTGGGGACGAGTGGAAGACTGGGTTTAATACCCCTCTAGGTCATTTTGAGTATTTGGTAATGCCGTTTGGTTTGACTAATGCACCAGCCGTTTTCCAAGCATTTATGAATGATGTCCTACGGGACTTTTTTAATTGCTTTGTTTTTGTTTATCTAGACGACATTTTGGTGTTTTCCCGGTTCAAGGAGGAGCACGTAAGGCATGTCCGGTTAGTACTCACCCGCCTGATGGAGAACAGGTTATTTGTGAAAGCCGAGAAATGTCTTTTCCATGCTTTGTCTGTCCGTTTCTTGGGATTTGTCGTCCAGCAGGGGTGCATCAAGGCGGACCCTTCCAAGATCCAGGCAGTGGCAGAGTGGCCTGTGCCCTCCAGGCGGAAGGAACTTCAAAGGTTTCTTGGGTTTCCTAATTTTTATCGGAAATTTATTCGTAATTTCAGCAAGGTGGCGGCCCCCCTGACCCGACTCACGTCCACGAAGCAACCGTTCGCCTGGACCTCTGAAGCCAAGCAGCTTTCACTTGTCTGAAACGTTTGTTCACCTCTGCACCAGTGTCAGCCCAACCGGTCCCCGGCAAACAGTTTATCGGTGAGGTTGATGCGTTGGACCTGGGGGCTGGCACTGTACTGTGTCAAGCATCCCTGTGCTTTTTTTCTCCAGGCGATTTACGTCACCGGAAAGGAATTATGATGTGGGAAATCGGCCGTTGGAGGAGTGGAGACACTGGCTAGAGGGGGCCAAACAGCCATTCCTAGTCTGGACAAACCACAAGATCCTGGCATACATCCAAGGAGCCAAGAGATTAAACTCTCGTCAAGCCATGTGGGCTCTGTTTTTTGCTCGATTTAACTTCACTATTACTTATCGTCTTGGTTCCAGGAATGTGAAGCCTGATGCCCTCTCACGCTAGTTCTCCTCGAACAATTCGGATGACTCCCCTGAACTGATCGTTTCCCCGGACTGCCTGGTGGCTCGGTTGATGTGGGAGATTGAGCTTACCATCCAGGAAGCACAGGAAGGTGAACCAGATCCTGGGGGTGGACCTCCGGACCAACTCTTTGTGCCCGCCTCGGCCAGGACGGCCGTTCTCCAGTGACTCAAAATTTGAATGAGTCAAAATTTGCCAGCCACCCGGGAAGTCATCGGACCCTCGCCTTGCTTAAAAGGTACTTCTGGTGGACGGTTATGGAGACGGATGTCCGCCAGTTTGAGGCAGCCTGCACTACTTGCGCCCGGGGTAAGACCCTTCACCAACCACCAGCTGGCTTACTCAATCTGTTACCGGTGCCTGAACAGCCTTGGTCTCACATAGCGGTGGACTTTGTAACTGGGCTCCCCATCTCCGATGGCCATTCCACCATCCTCACGGTTGTTGACCGTTTTTCTAAAGCCGTCCGGCTCATACCCTTACCGAAACTCCCCTCGGCTATGGAAACTGCGAGGGTCCTTTTTGATTGGGTTTTCAAGATCCATGGGGTCCCTGTGGACATTGTTTCGGACCGAGGACCGCAGTTCACGTCCCAAGTATGGAGTAAGGCTTTCTGTCTGGCTATTGGGGCTCAGCCCAGCCTCACCTCTGGGTTCCACCCCCAGTCCAACGGTCAGGTCGAAAGGGCAAACCAGGAGATCGAGGCCACTTTGCGCTGCCTGTCCACCCAGAATCCTGCGTCTTGGAGCCAGCACCTTGGGTGGCGGGGGCCCATTTTGTATTCACTCGTTTTTTCCCTACTGTTCATTTTCCTTTTGATTTTTCCTTGTGCTTTTGTTTTTTTGGCGGCGTGCGCATGTTTGTGCTTGCCTTCCCTGCAGATCCATTGGCTGCTTCCATCCACGTCTCCACTCCTGCTCCGCCCTGCACACCGGAATCTCATTTCCTATTCATCATCGCCCTCCATAAAGCCATTGTACACTCTAGTTATTCATGTGTCTCCATATTTGTGCCTAGTTTCATCTGCCTCGTTCTGCCTCTGTCCTGTGTTTTTGGCTCTCATGCCAGGTTTGATATCCCCACTTAAGTTTTGTTTTTTCCTTCCCTAGTTTCCTGCCTGGTCTCATCGTCTGCATATACAGCCATCTCCAGTCCTGCCTGGTTCGTCCTTTCATCTCCAGTTCTACGCCAGCATTCTCTGGGAAGGCTCGCCTTGCACTGCCGCCGTTCTCCTCTTCGTTGTGTTCCGTTCCAGTCTTCTTGGACTCTGGATTTTTTAGTATCAGTTTGTTTTGGTTACCAGTTTTTCCTGCCATCACTCACGTACTTCGTTTATTGTAATTTAATAAAACTTCAGTTTTCTAAACTCCGTGGTAGTCTGTCTGTGATCTGCACCTTGGGTTCCACAAACCTTGTTTGGGGTGAAAATTATATTTTCACCATAACAGCTTTATATTATGAATGTGCTGCCATTGAGTGTTGCTGAAATAACAGAGCTTAGTAAGTAGTGTCCATAAACTTTGGTCTGTATAGCATAATGTGAATAATACAGACTGCAAGTTCTGTAATGAAAAGCTTTTGTTTAGCCTTTTTATTGTTTGATTTCCCTGTAATACCGTGCTTATGGGACAGCCTGTACAAGCTGGAAATGAGGCACAAATTGAAATGACATTAAAAATTGCTATTTCAGTGAAGTTCCAGACTGCCATTGTGTTTTAAACCACTAATATTAGAAAAGCTTAAAAAATTGCCTGGCCATACACAGCCCCTTGTGTGTTCCACTGTTCATGAATGAATGGAACTGGATTTGAACAGGTATCTCCTGTGAGTGATTCTGTACTCAGTTATTGCATTCTTGAGCTTGGATTACTTGCTATGTGTGGCTTTACAGTGGAAAAATACAGATGCTATCTGTGGTGTGGTGTTTTGTCTGGAAGCACAGGCTACACTATAGAAAATATTAGTGTGTTATAATAGTACGTTTTTATTAAATGCTACCACTGATAGTCTACAAACATATGCATACATTTGTCCATAAAATTAGATTTGATGCTTTGCCTGATATTAGAGAAAAAGGCTAACCATACATTTTTTTAAACAATTATACCATCTAATTGGCTTTTTACAGTAATTAGGAACAAACAACATCCTCCCCAGTGCAGCACAAACTTCTAAGTTTCTCTTTAGGGCATTAGTCTAAATTTAACATAACTGGACAATAGAGAAGCTTTATTTGCTACTGGAACGCTAACTACAGGCTTCGGCAAAGCTAATTGCATGCCTTTTCCCAAATAACAAGGAAACTGATAAGACAAGCACAATTTTCAGCATGCTGCCTTCAAGGGGCCTCATTTCTCATGTACGTTAACTCTCCCTTAAATACAATGACGGAAAGCTGATGGACGTATTATCCAGTTCTCTCACACAAATTGTGACTAATTGGGAGCTCAAATTGTGCTAAATTGGGCTATTTGAGAGAAGCAAGTAATCAATGATATTATAGAACAGAAGGAAGAAAATTGATGTAGTTATAGGATGCCATTCTGAATAACGTTTCATAAAAAAAAAGGAAGAATTCTTTCAAAGTAGCCACACAAATGTATCTTAATTACAGTTCAGCAACATTGTTCCTACCTATGAACATTTTCACATATGTAGTGCATCTGAATTTTACCTTTATAATACTCGTTAGATAATGAATAACAATTTACATTATATGGCCAAAATTATGTAGAATCTCATCTTCCTATTGGATGTGCATAATTCAATGCATAGTGCTAACTGGTAAGCATACAGCCCTGCAATCTCCATAGACCTACCGACAGGGCACTGTCAAAGAATGCATCCTTTGAACACACTTTCCATTCTGCTAGATGTCGAGGTCGAGTGTAACTTCTGCAGATGTGAGGTAGAAACACAGTTCATTAGGACTGGAGCAGAGTAAGGGTATTGTCTGAATTGATAAATTGCTCTCTGGCAGTCTAATGGACAAATTGTCAGATTCCTAGGTAATTGGATTGGCTGCAACAGTTCTGACTGTAAAGCAACCCAATAGCCACCCAGTCCAATAACACTTTGAAGAAAAATTGCAATGAATCACTTCATTGAATGTAAAGTGTGTACCAATTTCTTTACCAATTGTACCAATTAACTCATGTACCAGGAGCGCTCAGGTGGTGCAGCTGTCTAATATGCTAGCCCACCGCCACAGGGGCCCAAGTTCAAGTCCCAACAGTGCCTGCCAATCTGGCATAACATGCTGCAACAGGGAGCCCCATCACACACTGACTTTCAGACGTTGGTGCACATATACTTACTTCAACTAACTACTTAACAGGTGGCCATGAGGAACTGGGATGCAGTCTCAGTTTTTGGTCTATAGACAGGAATGAGATATCTGTGCCTAAAACATTTCAAACAAAACTCTTAACAAAAGGAATAGCTCATACTTACTGAGTCTGACAAAAACCGCATAAAGAAGACAAAAAACAATATGATTAAATATTAAATTTATATAAATATAATGTATAATATGTAATATAAAACATTAAATGATAAATAAATAATCTTATGTCACTAAAAACCAAAAACAAAGATCTGACTCTGTCAGACGTTGTGCAGTGGTGAAGCGCAAACATAAAGTGCGATTTAAATGAAGATGTTATGGTTCGCCTAGGTAATTGGTGAAAAGAGCTGCGCCCGGCTGAGGCTGGCAGCCGGGATTCAAACCCAGATTGCTGGCGCGAAGGTCTGACATGCTGCCATCGCACCACAGAAAGGCTGATTGAGGTGGAAGCTAAAAAGGCGCCACAAGGAGCGGGCTAGAACACAAAAGCTCACGTGCAAAAACAGGAAACAAATAGAAAATGGAAAATCCACCAACAGCGCTTAAATTGCTGTGGCAAGCGAAGGAAATGAAAGCAAGTGCTTCCTATAGGGAAGCAGAGTGGGAAGCAAGCTGCACGTGTGCAGAGTAGTCAGAGTGCCACTCAGAGACAGAGGGAGCATGCCGTGACGAAAGCTTCAGGGATGAGGCTGATGACAGCGCAGCATCCCTCAAAAACAAAAGGCGTGAGCAGGGAAACTGATCCCTGCTCCAGGGGCTAACACGCCCAATAAAGGGGAGGTAGTGGTAAGGGAAATGCAGGGGCCTTGAATCTGATCGAGTCAAAGCCACTGAGGGGGACAGTGAGACCGCAAACGCAGCGAGGGGAGTGAGCATTGGGATCTGACCCTACTCTAACCGGCTAAGCCCTGACGTCACGTCCGGCCTCCTGACTGTACTTTGGCCTGGCTTCTCTGAAAGCCGGGTCTACCTGTTTCTCCTCACAAAAACCACGGACGCGAAAACAGGCGAGATGGGTGAGGCCTCAAAAATGAGGTGCGTCTGTCAAGCTAACGCTGCCCTCTAGAATGTGTTTCTGATGTCTCAGGTTAATCAGGACCAAAATAAGAGCTGAATTATAGTTTCCATGTGTGTAACACCATAACCAAGCAAAGATTGTTGAGGCTCGACTTTATCTTTTTTTTTTTTTTTTTTTTTTTTTTTTTTTTTTTTTTTTTAACAGGGCGTGATTTTAAAAGTTTGTTGACTCGCTGCTATTTATCATAGACGTAACGAGATCCTCTATTATTGCTCACACATAATTAATATTTTCTCATTTACTACATTTAAAGTTATGGAACATTGCTTATAAATTGACTTCACCGAGATAAAAAGTGAGTTACAGATCCTTGAGGATTGGATTTTCATCTTGGTTTTAGATGCACATTAATTTATTAAAGCAGAATTTGTACCTGACCTGAGGGATCCTAGAACTAAATGTGCTCCTACTTAATTTTTTTACATTTTGTGATGTCAAGCTTCCAGTCTCATACAACAGTCGTTTAATTTATAGTTCTTCACTATCCTTTTGAACTAGGTTTACTGTAAACAGGAAACATCCTAGGAACAATCAGGTCACTTCCTGTGCTCATGTTTGAAATGGTCTATAATGCAGGTTTGTTAAAAAAAAGTAGATAAAGAGAACCCATTTAACAAATGAGACAAAAATATTATACTTGGTCATTTATTTATTGAGAAAAATGATCCAATATTACATACTAGTGAGTGGCAAAAGTATGTGAACCTTTGCTTTCAGTATCTGGTGTGACCCCCCTGTGCAGAAATAACTGCAACTAAACGTTTCCTGTAGCTGTTATGCTTTGCCAAAAAAAAGGAATAAATAAACTAATAAAGATAGCCACATCGTAAGTGTACAGCGCCGCTATTCTCGGACACGTTTACGACGAGGCTCCGCTACACCAGTGGTGCACCGGTCTGTGCATGCGCAAGAAGCACTGGCAGCCCGAGCAGAGCTTCCGCAGTGTACGGGTCCGCGCATGCACAAAAAGTGCAGGCAGCCCGAGCAGAGCGTCCGTGCCGCACCACAAAAACACTGAAATATGTGCCTGTTGAGGTGTGGCGTGAATGCGGGGATTTAAGGGAAAAGGAACGAGACTCAACGAGAGCTCAGCGTCCCTTTCAACACCCGATCATGGAGAAGAATGTAAATCCTCCAATCGCAATGGAGAAGGAGGGGGGAGTGAGAGAAAAGGAGGGGCGAGTGAGAGAAAAGAATGGTCCTGCAACAGCGAGAGAGGTTCAAAACAGCAGCGGGGAATTCCGGCAAAAAGATGTTAAAAGAAAGGAAGACACTAACCCTACGGTAGCGTCTAGACCCTATCTTACTGGGTAGTCTCCAAACTGCCTCCAACTGAATCGTCAGTCAGACCATTTGCCCTAACAAAACACCAAAATGTCCCAAATTAATACTAGAGCTGGGTGAGGGTTATCGCAGCACCGTGTACCGTTAGCATGTACCACTGTGCTGCTAAGGTAAACAACGATGCGACACTTGCTGAGCTAACAAGCGTGTTTAGATAGGCTCACCAACAGGTGTCGCCACTTACATGACAAAAGCCCCGGAAGGGCTGATGCTCACGCGATCACGCTGCGAAGGTTCCCACGGTGTTGTAAGGGGTCAGCAGTGGCCAAAGCATGACCGCTAATATAACCCCCCCCCCAAAGTGCCATCAAAGCCTCCTCTAGCTTGTCTAACACGCTTAAGGTTGATCACATGCCATCCAGGGAGGCACCAATAGGCCAGAGGCACCCTCAAACAGGGGCCGAACAGGAAGGTGGGCCAATGCGACATGATTTAAAGGCTCGATATGGGACTAGCCACGAGCTGCTCAGGAGTAGAAGTTGGCGCCAGCAACTCAGGGACAGGGGTAGGCCCAACAAGGTACAGAGAAAAGGTCAGCACCTGGTCAGGCGAACGGACACCAAAGGCCAAAGGCCCCAGCACTGAGGCCAGCAAAGGTGACAATGGCACAGGAACCATTGCTAATCGCCGTGGCACAAGAATCAGTCTGAATGTCCGTGGCGCTGGAACTGGAACTAAAATCTGTGGAGCGGGGGTAGGCAGCAACGACCGCGGCACATGAACCGGTACAAAAGTACGTGGCATTGGAGTCAGCGGCAATGCCCACGATGCAGGAACTGGAACTAAAGTTCGTTGTGCAGGGGTCGGCAGCAACGACCACAGCGCAGGAACTGAAACTAAAGTATGTGGCGCGGGGGTCAGAGGCAATGATCGCAAAGCAGGAACTGGAACTAAAGCCCGTGGCGCGGGGGTCGGCATAATGACCACGGCTCAGGAATCGGTCTGAGTGACCATGGTGCAGGGGTCGGCGGCAATGACCGGTGCGCAAAGGGCTCAAGTACAGAGCCAGGCAGTGCCAAATGCCCAGGTGCGGAGTTTACTTGCTCAGGTTTGGAGCTTACAGGCGCGGTGTGCTAAGGGGCACTAATTGCTCAGGAACAGAGCTTACATGCTCAGGTTCAGAGCTTACAGGCGTGGCATGCTCAGGTACGGAGCTAAGGGGTGCTAATTCCTGGGGAACAGAGCTTACTTGCTCAGGTTCGAAGCTTACAGGCACAGCATGCTAAGGTACAGAGCTAGGGGGTGCTAATTGCTCGGTAAGGAAGCTTACTTGCTCAGGTTCGGAGCTTATCTGCACAACGTGCTCAGGTATGGAGCTAGGAGGCGCTAATTGCTCAAGAACGGAGCTTACTTGCTCAGGTTCAGAGCTTACAGGCATAGAATGCTCAGATACGGTGCTAGACGGACTTGTGAAAGAGGATGATGGTAGGGAAAACAACCACACCTCAACCTTTCTGGCTCTAGATCGAATCAACGCATCTGTGTGAATGGCCAGATCGCACAGAGAGGCCAGGGAGGAGGCGGGAAGAAATGGTACAAGCTCATTCTCTAGTCCGTCGTCAAGACTCCTCTCAAAGAAAGCCATGAGCAGCAGGTCATCAAAACCGCTGTCACTGGTTACACAGCGGAATTCCTCTACTTACTCGGCCACGGACCGGCTACTCTGTGTAATAATAAACACACAGGGTGGCCAGGGTCGACGAAATCTGGTGTGGAGGGACTCCTCCAACCTGGGAGGGCTGGGAGCTTCAGTGGGGTCAAACCCAAGATCCTGGTAAACAGCTGGAGCCAGCAACACATTCTCGGACCAGGCAGGGTACCGATGCCTTCTGCAATAGGGACTGGGGAGCTCAGCAGTGTCTGGTTGCCAAAACTGTGCTACGCCTGAGCCCCTGCAGCTTAACGGTCCCCCCAGAACTAAACGGGACCCGGGTAGTGAGATGGGACGTCGCTTTGAGTGAGTGGGGACTTCCCTAAAGGAAGTCCCAGGAGCTAACACTGGGTCCTGGTTTGGTCGCACCATTTTATTATGATTTACCATGTTTAAACGGACGGTGAACCGTGAAAAAATAAAATATATTTTATATTTTATTTTATTAAATTTTGTTTAGGACCCAAATGCAGTTAGCTCCAGATGGAAGGGGTGAACCAAAATAACGGAAGATGGAATACTGAGGGTTCACCAAAGAAAGGGAATAAATAAACTAATAAAGATAGCCACATTGTTAGTGAACCACACCGCTATTCTCGGACATGTTTACAATGAGGCTTCGCTATGCCAGAGGTGCAAGGGTCTGCGCATGCGCGAGAAGCACTGGCAGCCCGAGCAGAGCACCCAGAGTGTACAGGTCCATGCATGCACGAGGCCATGAAAACACTCATTGCGGTGTGGCGCGAACGCGGGGATTTAAGAGAAAAGGAACGAGACTCAAGAGCTCAGCGTCCCTTTCAACATGCGATCACGAAGGAGAATCAGGGGGGCGACGGCGCGAGTGAGAGAAAAGAAGGGCCGTGTCCCGCAGCAGCGAGAGAGGCTCAAAACAGCAGCGTGGAGCTCCGGCAAAAAGATGTTAAAAGAAAGGAAGACACTGACCCTACGGTAGTGTCCAGACCCTATCTTACCGGGCAGTCTCCAAACTACCCCACACTGACGATCTTCGAACCTAATGCATGTTTTTGGAAGTGTGCTATGAAATGGAAGTACCCATATAAAACCAGCATGGACAAAGGGGGAACATGCAAGCTCAACACAGATGGAGCATGGGGTCACCAGTGTGTCAGAATCAAACTGGTGATCTCAGGTGCTTGTGCTTTTTCTGACAATTAAATTTTTACAAGTATAAAAAGTGACACTGAGCCACCTTTGGACATGAGATACAATATAATGGTGCCTTTTCATACAGGTAACAGAGGAACAGTTTGAGGGGATGAGGCCTGAGCAAAAAGATGCTCTAGTAGTTTTTCCCATATAACTCACTGATACTCTATACACATTAATCACACACTGTGTTCTGGAACTTTCTTTATGAGAGATATTTTCACAAATACAGCGTTATCTCTGGTGATAGAGACCTGCTTTATCAGTAGCTGGCAGTATTTTCTGACCCTTTATGCCTGACTGACCCTTTATGGCTGAGATTGTTTTTTGTTTTTTTTTAAATCCTATTCAAACTTGTACATTAAAACTTGTACATTTGTAACTCCAGCAATGTCTGCCTGTAAAGTAACAGAGCACTTGTTTACCTGAACCCAGATAAAATCAAATGAAGCCTTAAACGGTAAACCCCACAACTGCAAATCAGTACATCACATCTAATGTGTTTTTAGACTTTTCCTTTGAGGTCAGACAGAATATAAAAAGGTACAAGTATAGTAGGCCTCCATTTGAGTCCCTAGAAAGCTACACACACAGCTCATTTACCGACTCCTCCCTGTTTGCTTGAGTCAGATTCATACTAGCTCTCCTTGAGAGAGTGGTGACAAACCTACTATCTAAAGTGAGTTGAAACTTCCTCCATGATGGCCAAGCCGCTTTGTTTAAGCTGTCAGTCATGGTGATTTCTCAAGAGCAAGGATCTAGTCCACTCTCGGCCTTGCCATCTATTATTCATTTGACTCAGCGGGAGGAACCGGTGTCAATTAGTGCTCCAATTTTTGCTTTATTTGGCAAGCAGCTGGCCTTTGGCTGCACAGTGTGCATTACTCGGTGAGCCCAAATTCTTCTGCCCTGCTTTCAATCAGCTTGGAAACATCTCTCAGCTCTCTGCCTACATAATATCCCATGACCACCATGTCTTCTTTAATGAGTCTCCATTGACTCCTATGGTGAGGCACCACAAGAGCATACAACTAGAACCTAAAGACCGTAGTGAGTTTAAAATATTTTTTCTTGTTTTCCACCTCTCAGTGGTTTTTAGTCTGGTTTTAAACCTTATTTTGCAGCCGAAGTTGGTTGTTTCACCAAAACTTAATGTTGCGTTCAATTCTTAACAATAACTGTAACACTGACTGGGGTCAACATTGTAGTTTTATACCATTGGAGAATAGAAAAAGAACTATGTGGAAAATTGTCCAACACCCAATTACTGACCAGTCACTGCAGCTCCCTTTAGGCTGGTCTTCAGGGCAGAGCAGAAGACCTCAAACTTTAGGACAGACCCTCTTGGGAGGTGCAGGGAAATTAAGTAGGCAGTACACTGGTGGCACAGCAAGTAGCTTTGATGCCTGACAGCTCAGGGTCCTGCACACCATGGTTCAATTTGTTAGTTGGTATATTGGCTGCTTCAGTGTACTCCCCTATGTGTGTGAGTGTATAAAGTGTCTTGCAATGGACTGGTGCCCTCTGTCAAATACATATTCTGTCCATGATATCATTGTTACTTTTATTGTCACCAGTCCTATTGCAACCCTGAGGTAAAGTGGTTGACGATGATGAATAAGTATGTTTAGTTTAAAGTTTCTGCTTCTTGAAGTATCCTGTTTCGCAGCATTATATTACTGTAATAGTGACTGCGTTATAAAATCCATTTCTTGGAAATCTGACACAGAATGCAGTGGCCTTTATTTCAGAAAACAACAATAGACTGCCCCAAAACATCAAGTCAATGAACTGCGCATTACTGGCCACTTTATTATGTACACCTTCTTGTTTCTACACTCATTGTCCGTTGTATCACCTCCACTTACCATATAGATGCATTTTATAGTTCTACAATTACAGACTGAAGTTGATCTGTTTCTCTGAATACTTTTAGTCCCATTTTATTCTGTTCTTAAAGGTCAGGATTTCCACAGATCAGGTATTATTTGGGTGGTGCATTATTCTCAGGCTGCAGTGACACTGACGTGGTGGTGGTGTGTTATTGTGTGTTGCATTGTTATGAGTGGATGCTGGAGTTTTTAGACACCTCAGTGTTACTGTCTAACTGACATTAGTGCACTAACCAAAAATGTCCAGCCACCGATGTGCTACTGTCTCTGAATTTTCATCTACAAGGTCGAGAAATATGGTATATGTGTCTAATAGAGTGCACAGTGAGTTAACACAGTGTTTAAAACTTCAGCAGTACTGGTGTGTCTGATCCAGTTGTACCAGCACAACACACGCTCTCACACCACCACCACCACCATGTTAGTGTCACTGTAGTCTTCAGAATGATCCACCATTTCAATCATACCTGATCTGTGCTGTTCCTATGGGGGTGCTGGCCATTGGAGAACAAAGTAAAGGGGACAAACAAGGTATGAACTTGTTGGCTTTCAGGAACACTCAAAGAAATGAAGAGAAAACATTGTGGAAGTCAGTGAATGTTACTTTTATTGACCAAGCACAGGGAAAAAATATGGAATCACTCAATTCTGAGGAAAAATCACTCAAATTGGAGGTAGAAAATAAGGACACACCCAGTCAATTTCCTTTCCCTAAATGGACACCCTGCCTCAGAGTAGATCTGCTTGTTAGTTCTGCAGTTAAAAAAAACACCTCAGTCATGACACCTTGGAGGGCGCTGGAACGAAGTTGGAGTGGCAAGAACCATTGCTCCAACACGGAAATGTCTCTTGAAACAAAAAGAGGATTGTGGAACTCTTGAAGAAGGTACTCTTCACGCATGGTTGCTTAAGAATTTTGGGCTGTTCACATCAGCTGTAATCCAAGATTGGACCAAATAAACAGCATGGATGGTTGTTTTAAAAGCCAGCGTACTGTTCGACCAAGAAAGACATCAAAGCGTCAATACAACCAACTTTAAGGGCCCTTGTCTGAAACCGAAAAAGTACACTACACGCTAGCAATAAAGGGATGAAGCGGGAGCCAATGTAAATGTTACAAACCGTTAAGAAACGCCTAAACGGAATTGGAATTTCAATACCGGACAAAGCTAAAGAAAATCATCATTGACACCTAAACATAAAGAACAAGACTGCAATGGGATAGGGAGGCAATCATGACTGTGGTTGACTGGGATTAAGTTATCTTCAAGTGATGAGTCAAGAAATCTGCATTGGACAGGTATGATGCTGGAACTTTGTTTTGGCGCCGTTTCCAGTGATATTTATTGAAGAGGTCTGCCTGAAGACAACAACCAAATTTTTTCCACAGTCCCTTGATGAATTTGGGACCTAGGGCAATGTCAGCAAAGGCACTGGGGAGATGAACTGTGGTTAATTCTTCTATCGATGCACAGTTTACATTGAGATTTTGGACAGTTTTCTCATCCCTTCAGTTGAACCGAGTTTTGGAGGTGATGAATAATTTCCAAGATGACAACGCATGTGCCATATGCAAAACAGTGAGGCATTCCTTGGAGAAAGACACATTCAGTCGATGCATGGCCTGCAAATAGTCCGATCTCAACCCAATTGAAACCTGTGGTGGAAATTGAAAAATGGTTCACAATAGAAGGCTCCCGACCTGCAAGCTGATCGGCAAACTGCCTATCAAATAGACTTGGCAACCAATGAATTCAGAAACCTGTTTTGTCACTCATCAAGTCCTGCTCAGAGACTGAAAGCCGTTAAAAAGCCAAAGGTGGTGCAACTAAATACTAGTGATGTATTTGAAGTCTTTTTTTATCTGTTTTTCTGCTTCAATATCGTTTTTTCCTCAGAATTGAGTGATGCCATCTTATTTTTTCCCTGTGCCTTTTCAATAAAAGTACATTCACTGATTTCCCGATGTTTTCAAACCTTTCATTTCTTGAGTGTTCCTGAAAGCCAACAAGTTGCACTTTTGGAATACCTTATTATTGTATCATGTTTTTTGATCTGCGTTTGTTTTTACAGAATGAAATGTCTGAAAGAGTGGCTCCATCCAGACGGTGATTCCATACTTTTTGCAGGGGTTGTAACTGGTAAGCGGAGAGCATAGAAACAAGGATGATGTACCTAATAAGTGATCGGTCCAGTGTAAATAAAACACTTTGAATAGGTAATTCACCTTTAAAGGGGAAAAATTGTATTTAAGTATTAATTAGTGGCAAAAAATGTGACTTTACATACCAGGATCTGTGAAAGGAGATGAAAGTATGACAAGCTATACTCACGATACGGGCGAAAGTGTGATTTATCTTTTGACAGTTTTCATTTACATCCAGTCCAGGAAATAAACATGGCATCCAGTGACTTCCCATGTTTTCACTTCATCACTGATTTGATGAGAGTGAGAGTTTTATTCCATCCCTTTAAGAATTGAGCTTCAGTGTTAATAATTTTCTTTCTAAAAAATCCTCAAACATTATGTAGTGGTAATGTCTGATTCATAGAATTGTGCATTTTTTCTTGCATGTACACATACATTCAAGTGGCTTTCTAGTGGGTTTACTATGTGTACCTGTGTATCATGTGGACCACTTATTCTAACTCCACTGATTCTTGCATCCACCTTGACCAACGTGAACAGTGTAACTGTAAAACCACATGGTTTGAGCAGTACTACAAGCTGAAATATTTATCTCATACCCCCAGCATATGTGGATATATACTACATCTTTCTCCTGCTGCCCTCAGGCTGAATACTGAACATAGTGAATATCAGTTTATCAACCCAAACACTCTGGTTTCTACCATTATTATGAATAACTAAGTTCCAGTGAGCTTTTGTCTACCGCTTTGCCAGTAGATCACTATTCATCATTCTCTTATCAGTCTGACCTTCATTTATTACTATTCAACCTCCTGTACATTTAAATCTCTTTCATAAGCCATTTTGGGACAGCTCATGTTACCTCAATAGTCCTGCAGCATTATGTCAGTCTGAAAATGGGAATTCATTCTGATCAGGGTTGTCTGAACAGGCCCTGCAGTTGTGTAGATAAGTGTGGTAAAATCAAATGAAACAGGCACCACCGTAGCACATTCTGAATACTCAAATGATCATGAAATGATTTGCTTGCCCACACTTCATTTCTATTACTATCAAGCACCAACAGTCATTGAGATAATAGCCCAAAACAGTTAATCTGGGAAATGCAGGCTTTTGTTGATGCCATAACATACACACCAATAATGAAAGCTACAGTGCTTAACAATGACATTTCTCAGGCTTAAGATCTTTTCACACCGAGTTCGATTTTTGCAAGAAGTTTTGAAAAAGAGCACATGTATATTAATGCTGTCCATCACATCAACGGACTGGCGGGCTGTAACTTTTAAATGGAAGCCTGTTCTAATTTCTGTGTTGTTGCGTTAAAATGAGGCTGACCAATCAGAGCTCCGTTGTCAGACAGAACAGCTCATCCTGCTAGTAGCAGAGCACAAGAGCTTATATGACAAGCAACATGCTGACTATAAAAACATGCATATTAAAGAGAATACCTGGCGGATTATAGCTGAAAGGCTGGGGAATGATGGCGATAACCTCACCATGACTGTTTGTAACCATTTTATTGTTTATCTAAGAGCATTCTAATCTGTTCATACCAGATTTGATGTGGTGCATGCCAACAAACGCAGTTAGTCCAAGCAACAAAATGGGTGTGTGGGGGGGGTCTGTACTTTTAAGTACCATAAGACAGCTACCTGTTAGGAACACAAAACTACAGGTCTCGTCTTAACGCTTGACCATGTTGGCACCGTCACAGACTGACGACACAGCGATTTTAAAAACCCCAGCTTCCTTCCTCCGCATACTACCCTGTCACTCAATACAACTGCTTAGATGCAGATGTGATATTGCATGCTTTACAGTTTCTTTACCTACTTAAAGATAAAACAGATAGTTGCAATGATGCTTGTTTTGTTTTAGTAGTGTGCCATAACTATTATTGTGTATTGCTGATTTTTTGTACTGTCTCATGAAAACTGCAATCTTAAAGAAAGCCAAGAAGAAAGCCTCTCCGAGGAATTTTTGGATAGGAAGGGAAGAGCCAATAGACTTGGCTGCTAGATATACTTGTGCATCCTGAAGAAACAAGTCCGGGTGGCTCATTAGCTAACAAAAACATGATTACTGGAATACCAAACGAGAAGAAGTCTTTTCATCCGAATGAGTTCCAATAAAATACAATTGACTATCTTGTACCAGTTGACAAACAAATTAACACAGATTCAACATTTTTATTCCTAATAGCTATTCACACAGTACTCCATTTCTAAATGTTCTGTTTAAAACACCTGTCAAGAACCTTAATTACAGATAAAAACATATTCCTATATTTTTTTGTGTACCGGTATTTTAATAAACCATGGCATAGTGGTGTGTAAGTATGTGAACCTTTGCTTTCAGTGTCTGTTGTGACCCCTCTGTGCACAATAACCTACAACTAAATGTCCGGTATGTTGATCATCTCCTGGCACACCGCTGTGAGGAATTTTAGCCATTCCTCCGTAACATAACAGCTCAATCGGGGATGTTTGTGGGATTTCCTCCTACATTACCTCTCGCTTCAGGTCATCCAAAACATTTCAAATTGGATTAAGGTCAGGAGCTTTGACTTGGCCATTCCAAACATGAACTTTAATCTTCGTTGAGCCATTCTTTGTAGAACGGCTTGTTGTGCTTAGGGATCGTTGTCTTGCTGCATGACCCACCTCTCCTGAAGATTCAGCTCATGGACAGATGTTCCCTTGGGAAAAACATTTCCTTTAGAATTTTCTGATATGATATTCAGAATATCATTCATTGTTCCATTAATGAATGGCAAGCCATCCTGGCGAGATGCGCAAACGACCCAACCATATCGCTCCAACACCCCATTTTTCACAGATGGAAGGTTTCTTAATGCTGGATTGCAGTGTTTTTCCTTTCCTCCAAACATACGCTTTCTTTTAAACCATAAAATTTCATATTTGGTCTACATCCGTCCACAAAACCTTCTTCAATAGCCTTCTGCTTGTCCACGTGATCTTTAACAAACTGCAGACAAGCAGAAATGTTCTTTTTTGGAGAGCAGTGGCTTTCTCCTTGCCGCCCTGCCATGCAAACCATTATATGTTTCAGTGTTCCCTTCTAATGGTGGACTCATGAACATTAACATTAGCCATGTGAGAGAAGCCTTCAGTTGCTTAGATTACACTGGGGTCCTTGTGACACTTTGCTTCAGGAGTGATCTTTGTCGACCACTCCTGTGAGGGTAACGATGATCTTGAATTTGCCCTCCATTTGTACACAATCCTTGTCTGACTGTGGATTGGTGGAGTTCCAAACTCTTTTAGAGATGGTTTTGTAACCTTTTTTTCCCAGCCTGATGAGCATCAACAACTCCTTTTTCTGAGGTCTTCAGAAATCTCCTTGTTCGTGCCATGATAATAAAACACTTTCCACAAATGTGTTGTGAAGAGCAGATTTGATAGTCCCTCTCTTACTTCAATACCCTCTTCGCTTTAAAAAAAACATATAGATCCCCCCCCCCCCGTCTCCTGCTCATTAAAAAAATAACAACCGTTTGCCCACGTCACACATGACTATGTCCAAAATCCCATTGATTGAAAACAACCTGACTCTAATTTAATGGTTACATAAATTACTGCTAATCCTACCGGTTTCACATACTTTTTTCCCACTCACTAATATGTAATATTCCTCACTAAAAAAATGACCAAGTATACATATTTTTTGTCTCAATTGTTTAACTGGGTTCTCTTTATCTACTTTTAGGAACCTGTTTGAAAATTGATTATGTTTTAGGTCATATTCTAAAGGGTTTCCCAAACTTTCAAGCACACTGTCAAATAAATAAAAATGTAGAACGCAGCACAGATCTTCACTGAGAAGAGCTATTGTGTAGTCTGAAATCACTGAACCACTGTGTACTGAACGTGATTCGACTGAAATGAGATCCCGCAATTGTGTGGAGTACCACGCAAGCACGAGAACCAGACAATTGTTTTCTGGTCAAAATACGTTTGAGAAACCGATTCAAAGGGTTTCCGATGTGGTCGGAGAACACGAGGTACCACTGTATCTATTGTGATCTCCTCATAGATGTCTAGGAGAGAGCCTTCTTAGGAGCTCCTTCAAAATTGTCATGCGCAGTGAGCACCTATTGCGCACAGGCAAACCACCACGATTGCATCATTTTTTGCAAGCTCACCCTCGCCCCAGTTGCAGTGCCTCAAGTAACCCATGGTTCCAATTTGTGTCTTCATTAGGTGCCTGCCTAGAATTGCCTACATAAAAAATAAAAGTAGATAAAGTGGAAAAACTAAGTTAATAAAAATGTAATGAGGCGGTTATGGCAATTGCATGATTAAAAGTAAATAGTTTTCTTCTGAAATTTAGTAAGTACAAAGGAAATGTATTAAATAAAACAATGAAGTTACGAAGTAATCATGTAACAGATACAACTAAAAAAACACAATCATAGCATAAGGTAGATCTGACTATGATGCCTTGACAATGACTACTTGCTGTAAACAAAGAACGGCAAAATGCTTTTATTATAGCTTTTTTAAAGCTTTACTGCATTTAAGCTTGAGACTTGCTAATTCTATTAAATGGTCTCAGTAGCTCACTAATGATTACCTCGGCTCACGTCTCTCCCAGCGACAACCAGATCCCTTAATAGAGTGCATAATGACGTGGAGAAGAAAGCTCAGAAAGTGATTAATGCATAATTAAAAGTTCTCGCTGCATGTGGAATGTCAAGTATTCAAAGCGCATTTGCATGACTTTCAAACTGCAGAGGCAAGAAACGTACACTCTGATTACAGTAATTGTTTTGCTGCTTTAGTGTGTCTGTGTCCAGCCATGGAAGTACCAAAAGTGGTAAGACATGTTGATGCTCTTGTCAAACACGATGTACCAACTGTCCATCAGAACTGTCCAGGCAGGACCGTACACCCACACATGCACACACTTTGACTGAGAAGTGGGCTAAAGCCCAATAGCCAGAGGCAGAGATGCAATACGCTAAGCAGTTTTTGTACTGTGTAAAATGCGTTTATTGTTTAATTCAAAATTCTGGGCACCATTTAGAACAGGCAAGATACACCATTAACAGGTCAATAAAGTTATGGGATCACAGGAACACAACGTCATCCTCTGAAAAGGTGCCCAAACATTTGCATGCAGCACATTTAATTGTGAATTGAAATATTGATTTATTAAATATTTGTTGGGAAAACATTAATTGAGCAATCAAGGACACTCCCGCTAAGGTCACTATACTAGGAACATATAGGAATATATATAATGTGTGTGTGTGTATTGAGGAATGCTATATCCAGTGTGTCCAGAATATCCAGAGGCCATGTTTGGTGCTTTTTAATTCCAGGTCATATACCATAGGTACATGGGTTTACTGGCAACACTACCACCATCCAGTGTTTGTAATAACATCTAGGCTAAAGTTAATGGGCTTGTTGTTATCGCTTCAACTGTACTGACAGTGTTTAGGCTACAGGTAAGAGAAATTTAACGACCATCCAATTAACGTCAATTCACCTTAATGAATATGGTCATAACAATTATAATAGGAAACAACAATATGTCTTTTAACTCTGGACTCGCATCCATGAGCAGAGGCAGGAGTTTATGAGCGGAGGTCTGTCATTTTTGTGCGTGTGTGTAAATAACTACATTACCGGCCATCTGTTTGTTTGCTTGTTAGCTCACGTTTGGACTAGAGATTGTTCTAACTCAGTTGATGTGTTTGCAGACTTTTTGTTTGTACAAGTTATTCGTGTTTATCTGAATGACTTTCCACTGCTTATTTGTAACAAGCTGTAAATGGCATTCATATGTGTATGTGCCTGTCCTATTGTCAGTAGTGCTCTTTTGTTTGTATCCCCACTATCTGTATATTATTTCTTAAGCTATAAGTTTATATAGCCAAGTATAGCTAAATTTATAGTCTGTTTCATCTGGCTGATTTTTCATGATGTTCATAATACCGTCTATCCATGCATTTTTTTGCTTCCATAAAACAAAAGTAGCAGTCATTCACTCACTTGTGTAGTCAGCGATATCTCTGACGGATTTACGTATTGTTTGAATACAACCAAACAATAATCTTGAATAAATAAAAAAATCCTTATATTTAGGCTACATTACAATAACATAAAAAGACTACAGTATGTGACTATGGTCATGCCCTGTCAATGACCTGTTTCACAGAACATGATGTGATCATTAAACACTGCTTACCTGTACGGTACAGGCACATTTAGAAATGTGAAAAAAAGCATTTCTGAAGACCTGGTGTTGTTTACTGCACAATAAGTGAAAGCTTCTGTAAATGGAGGAAATTTGCTATTGTTGCCATTCTACTTATTCTACTTATTCTCTAAAAATTCGAGATCTCTAGAACTTGTGAAATTTTGTTCATGTGTCCACTGCAAGAAACAATGATGGTGTTAATTGACGATGCTGCTGTTTGGGAGAAATACATATTATGTATAAAGGAAAAAGGCATTCAGAGCTAACCCATCTCTGAATCATGGTTCAGAACCACCAGAACGGTTTAATAGTCCTCTTTTTAATTGTGCTCAGTAGCTACTGGAAACCACTGCTGCTAAATTAAGTTGGATTAGACACTAATTACAAGAGGTCACCTACAAGAGGCATTACACAAAGTCACCAGTGACACCAAATAGGCAGCCAGATGTCACAGTATTGAGGGGAAACAACTTCATGAGATGCATAAGGAAGCAACCTTAAGGCGAGCCAGACTTAAATGTGGAACCCATCTAAGCTTGTGAGAAAGTTGGCAGCAGAATTAAATTCTGAAGAGACTTTGATAAACACAGAATATAAATCAAATTCTCAGCCTCGGGTGGCTGTGTACTGAGTGGCTATAACAAGTTGCAAAGCAACTCTCCTAAGCTCCTAAGCATTTTGCGGAAAAAAAAAAAAAGTTTCAGAGCGACTTTAATGAGAGTGTTTGATTACAAAGTTCATGCCAGCTTTACATCCTGGTGAAACCGTTTCAGTTGCTCAGTCAAAGGCTTTGTACAGTGTGATCTGAAAATGACCCATCAGTGACGGCGGGTAACTGAGAAGAATGATCTCATCAGCACCTCGCCGTCTATAATCGGATTCAAACTCTCAAACACTCTCAAACAAATTAACCTCCACTCTCGCTTGAGGAGCACTGAATGAGTCTACAAACTCAATCAGGACAGCAGAAGGTTGAAAAACACTCTAAGCTAATTAAAGCAATCTGTTTGGTCCTTTAGAGAATTCACCCAGGTTGCTTTGCAACTGCCTCCTTCACTTATCCACAGGTTTAATCAGCCAGCTTAATTAATGCGTTAATCTGTGGGCAGTGAGAACCAGCGTTATTGATTAGAAGATGCAATCGTTCTGCTGGGGGGAGGGAGGATGAACTGGGTTCTGGGCTTTGAGATTCATTTGCCCAATCAATCAAACAATTAATAGACTTGTATGAGAATGTGACATACACTCTCACAGAGTGACAACATAGAATACCGAGGTCCATTCTTTAATAATTGTTTCAGGTTTGTTAAATGAAATACTATTCACAAATCTTGTATCACTCACTCATTTATCTGCTTAATCCTAGAGAGGGTTGTTGGAGAGCTGAATCGTAGCCAGCGGCACAGGGTGGATGAGAGGAACAACCCTAGATAGGGCACCAATCCATAGAGCACACAAACTCTACACTAGGGAGACTTTATCAGGATCGAACCCAGGACCTCACTGTGAGTAGTTAGATTGTGTTCTTTGGCTACTTTACAGTCGTGCTTCAATTTTGGTGAAATCCTTTAGACTTTCTATAACTTCTGCCTAATTATACCTAACACATCATCAGATTTCCCACAATTCCTAAAAAGTAATATAGAGAACCCAGTTTAAAAAAATGACAAAAAAAAGGATTAAGAAAGAGCTTATACTGGTCATTTTTATTGAGGAAAATGACCAATATTTACATTTAGTGATTGGCAAAAGTATGTGACACCTCTAGGATTAGAAGTTTAATTTGAATGTGAAATTAGAGTCGCTGTTTTGCAAACCAATGGGATGACAATCCAGGTGAGAGTGGGCACCCTGTTTTATTAAAGACAGGGATCTATCAAGTCGCTCTTCCCAACATGTTTGTGGAAGTGTATCATGGCACCAACAAGGGGGGAAAAAACAAGGGATTTTTCTGAGGGACCTCAGAAAAAAGAGTTGTTGATCTAGCAGGCCTGGAAAAGTACAAACCATCTCTAAGAGTTTGGACTCCAACCCAATCCACAGTCAGACAGATTGTGTACAAATGGAGGAAATGCCAAGCCCACGTTATCCTCCCCAGTAGTGGTCGACCAACAAAGATGCACAACAATGGTGCCACTGCTACTCACAAAAAGAACATTCTGCTCATCTGCCGTTTGCTAACGATCACGCGGACAAGCCAGCAGAATGTTTTGGTGATAGATTATAACAAAAATAGAACTTTTTTGGTTTGAAAAGAAAAGCATTATTTTGGAGAAGGAAAACACTGCATAAAGCATAAGAACTTATCTAGGTGGTTTGAATCTAGAGAACCGGCTTGAGTTTTTTTCCTTTCCACTGTCTCCCTGGCTTGCTCAACTTGGGAATGGACGTAGTATTAGGAGATATCTAAACTTGTAAAGTTGGCTTTGAGACAATGCTCCATTGTAAAAAGCGCTATATAAAGAAATCTGACTTGACTTGACTTGACTTATCTCATCTGTGAAACATGGTGGTGGTAGTATCATGGTTTGGGCCTGTTTTGCTGCATCTGGGGCAGGACGGCTTGCCATCATTGATGAAACAATGAATTCTGAATTCTATCAGAGAATTCTAAAGGAAAATGTCAGGACATCTTTCCATGAACTGAATCTCAAGAGAAGGTGGGTCATGCAGCAAGACAACGACCGTAAGCACACAAGTCGTTCTACCAATGGTTAAAGAAGAATAAAGTTAATGTTTTGGAATGGCCAAGTCAAAGTCCTGACCTTAATCCAATCGAAATGCCATGGAAAAAATTCATTTGAGGAAACCCACCAACATCCCAGAGCTGAAGCTGTTCTGTACGGAGAAATGGGTTAAAATTCCTCCAAGCCGGTGTGCAGGACTGATCAACAGTTACAGGAACTCTTTAGTTGCAATTATTGCTGCACAGGGGGGTTACATCAGATACTGAAAGCAAAGTTTCATGTACTTTTGCCACTCATACTTTTGCCGCTCACTAACATGTAATATTGGATCATTTTCCTCAATAAATAAATGACCAAGTATAATATTTGTGTGTCATTTGTTTAACTTGTTAATCAAATTGTTCTCTTTATCTACTTTTAGGACTTGTGTGAAAATCTGATGATGTTTTAGGTCATATTTATACAGAAATATAGAAACCTCTATAGGGTTCACAAACTTTAAAGCACTACTGAATGTTACCTCAAGGTGATCGATACCAAACAGAAAGCAAAGCATTTGTAAACGTTTTTATAAAAGCTATAAATATAAAACTGTGCATAGCTACACATGAGCTTACACTTGCGGACGGTAGCACCAGTGACTTGCATATTTCAATTGCTGTGATCACCTTTGGGCAAAAGATGAACAGTACACTCTGGCAGCCTACTGTTATGTAAACAATTTCTTTTCAGCTTTGTATCAGCTACACTGTAAATCTTAGCAGCCATTTCACTCAGTAGAACACCTGGTTGATATATTAGCCTCTGCCATTTGTTCCACCCTGACAGTTTTGCACAAAGTGAACTGTATAAATTGTATCAGGATATAGCAGCCAGCTTAATTATGTTTTCTCGATAGGTTTTGAAAGCACAACTGACAGGAGTCCCTGGCCTGATCGATGCAGAGTTCTCACCAATTGATAAACAATGGCAATCAGCCTTTTTCATCAGGGAGAAAACTCTATTAAGTTACTGTGCTCGCCTTCATTAAGCTATGAGTTTGTTTGTTTTTTTTCAACTCAGCAACAATTCCAAGGGTGGCACTTAAGTCTTGCTCAGCAAAGTGCCTGTATCAGAGAGAGAATAAAACAATTCAGAATAAATGAGTACATGAAATATCATTTACAATAGATTCCCAAAATGTTTATTCTAATGAAAAACAATACAGAATTTGCTACTTATTACTTAAGCTTATAATACAGCATAGGTCTGTCTAACTTCTGGAGCTGCATTGTGAATATGAAATATTCAATAGTTGTGGAACAATATATGAGAAGTGGTCATTTTTTATTAGGAACGAACGCACTCACTGATTCACCTTTCTCACAATATGCACTTGCAATGTAACAGGCAGCTTGGGTGGTAGACCGATGCACTGAACCAGGGAATGTCCCAAAGAGACAGGAGCTTAATTAAAAATATGAATATTTCCAAATGAATAAGGTTCATATACAGGTGTGTTATGTGTTGTGCGTATTGGTTTTTTCATGATATATGGGGTCTCAGGTGCACTCATTCCTCACACGACTTGAGAGTCTGGGAATTGTGATTATGCATATGTGCTGGAGCAGGAGCTTTAGTGGGGAAAAAAAAGAACAGGTATTGAAAATGGTGAAAGAATATATTTTTAAAGCTCCCTGTTATAGAAAATGAGAATGAAGCACAGGTAATTGCTTTAAAACTACTCGGGAAGCCTGGCTTCCATGTCAATTTCTTTAAAATGCAACAATGAAATGTTTAGCAAATTGTCTATATTGGGAATTAATCTCACTGGCATTAAATATTTAAGCAAGTCAAGTGATCAGAAATCTCGTTGCAACATCAGGCTGTTCTTTCAATAAACTCAACTCATTCTGATGTGCAGCCTCTGAAGCAGAGCAAACAGACACTCTGTGGTTGCTGTGTGTCTCTGGATGTCTATGGCGTGATCACATGTCTGCTAAAACTATACGATAAAAGATTAATGTTCATAATACAAACGGCTTTAAACACATCATTTCGAGCCATGCCTAGACACACGTCAACTGGCAGCCAGTGGATGTGAGTGGGTGTGTTTTACAAGAAAAAATAATGTCTTCACCTTTCTGGACGTTTGTTTGCCCTGCCTTGATGCACGGTTTCTTTTACGATCATTTGTTGACCTCTCAAAGTGGCAGAAGCTTGTAACCAGATGTCAATCATTTAATTGGGAATCGGGAGCATGACTGAATCTGCATCTGTAAGGCTTACAATTAAATTACATTACAGTGGTACCTCGTTTCTCGTTGTTTAACGAGTCTTTGGTAGAGTGGTCTATACTGTATCATAGTGCAGATATGGAAAGGATACAATGATAAGTAAGTTAATGTTTAAAAAACTTTCATTACCTACAGTTGGCATAATTAACACAAAGCTTATTTTATAATAAGGTGTTGAAAAATATCATGTAATTTAGTGAGTAATGGAGTGAAAGTGAAAATAAAAACACTTACTCTATTAATGGGTCTAACATAGCTGCTAAGCTAACTGCAGCCTGTGTTCTGGAGCATTCAGTTCCTGTTTGCTTCCTAAAACTAGCCCTTTTAGGACCCATGGAGACTTACTTACACTAAGAATACAGTACAGTAGTTGTAGAAATAAAGAAACACTTGATAAAAAGAGCTGAGATCTTCTCTGAGGGCTATTGTGAACTTGAATCACTGTGTACTGAATCATGACTCCTGATTCTACTAAAATGATTCGCTATTTTTTCTATTTTTTCCCGAGAACCAAGTTACCACTGTATATACATTTTACAAAGGTAAAATAAACAAGATGTGTTATTAGGTAAAACCACTTTGTGTTACGCAACACAACTAACTGCTTCTCCAATAGGGGGCTGGATTGAAAGTGCCATTCTATAGCTGGCCAGCAAAATGATGTTCTCATATATGGACTTATGCATTTTCCCCATTATAAGTAAATAAGCCATCAAAGTCAATCTGAGGTCTGTCAGAATTTCCAAAACCCAACTCAGTATTAATTTCAGTACACAAAGACATTCACTTATATTTCCTTTCATTTCTCCCTTAGAACATAAATTGATCTATTTTTCTCATAACCACTCTCTAAATGCAACTCTGGCCATTTAACAACTTAAATCACTCTTCTGCTCAGCTCATTTCATATAATTCCTTGTCTCTTGAGTCACTACAGCACTTTCGTGGCACCTCGATTTAAGTTTGCTTTGTTATTTAGCTTGCTCTCAAAGTTGGATAATTTCTATTTTCCTGGTAGATCCCTTTTGGGTCTCTTATGTCAGTATCTCTGTAGCTTCTTACGCAATCTGATTTCACTATTTATCCCTGCTTGTCTTTTCATATATCTGTTCAGCTCTAAAATTTTCGTTGTCTGCTTCCGTTTTTGCTCTCACTCATTTTTTTTTGAAAGTGCACGCTTTCATACTCTTATGTTGGTGCAGCTCTGAGAGAGGGAAGGCATTGCAACACTGAACCTTGCTAGTCCTGTGATAGACTTGTTTACACCTGCATCTTATATTCTCTGTGGATAGGCGCCTGATCCCCTGCGACCCTGACCAGGCAAAAGTGTAGATAAAACATAAACAACAAATGAAATAAACAAAAATAGTAAGAACCACTGTCTTTATATGTAGGAAATAACATTATATTAATAGCAAATAAGCAGATTTTGGCAGTTAATAGATATGATGCAATTATTGCAGTGAAACTCCCAGAATTATGTCACAGGGTCTCTGTAAGGAGAGAAGCACTTCATTTTAGCAGTAGTGGGATGGTAACATCATTAATTCAACCTTGAAGTTGGTTCTTGTTGTTACCATACATTATACATCGATGACCCAAATAATTGTGCGCACAACTGATGTCGACATGAATGCCTGGACCCAGGGTTTCCCAGAAGAACATTGCAGACAATGCACTTACCACAATGCCTACTTGAGCCATCACTTCGCCAGTTAAGTGTACCTGGCCACCCATGTCAGGTACCGTGTTTCTTTCTTTCAGCATCAGGTATGACACTTTTGTTCACTGATTGCATTTTCAAGAGTGGACAGGTATTAAATATTTCTGTGACTTGTGCCACTGTATGCATTTTGTCAGTTCAGACCATTCATTGCTGTTGTACATCGGGTGCCAACAACCTGTTGCCAGTTTATGTATTGCTTGCCCACAGACCATTGTAGATAGGTCTCACTAGCTTAGAGCACCCCATAATCCTTGCTATGCAGAGATGTTCAGGTCACCTAGCCATATCTGCAAGTGGTCATGTGTTAGTTTCTGTTTTACATTGTTTTCACTGTGTCCTACCATGTCCTGTGATAATACAGCCCACACACTTGCCATTATGTCTGTCTCTTTTGCCCCTCTGTACTCTGATTGTAACCCTGATGTGTATCGTATTAAGACTTTTTTTATTCTACTTCACCTTGGTGGGAAGGTTTTATTTAAATGTAAATATTTGGATTAACAAAGGTACCAGCCTCAACCTGGGTGTTTCTAATGTAAACCATATTATCAACTAAATTTGGATAATTAGGTGTGCAAGTAAAGACTTATTACGAGTTATCCACAACCTATAAAGCCAGCAATAATTCATCCTGGGTGTTTCTAGTGAAACCATATTAACAAATTAATCTGGTTATCAGAGGGCCCGGCACAAACAGACATAGGGAGGACATGCAAACTCCACCCAATGCAGAGCCAGGGATGGGGATTGAACCAGGGATCTTGGAGCTGTGAGGCGACAGTGCTAACCACGTCGCCACAATGTCGACATTTACATTATTAAAAAAAAAATAAAAATCTAATATAAAATCAAATCTAGTTCAGATTTGCTTGGGTATTTAATGGCCTCAACGGACAGCTTCACCACCTGCGAAAGAAATATTATTCCATGTCAGATTTTGTCACCATTCCATAAAAAGTGATCAAATAATGTCCCTGTTACTGATGAGCTCATTCAGCACTGGCTGCCTGTCTCTTGTTGTACTATACTAACCTGTTTTGTTGTACTTTGCTAACCTGTGTCTTTGTTTATCTGTGTTGTATTATATTTTGGATTTTCCCTCATTCCAAACTTGAATTCTCCTTGATACCACCTCATGGTATTTGGCAGTAGGTTGAGACTGTGTAATAGTGAGTAATGCACTTTTACTTGTGAATTTATAGGTGATTTATCTTGTCGGTTTCGTGGGGACACACCACAAAATCCTCAGTAAAATGCTGACACTACAACTTAAAGCAGTGAGCCCTAGTACAGTTACCAGTAGTGATGGGAATTCCGGCTCTTTTGAGGGAGCCGGCTCTTTTGGCTCCCTAGTGGCTCTTTAGATTGTTTGTAGCTTACTTTATTATTATTCTCTCTCTCTCTCTCTCTCTCTCCCTCTCTCTCTCTCTCTCTCTCTCTTTCTCTCTCTCTTTCTCTCTCTCTGTCTCTCTCTGCTCCCAATCGGCTCCCGATCAGGAACCAGTCCCGATCAGTCGTTCTTTTCGCGACCGACACATCACTAGTTACCAGGTTGACTAGTGAACAAAATCTGCTCCATTAGCAAGTAAGACATGTTGATACTTACATGAAGGTTGGTGATGAACATGAGCACAGTGCAACTACTTCAGAAAGAAATATTTAATGGAACCTAATTAGAATAACTAATGTACAGACAGGATACATTTTTGGAACAAGCACAGAGGAGGCCAAAAGTGTGAGATCACTAGTGAAAATGCTTGTTTAGCATGTGATGTGTATTAACAAAATTAACACAGTACGAGATGTTCTATACGTACAAACAATCAACAATTATGTACAAGACAATACCAAACGGTGCTACACAAACAATAAGCTAACATGCAAACACCAAGGGAAGGAGTACACACAGAGGTAAAGCTAACTAGGACACACACAAAACTACCAGGAAACCTTTCGCTCAGATGCAAAGCTAAGAATCAGTCCTACAACACAATCATGAAAACACCAAAGAGACCAAAAAGAGCAGGAGCCAAGAGTTCATAAGTGTGACAAGACCTGACAAGAAAGTGAACAGGAAGAGGGGTATTTATAGTGGAGGACAGCAGGTGGGAACAGCTCCACCTGCTGTGGAAGAGAAAAAGGTCAGGGGAGAGTCATGCCAAAAGATGTTGCTCTCTAGCACATCTCATCGTCACATATACAGTATATTTCTCATCAAAAAAATGAGCACTACTTGAGTTTATTACATGTTTTCGGTTTGGCAGTAATGGATGCGAGTTGGTCATTACATTTTGAATGGACCATGCACATGCTGCGGCATTCACAGCAGGGCAGTTTAGTTGATTGTGGCACTCAGGCTCAGTGCAAAAGCAGTAACCAACATGGCTAATTGATTCAGTTTAAAAGAATAATGGTCGCCATTCTTATACAAAGTGCTGTCATGCCAGACTGAAACTGTGGCATACAACAAAGTGGACCCTCTTGATGGTGTAATCAGGATCCCGGAGAGTGAGGCTAACCAGAGTCTAAGTTGGTGATTAGGGCCATGTCGTAGTCCACAGCCATTTTGTGGTTCAGGAAGTTTTCCATGACAAACGTGGCACTGTTATTGCAAGGGTCACCACCAGGTCAATATGGCCACAACTTATCAGTTAACAGTTATTCAATTTTATATTTCATTGTATACATGAATATAAATACAGTGGTACCTCAGTTCTCATTGTTCCAGATGGCTTGTCAAGAACCCGAAAACGTCATAGTACCGAACAAATTTTTCCCATAATGTAAATTGAATTAATTTGTTCCAGACCCCCAGAAATCCACACTATATAAGGCATTATATGCATTAATGGAGTTAAATTGTACAGGTGCTGTTTGATTTACAAAAAGGATTTGTTCAAATAAATCCATCATAAGTTAAATGTGTCATGAACTGAGTGTTTGGTATCATAGCAAGGATATGGAAAGGCTACTATGATAAGTAAGTTAATGTTTAACACTTACATTAACTTAGTTGGCCAAAATCATTAACACAAAACTTATCTTATAATAAAGTGTTAAAAAATCTCATGTAATTCTTGTGAGAAATGGACTGAAAGTGAAAAGTAAAAGGAACACGTATTCTATTGATGAACTCCAGGCACTAGCTGCTAAGCTAACTGCAGCCTGTGTTCTGGAGCATTCCGTTCTTGTTTTTGCATTCTGTTGGCTCTTATAAACTAACCTAAATAAGAATACAGTACTATAGATGTAATAAAAAAGAAAAACACTATAAAAATATAGAGATCTTTGTGCGGCTCGACTAATACAAGTTTAAGAAAGTGCACAGAGTACCAACGAAACAACGAAAACCAAGACAAATGTTTCTAGTCAAAATGGATCGAGAACTGAAATCGATGGGCTCTGAGGTGATCGAGAACTGACTTACCACTGTAACTGTATTTTGTGCACTTAATAATAATCCTTAGATGCATGAGTAATTAGACCCTACTCTCTTCTGTTTATGGGTCAACATGGTCCATTTTAGAATTGGTGGTTTTATACTCTTTTTGACACCTTTGTTGTCAAAAGCATAATAATTTATATGAAACATATTTATTTGTATTATTTTTTGATCAACACAGGAATTCTTTCATGCTTGAAATGTATTTTTTTTTTTCACTTTTCAACCATTTGAAATTAATTCACAATTGAACTGCAAAGAACAGCAATGCGAAAAAGTGAACAACAATTGTGTGTGTGTGGGGAGCGGGTATGTATGTGAAAGAGAGAGTATGTGCATTTTGCTTTCTTGTCACCTCACTTGGCACAAACAATCTGTTTCTGGCTGTGCTCATGGCACACATGTATAATGCAGTCCCCACACCTATTGCTGACTTTGCGAGCTTTGGAACTTGGGAAGATCTGACACCTCTTTCTTTTTTCATTGGTCCTGTGTGCTTCTTTCCTGTGGCTGGGTCATGGCTTTTGCCACTCCACACCTTCCCATTGCTTCATTGATCCGGGTTTGCAGTTGTGAGCAGCCTTCTAGTTGACTCATCATGTGTGGAGAGACAAGCTCCTTTGGGAGCTCACTAAGGAAGAGCAATCATGCATTTGCAATGCCACTGTAGAATTCAAGGTGCTGAGCTATGAAAAAGGTATAGGCGTTCAGGGTGGAGATGTCAAGAAGGTTGTACTTCAGTACCATGGGCCACCTCTGTGCTTGGCACTTGAAAGTGTAGGTGCCAACCATCTGGTCCATGGTATCTACACCAACTTTAGTCATATTGTAGAATGTGATTACTTTTGTGTTTTTTTTTCTTTTTTTCTGCTACTTTCATCTACCACTTTATTGTGGTGCATTGTGTTTAGGAGCATTTATGCCCTTTCTTTCTCATAGGTAAAAGAGGTAAAGCAGCTCCTGAATCCAGACTCTGTGCTGTAAAGCACTCTAGAGTTGGAAGCATTCAACAGAGGAGGGATGTCTGGCTTGTTTTCCTTTAGTGTCCCCACAATAGTGAGGCCCTTCTCAAAGAGAGGCAGAATATTGAAGTCTTTTGTTGAAATATCAACCTGTTGACATCAGATATTTTCTGAGGCCAATAAATAAATAACTAAATAAATACGTGTCAGATTTTACTCTGTAAAATATTGTAATCTTTCTGAGGGGTGACACTTCTGACATAGCTTCTGTGGTCCACAGTAAAAACATATTCCTGACTCCAAAAGTTGCTAAGAATCAAATGTATAAAGAATCAACTTTTTTTAAAACAAGTAAAACTGTTTTTTTGTTTATTTAGTAGAAGTTAAAAAAATGTATGAAAAAAATGCAATTTTAGATACATTTCTAAAATATATAAAATTATGAATAACAAATATCTAAAACATGAAATTATAATAACATTTTATTTTTAAAATGTTTCTCAACAGGTGATTTTTGATACACTTTTGCATCAAAGGGTTAAAGGTGACATATTATACCCCTTTTCTCTGGGGTCAGTTAATGAAATATGTGTCATATTCTCTGGTTAAAATATCACAAGAATCAGAGTAGTCTTACTACCCTGTCAAAATGGTCCTTTACAGAACAAATGCTATTTCATCATGTGAGCCTCTAACTTCTGCACCCCTGTGACTCACAGAAGGTCATACACTTTGGAAAGATCTTGCATCTGTTCTGTAATTTTGTCTTACAGACATTCAACTAACCAACCTAATAGCTTATATTATTTGTGGATCCTGCAGCAAGTAACAGCAATAACTTCTAGAAAATTACCTCATCTGTTAGTGTTAGCTTGTGCTAAACAGTCAACAAAATGCATAATATAGTCATTTTTAAAAATTCAGTACAGTGTTTGTGAATCCTTTAGAATTTTCTATATTTCTGCATAAAAATGACCTAAAACATCGTCAGATTTCTACACAAGTCCTAAAAGTAGATAAAGAGAACCCAGTGAAACAAATGAGACAAAAATATTATACTTGGTCACTTATTTATTGAGGAACATGATCCAATATTTCATATTACTGAGTGGCAAAAGTATGTGAACCTCTAGGATTAGCAGTTAATTTAACCATTAAATTAGAGGTGTTTTCAATCAATGGGATGACAATCAGGTGTGAGTGGGCACCCTGTTTTATTTAAAGAACAGGGATCTATCAAAGTCTGCTCTTCACAACACATGTTTGTGGAAGTGTATCATGGCACCAACAAAGGAGATTCCTGAGGACCTCAGAAAAAGAGTTGTTGATGCTCATCAGGCTGGAAAAGGTTACAAAACCATCTCTAAAGAGTTTGGACTCCACCAATCCACAGTCAGACAGAGAGCTTGTGTACAAACGAAGGAAATTCAAGATTATTGTTACCCTCCCCAGGATATGGTCGACACAAGATCACTCCAAAGAGCAAGGAGTGTATTAATTTTGTTTGTAGACAGATGAGACCCCAAAAATAGAAGTTTTTGGTTTAAAAGAAAAGCGTTATATTTGGAGAAAGGAAAACACTGCATTTCAGCATAAGAACCTTATCCCATCTGTGAAACATGGTGGTGGTAGTATCATGGTTTGGGCCTGTTTTGCTGCATCTGGGCTGGAACGGCTTGCCATCATTGATGAAACAATGAATTCTGAATTATATCAGAGAATTTTAAAGGAAAATGTCAGGACATCTGTCCATGAACTGAATCTCAAGAGAAGGTGGGTCATGCAGTAAGACAACGACCCTAAGCACACTAGTCGTTCTACCAAAGAATGGTTAAAGAAGGATAAAGTTAATGTTTTGAAATGGCCAAGTCAAATACCTGACTTCCAATAGAAATGTTGTGGAAGAACTTGAAATGAGCAGTTAATGTGAGGAAACCCATCAACATCCCAGAGTTGAGGCTGTTCTGTATGGAGGAATGAGCTAAAATTCCTCCAAACTGGTGTGCAGGAGTGATCAACAGTTCACATACTTTTTCCACTCACTAATATGTAATATTGGATCATTTTCCTCAATAAATATATTTCCTCAATAAGTATATTATTTTTGTCTCATTTGTTTAACTGGGTCCTCTTTATCAACTTTTAGGACTTATATTATGCAGACTTATATTATACGTCATATTTATGCAGAAATATAGAACATTCTAATGGGTTCACAAACTTTCAAGCACTACTGTACTTCTTGTCGTTTTTTTTTCATTCCAGAAGGCTTGTCGAGAACCAAAACCGACAAGTACCAAGCAAATTTTCCAAATCAGAAGTAATGTAACTTGAAGTAATGAGAAGTTTAATAAGAGTTTGATAGAGCGGTCTACAAAGCATCAAACCGGAGCCTATGATAAGTGATGCTAAGTAAGTAAATGTTTAAAACACTTACATTAACTTACAATTGGTCATAATCATTAACACAAAGCTTATTTTATAATAAAGTGTTGAAAAATGTCATGTAATTTAGTGAGTAATGGATGAATGAAAGTGAACAGTAAAAGCAAAACACTCAGTCTATTGGTGAACCCAGTGCGCTAGCTTAGCTACTAAGCAAATTGCAGCCTGTATACTGGTGGATTCAGTACCTGATATCCTTTTGGTCCCATGGAGACTTATTTGCACTAAGAATACAGTAGTGTTGTTAGAACACCCCCCCCCCCCCACCCTCTCTACCCATCACTCTGCCCATCACTCTGCCCATCTGAGAGTGTTTGCCCCCGTATTCTTTCATTTTTTAGGGTTTGCCAGGTTTTATTATGGCGAACCATAACAGAAAGGTGAGACCAGACAAAGGACCCAGCGTTAGCTCCTGGACGTCCAGTATGGAGGTCCCCAACCGGTGCCCTCCCCAGTCCAAGCTGGGGCTGCTGGTTCCAGGGATCTATTTGGAATCATGTTTTGAACCCGCTATAGCTCCTGACCGTTCTGCCATGACTGGTCCAGACCACTGTGAGTGCCGGCAACCCATTTCCAGGTCACATGAGCCACCTCTCTTCCTGGCCCACTGCTCCAGGCCAGTTGCCGAATACGTGGTGGATTTTCACTCACTGGCCACAGAGACTGGGTGGACGGAGGTCATGCTGATGGGCCTTTTTGAACATGACCTCAGCGAAGTGCTCTGGGATGAGCTGTTTTTTCTTAACCCCCCACCACCTCCCTATCTTTTCTGTAAGATCCAGAGATCTTGCAGACGCTCGTAGCAGACAAAGATCCAGGGGATAGGAAGACCTGGTGTATGACGCATCATCGCCCCTCTCAGTGAGCCACGTTGGCCTCTGTGGCTTTGCGTGCACCTGGGACTCAAGTGGGCGTCCCATCATCGAACCCCCTGTTCCATTCGAGACCGCTCGACATTTTGGAGCAGTTCTCAGCCATTATCACGGCCTTTAATGAGCTGTGTACTACTGCCCCACTTAGCTCCGTACTTGAGCCGTTAGCGCTGCCTAGCTCTGTACCTGAGCACGCCATGCCTCTTAGCTCTGTATCTCGTTAGTGTCGATTCCTGCACCTCGGTCACTTTCATTAACCTCTATGCCAAGGTCAATGACGTCTGCTCGCCCAGCCAGCTAGGCGACTTGCGCAGACCTTTTTTATCCATGCCGAGCTCCGCCCCTGAGGTTTCAGCACCGACCCCGTCCCTGTGCTGCTCATGGCTAGCACTGACCCTGAACTCGGTCCTGTGCCTGGTTCGTGGTGCCCCGCCCTCTCTTTTAGCCCCAGCTTGAAGGTTTGTCCTGCTTACCAGGGCCTCACTGTGCATGATATGCTCAACCCTGAGCACATCGGACACGCTAAAGAAATATTAAGTGTATTTAGGGAAAGCGGGACAACGTTCCTACAGCGTTCGTCCCTGGTGTCAGCAACCTGGGATCAATCCCCGGGTTCTGCATTGTCAGCAGACCCATTTTGTTCATTTTTTGTGTGTTTAGTTTCTTTCATTTACTTATTTTGGTTTACCTATTCCATCTGGAGCTAAACCCTTTTAACTTTTGTTTTCATGGTTCGCCGGTTTTTATTATGGCAAACCATAACAAGTGTAGATGTAAAAATAAAGAAAAACAGTAAACACAGCAAAGAGCTTCACTAAACAAGGCTATTGTGAACCTGAATCAGTTAATCACTGTGCACTGAATCGTAAATTAAGTTTCTGAAACAAGTTGCGTGGCTTAACTCATACAAGTTCAAGCGAGTGTACCAAGTACCAAGCAAATAAAAAAAAAAAAATTCTAGTGAAAATGTGCCAAGAACCACATTTGAGGAGTCCTGGGGTGGTCGAGAACTGAGGTAAAATTTATAGTTGGTACATGAGTCCCTCTTTTACGAAAAGTTTTATTGCCAGTCAGGGGTGTTGTAAACTGCAGTAAAGCTATATTCCTCAAAATCACAAGGTATATGAAACAAACTACACTGTAGTAGGCCTATGTTAAACTGCATTATACACTACATGGTAATATGCTAGTAATATATGAGAATATTAAGGGTTTGCATAAACTCAGATGATTAATAATTAAAGCAGACGAAGGCAGATAAACATAAAAACAACCCAAATTCTAGTCAGTCCTTGCCCTTCTTTTTCAGTACATGAAAGTAAGTAGCATACACACTGCGCATGCTCCAGCAGCCAACCATATTTTCCCTTTCCCTATAAGAATCCCTAGGGCACTAATACATTTTGTGGGCATTCACATATGAACCTAAGCAGTTCATTACAATGTGGAAAGGTCAGTTACATTGACATATAATATCTCCGAGTTAAATCTGGAAGTACTCTACTACCTGTAAATTATTTAGACAACGTTTGTACCAATTTTGTGGTGGAATTTTTGTTTAATTCAGTTTAAAGTACTGCCATGTAGCATGAAATATTCAGAGACAGGCAAAGTTGGGATAGTTTTTGCCGATGGTATCTGGAAAAGTGCCCTTCACTGACATCCCTTTTTGGGTATATTTTTAAAGTTTGCTGTATGAAGTTTATAAGCCTACAGTGGTGCTTGAAAGTTTGTGAACCCTTTAGAATTTTCTGTATTTCTGCATAAATATGACCTAAAACATCATCAGATTTGCACACAAGTCCTAAAAGTAGATAAGGAGAACCCAGTAAAACAAATGAGACAAAAATCTTATACTTGGTCATTTATTTATTGAGAATAATGATCCAATATTACATATTAGTGAGTGGCAAAAGTATGTGAACCTTTGCTTTCAGTATCTGGTGTGACCCCCCTGTGCAGCAATAACTGCAACTAAATGTTTCTGGTAGCTGTTGTTCAGTCCTGCACACTGGCTTGGAGGAATTTTATCCCATTCCTCCGTACAGAACAGCTTCAACTCTTTGATGTTGGTGAGTTTCCTCACATCAACTGCTTGCTTCAGGTCTTTTCATTCACTTTATTCTTGTTTAGCCATTCTTTAGTAGAACGTCTTATGTGCTTAGGGTCGTTGTCTTGCTGCTTGACCCACCTTCTTTTGAGATTCAGTTAATGGAGAGATGTCCTGACATTTTCCTGTAGAATTTTCTGATATAATTCAGAATTCATTGTTCCATCAATGATGTCAAACTATCCTGGTCCAGATGCAGCAAAACAGGCCCAAACCATGATATTACTACCACCATGTTTCACAGATGGTGAAACGCTTTTTCACGCTTTTCTTTTAAACCAAAAGTACTATTTTGGTCTCATCCAACCACAAAACATATCCATTGCAATAGCCTTCTGGACTGTCCATGTGATCTTTAGCAATTTGCAGATAAAACAGCAATGTTCTTTTAGGAGAGCAGTGGCTTTCTCCTTGCAACGCTGCTATGCTCACCATTGTTGTTCAGTGCTCTTCTGATGGTGCACTCATGAACATTAATATTAGCCAATATGAGAGAGGCTTTCAGTTGCTTAGAAGTTACCCTGGGGTCCTTTGTGACCTCACCAACTATGGAGAAGGTAACAATGGTCTTGAATTTCCTCCATTTGTACACAACCTGTCTGACAATGGATTGGTGGAGTCCAAACTCTTTAGAGATGGTTGTGTAACCTTTTCCAGCCTGATGAGCATCAACAACTCTTTCTGAGGTCCTCAGAAATCTCCTTTGTTTGTGCCATGATACACTTCCACTGACGTGTATAGAACATTCTAAAGGGTTCACAAACTTTCAAGCACAACTGTATATAAATGTTTGCAATAGATTCTATTCTAAAATGATTGGAACGTTCCCAAATATCCTTTCTTATAATCCCTCAAATAATTTTTAAATTAAAGTTATTTTTGTGACATTTACAGGACATTTGATAATGTTTGGATATGGTCCCCTAATGGTTATTTATTATGGTGTATGGCAATCAGCTGATTTCTAACATTGTTATTTAGCTTAATAGTTTATTTACTCACTGTTTTAGCTTAATAGCAGCCCATTTCACAGCCTAGATCCTATTAGATGTTTAAAAGAGTATGCCAAATAGGGAATGTATTCTGTTTTACATTTAAGAGTTTATATTTTTACTGTTTATATTTACTGAATTATACATATTGATGAAAAATTATAACATAAAATGTGGTCTACATTTGAGAGTATATTATCTGTTTTGTTTTTTCATAAAGCTCAAAACATATTAAAATTGTGCCATTTTTAAATATTTAACATGGCATGTCCTTCTAAATCCCTGGACTCTGCTCCCTGCTGCCAGATGAATAGGATTAATGAAAAGGATAAACAACGGCATTTTTCCAGATGTCTGAGAAAATCTATAATATTCTGTTTTTCTTTTGTAAGCATTTAAAATCAATAATTGTTGCCTCCCTGCACTGTTGCACATATTACCTGTCCTAGTTACTAAAATGTGTTTGGCTCATTTCAGGTGGCCACATTCATATGTGGTGTGAGCGGGCTCAGTTCGTGAGTCGGCTTCATGTTAGCTTACTAATATATGTTAATGTTAGACGGCTGCTGTTATATGTCATAATACAAGAAAACTACAGAAAATTGATCTACAAGTATTTAATCTCAAGAGGTCACAAAATTGAAAGCTGAAAGTGTTTGCCCCATTCCTGATTTCCTATTTTTTTGCATGTTTGTCACACTTAAGTGTTTCAGAACATCAAACCAATTTAAATATTACAACACAAGTAAACACAAAATGCAGGGAATTTTTGCCCCCAATTTAAACTATGGTTTATCACACCTGAGTTCACCGTCTCTAGCCACACCCAGGTCTGATTATTGCCACACCTGTTCTCAATCAGGACATCACTTAAATAGGACATGCCTGACAAAGTGAAGTATACCAAAAGATCCTTAAAAGCTACACATCATGCTGAGATCCAAAGAAATTCAGGAACAATTTAGAAAGAAAGTAATTGAGATCTATCAGTCTGGAAAGGGTTATAAAGCCATTTCTAAAGCTTTGGGACTCCAGCAAACCACAGTGAGAGCCATTATCCACAAATGGCGAAGACATGGAACAGTGGTGAACCTTCCCAGGAGTGACCGGCTAACCAAAATTACCCCAAGAGCACAGCGACGATTCATCCAAGAGGTCACAAAAGACCCCACAACAACATCCAAGGAACTGCAGGCCTCACTTGCCTCAGTTAAGGCCAGTGTACATGCCTCCACCATACGAAAGAGACTGGGCAAAAATGGTCTGCATGGCAGAGTTCCAAGACGAAAACCACTGCTGAGCAAAAAGAACAATTAAAGCTTGTCTCAATTTTTCCAGAACACATCTTGATGATCTCCAATACTTTTGGGGAAATATTCTATTGACGAGATGAAAGTTGAACACTTTGGCAGGTGTGTGTCCCATTACATCTGGTGTAAAAGTAACACAGCATTTCAGAAAAAGAACATTATACCAACTGTAAAATATGCGGATAGTAGTGTGATGGTCTGGGGCTGTTTTGCTGCTTCAGGACCTGGAAGACTTGCTGTGATTAATGGAACTATGAATTCTGCTGTCTACCAAAAGATCCTGAAGGAGAATGTCCGGCCATCTGTTCGTGACCTCAAGCTGAGGTCTGCAGCAGGACAATGATCCAAAACACACCAGCAAGTCCAGCTCTGAATGACTGAAGAGAAACAAAATGAAGACTTTGGAGTAGCCTAGTCCTGACCTGAATCCTTTTGAGATGCTGTGGCATGACCTTAAAATGAGGTTGATTTATAACAATTCTGGAAAGATGAGTGGCCAAAATTCCTCCTCAATGCTGTAAAAGACTCATTGCAAGTTATGGCAAACGCTTGGTTGCAGCTGTTGCTGCTAAGGGTGGCCCAACCAGTTATTAGGTTTAGGAGACAATCACTTTTTCACACAGGGCCATGTAGATTTTTTTCTCCCTTAATAATAAATACCTTCATTTAAAAACTGCATTTTGTGTTTACTTGTGTTGCCTTTGACTAATATTTAAATTGGTTTGACGTTCCGAAACACTTTGTGACAAACATGCAAAAAAAAATAGGAAATCAGAAAGTGAAAAAAAAAATAAATAAATAAAAAACCTTCAGAGAAAGTTCTGAAGTATTAGTGTTAGTCCAGGGGGGCTTTCTCAGGCCCCCTTTTTGTTAGCTGGGATGTAGAGATATGTGCTGCTTTGTGCAGACAACTTAGCACTTCCAATGCTTAACTCTTAGACTTAACGCTAGCAGAATCTGTGCTGGTCTAAAAATGGAATTCACATGGAAGCTCTCAAGCCATAGTCAAAATAGGGGTGCTATAATTCTAACGAGCTCCTAATGAAATCCACGTTTTCTGAACTAGGCATTCTCCTAAAAATGACTGGGTTGTCTGATTTCAGTTTCTAAGTTCATAGGCACTCCAGACACCCAAATATACACACACAAGCACTTCCAAAGTGAGTTTGCATTACCCCTTATATGCATAAAAGAGCCTGACATCTCCATACCTCCAAAAAATAGTGAACCAATCCAGCCTCAAAACAAACTGGTGCCAAAGCTAATGAACAAAGTCATCCAGAGAGGATGTGAATGAATGACAAGTGCGAATGACTGAACCTTCGGTCAACAGCCATCTCTGCATTGCTTGTGTGCTATTGGAAGAAAACCACTGATGATCAGTCACACACTGAAAGACAGGCAGCTTCCTCTGCCACCCTGCCTAACCCTTAAAAATCAAACCTGTTTGTGCCCATGCTTGAATGCTTATGACGGTGTAGAGGATAAATATCAACTCATTGAGCAGACAGGGCAAACTCCACAGTCTGAATACATGCATTTTTTTTCAGCAAAGCAAATGTCATGTAAGAAAATGAAGACGAAAGTAAAAATGAAAGATGAAGGACAATGGTAGAAAGGTCTATGTGTGTTCCTCTTACCAGAACTTTGAAAATAGTTTGCTAAAGTCGTTTTATAAACTAAATCTAATGCTTATACTACTGCTGTAGTGTTATAAACACAATCCGGCATGTTTGAAAAGCATGTATTGAATTCGGTTCTTGACCCATTTTGAGTAAAAAATTTGTCTTGCCTCTTGTCATTTTCTCAGTACTCAGTGCACTTGCTTAAATTTGTATGAGTCGAGCCGCTTGTTTTAGCCGAAACTCGATTCACGATTCATGATTCATGATTCAGTACACAATGTTTCAGGTTCACAATAGCCCTTATAGATCTCTGCTGTTTTTTTTTTAATCAGTGTTTTTCAAATAAATCTCCATGAATCCTTAAAACGTTAGTTTATAAGAGCCAACCAAAAGCAATACAGGAACTGAATGCTCCAGAACACAGGCTGCAGTTAGCTCAGCAGTTATGCTAGCGCCCAGAGTTCACCAATAGAGTAAGTGTTGCTGTTACTTTTCACTTTCAATCCATTACTCACTAATTACAAGTGAATTTCTCAAGACTTTATTATAAAATAAGCTTTTTAAAATTATTTTGGCCAACTGTAGGTTAATGTAAATGCTTTAAACAGTAACCTCCTTATCATTATTTTTCATAGTATCCCTTCCATATCTCTGATATGATACAGTATAGACTGCTCTACCAAACACTCGTTAAACTCCTCAGTTCATGATACTGAGGATACTGAGGATTCATTCTTAGATTTATCATCTACATTTACATTTACATTTACATTTACATTTACAGCATTTAGCAGATGCCCTTATCCAGAGCGACTTACAATTGATACAATCTTACAATCCAAGCAATTGTGGGTTAAGGGCCTTGCTCAAGGACCCAACAGTGGTAGCTTGGCAGAGGTGGGATTTGAACCCTGGACCTTCTGGTCCATTGTCCAGTACCTTACCCACTAGGCCACCACAGTCCCACACCACATCTACACCGCCCAAGGAGGTTGGGTCCCTTTTTGAGTCTTGGTTCTTCCCAAAGTTTCTTCCTCATAACACTCAGGGAGTTTTTTTCTAGCCACTGTCTCCCTAGGCTTGCTCAATTTGGGTTGTACGTAAATATTAGGAGATAATCTAAACTTGTAAAGTTGCTTTGAGACAATGCTCCATTGTAAAAAGCAGTATATAAATAAATCTGACTTGACTTACATTTAAGTTATGATGGATGTGTCAGAACATATGCCCTTGGTAAATCAGGGAGCACCTGTACAATACAACTCCATCCATATATTTTATGGGGGTCTGGGATTGTGGTAGCCTAGCGGTTAAGGTACTGGACTCTGGACCAGAAGGTCCAGGGTTCAAATCCCACCTGTGTTGTCTTTTTATCCTAGCACTGTATTTGGTAAATCAGAAACAAGTTTTTACAGGATGTTTTCTAAGAAACAGTAACTGCGTTGCCATGGTAACAACCTCTTGCTGGAATGGCTGTAATAACACAGTGTTTCCTCTAGGATTTTTCCAGTGATGGTGACAGCCACCCCCACCCATTCATGTTGTTTACATCCATATGTTTATATGGCATCTTTACAGTCAAAGACTGCAGCCTGGCATTGAGCACTTAAATGATAAAAGAGCTCAGGGCTCTCACATAGGGAAACTAACAGAGGTGATTTTTTTTTTTTTTTTTAGACTCTAGTTGTGTAAATTAATTGAAATAAAGCCAAACTAACTTGGCCTTAAGCATTTTTTATTTACAGAAAAGACTGCCTTTCTTTGTGTAAATGTGATCTATTGTGGATTTTGTGGTCTCAATTATGACTTTAATTTAATATAGTACTGTGAAAATGTGGCAGAATGATGAACTGAACAGTACTCGGAGTCATGAAGCGCCAGCATGTGCGTGCCCGACGCTGGTGTGCAGCGGGTTTTACATTGCATTGCATGTTCTTTTCAGTCCTGTTCATCTAAACCTAGCTATACTTAATCTACTTTTCTCTACTCTCCCTGTCTTCTTCTTCTACCTTGTCCACTTTTGTTTTGCTCCCCATCCATTATTTCAATCCCTCTGCAGAGTTTTGCAATTTCATGACATTTCAGAAAGTTCTGAAGCAGCGACAATAATTTTGTATAGTGAAATACACAGTATTTAGCAGAATCACTTTAACAGCCGACTTTTTTCATAATGTACACAGTCAAAATAGCTGCTATGACCTTTCATGGTATAAATGCTCAGAACATTTTTGTGCTTTGTAATATTAATCTTATAATGTCAGACTAAAATATGTTCTAATATAATAAAAGTCACAGATCCATAGACGTGGGTGGTCCATTAGGCTTGCTTGAGGATAAAGTCAATCCTCTGCTATTTGACAGAAAACGGTCATTTACTTTGTAAGCAGACTCGCTTGACTTTTGTAGGCTGACATTGCTGAATTATTGCAAGTTTCCTTGCAAGTCACCATTTGATCTTATCTGTACGGTGATGTTTATTTATGCATGACAAATACATAGCACCTTCTACAGTGTGCCAAGAGGGTGTTAGACCACTTTGGGCCAGCCCCCATAGTGAAAATCTTAACTCTTATTGGTCAGATTTCTTGTCCTTTTGTATGCAAAACACACAGACTAGAGACACTCTAAAACTCTCAGTCAAATATGCATTATATAGTAACGAGGATGAGTGTGTGTGTGTGTGTGTGTGTGTGTGTGTGTGTGTGTGTGTGTATACACAGGAAGTCTGAATGAATGCTCAAAAAAAGACGAGAGAGGGAGATAGAGGTTCAGTCAGTGTAGGCAGACAGAGAAAGATAAATTTCTATTTCTCAGCATGTCCGCATCAGAGTCTTAACCAAGGCCGCATAATGAGCATGCCAGATCCTTGGCCCTGCGGCTCGGTCATTAGGCAGACAGCATGGGAGCGCAGCTTCAGCTCATTTCTGATGGGAATTTCACACTCTCATTTGTGCTCCGGATTCCATTAGAAAGTAATGTTGCCGTAACAAGCCCATAATGACCCCGACAAGATACTCAACATCTATGAAAACAGACATGCGTCCCAAAACATCTGACTTAGTGCAAGAAGACAAATATTAAATAATACGAAATACAACACAGTATGATCCACACAAAAAATTCCACTGTGTCATATTTGGCAGCATCTAAATAATTATGGACAGAATTTCTGATTTCAGGATACTGGGTTTATTTACATAATATACACAATATGGCCAAACATATGTAGGCAGCTGACCATTACACAGAGTGTTAATATGTTTGGGTGGGCTGCAACAAAAATGTTGCTTTTCCTTAATAGCGAATGTAAACAATGGCAATTACAGAATCCAGTGTTTTTATGGGAGTCCAGGGCCTTTACCCCATTAAGAAAATAAAATAAAATAAACTCTCATGAGTGTTTGTATGAAGCAGAGAGAAGAACGTCTGAGCAAATTTTAGTTTGGATCTACAGAACGCCCAGTGTCAGACAGCAGTGTCAGTAAGATGAAAATTTCTATGATGAATCTTAACAATCTGCCTAGGATAGAATAATGTCTATTCCCAGTGTGATTAGCAGATGCAATGATACATTTATATATATATATATATATATATATATATATATATATATATATTTTTTTTTTTTTTTTTCTTTTTGCAATCTTTCATTTATTGAACATCATTCTTGCTTTGTGATGTGTAATTAATAAAGTATCCTTGTTTGAATCTGTGTACAGCCATATTTCTAAAGAGGAAAAAAAAAGTTTGACAGCTTAAATGCCATAACTGCAACAACCCATTCATGTTCATATTTGTCTAAAGGAATTCATTATAATGCCATTAATAACACAATCTACAACTGACACCTTACAAACGGTGATACAATATTTACACTGGCATCGTACAATTGATTGGACTTGCTTGCCCAATAAAATAGAATACAGTAGGCCATGTCATATTGCAAACATAGTTACACTTGTATGCTTGTACATTAGTGTTCTCTAAGCGCTGCACCAGCTGGCTCATTCCCAAATTTGTCTTCGGACACAGAGTGCACTAAGTAGTGTAGGTAATTGTTAACTCAAAGCGCATGTAGTGCACCTACATAGGGAGCAGGAAGTCATTTGAGGTGGAACCTTAACTCTGGTATAACTCCAGAGCAGAGCAGAAAGTCAGGTGAGGTAAAGTCGTAACTACCTGAAAAGCAGTGCATTTTTGATGACCAATAACAAAGTTACAAGAAATTATGAATGCTCAAAAAATGGCCATAAAGGTGATTTTTCAATTTTCATTCACTGGAACAATGACTCCTCTGGGTGGGCAATGCCCACTCAAACTCACCCATAGACATGCCCTGCTATCACAGCTATATGAACTTGTTGGATATCCCATTTCAGAACCATGGGCATTAAACTGGAGATGGACCCTCTTTGCATCTATAACACCCTCCACTGTTCCTGAAGGCTTTTCACTAGAGTTTTGTGAGGTTGGATGAGAAGGTTTGGCTCACAATCAGTCGTCCAATTCATCCCAAAGTGTTTACCGTATTGAGGTCAGGGCTCTTTGCAGGGAACTGATATTCCACTATTTAACTCATCAAACCACATCTATGAACCTCACTTTGTGTAAAGGGGAACATGCTGGAATAGGAAAGGGCCGTTCACAAACTGTTGACACGAAGTTATAAGCATATTGTCTAACCTGACTTGTATGCTGTAGCAATAATATTACTTTTCACTGGAAGTAAGGAAACCAGCCACTGATTTGGAATGCAGACCGAATCACAAAACAAGTCAAGTCAAGTCAAGTCAGATTTGAGCAGCTTGAGTGGAGCTCAAGCAGATGAACATCATGTGTGGGGCTGGAACTGCCGGAACACAGCTCGGAAAGAAAACAGAAAATGTAATTAGTTATTGATTAAGAGCACAGTGTCTATTAACAATCACTGATGCCAAGTGTAGCATGAGACCCCGGCAGCATTAGCTATAGCAGCATAGCTAGAAAGAGGAGAACTGGTAGGAAACACAGCCAAGAGGGATCACATGAGACATTGGCAACCCCACGGGAGGCAGAAGAACAGCAACCCAACGGTCTTCTGATCACCATAAGACTCTTTGAATATGAACCCCCAGCTCTGCCCTTATTTCTAAGGCAAGGATGCACGAGTCAAGATCACGAGGACCGAAAGCCCAGTTCAGCCAGGACCGCCCACTCGACACTCCCGGCTAGCAGAACAAGGCAGGCAGGCCAGACATGGACTCCAGACTCCGGCCCCAGCAACCCAAAGCCATGCAACCTGGTCTAAATCTAGTCAAAAGCCTGTGTAAATAGGTATGTCTTTAGCCTAGACTTAAAATTTTGGAGAGTGTCTGAATCTCGAACGAAAGTGGGAAGTTTATTCCATAGTTGGGGGGCCATGTATGAGAAAGCCTTTCCCCCGAACACAACTGTTTTACAGCCAACTGTTAATAAAAGCAGTTGAATTGGACAGGTGTAAAACAAGTGGGAGTCTGTTTCATTCAGAATTAACTAATTTGAATGGAGACTGGCTGACTCAGTCATTTATATGAAGTCTGTGTGAGAAATTCTATAAACAGCTAAATGGCTTAAAACCGCTATGGATGTAGTGCTAGCACTAATGGGATTGTGGTGGTGTCATGGACAAGACGTCCAAGGTTCAAATTCTTTCTCTGACAAGCTGCCACTGCTGAGTCCTTAAGCAAGACCCTTAACCCAGAATTGTAAAATTGTATCGGTTGTACAGTGGTCCTAAAAGTAGACAAAGAGAACCCAGTTAAACAAGTGAGACAAAGATATTATACTTGGTCATTTATTTACTGAGGAAAATTATCCTATATAACATATTAATACGTGGCAAAAGTATGTGAACCTCTAGGATAAGCAGTTAATTTGAAGATGAAATTAGAGTCAAGTGTTTTCAATCAGTAGGATGGGAACCATGTTTTATTTAAAGAACAAAGATATATTAAAGTCTGCTCTTCGCAACACATGTTTGTGGAAGTGTATCATGGGACAAACAAAGGAGATTTCTGAGGACCTCAGGAAAAGAGTTGTTGATCATCAGAAGAACACTGAACAACAATGATGTGCATGGCAGGGCTGCAAGGAGAAAGCCACTGCTTTCCAAAAAGAATATTGCTGTTCATCTGCAGTTTGCTAAAGATCACATGGACAAGCCAGAAGGCTATTGGTAGAACGTTCTGTAGACGGATGAGACCAAAATAGAACTTTGTGGTTTAAAAAAAAAAAAAAAGTGTGTGTGTATATATATATATATATATATATATATATATATATATATATATATATATATATATCTTTTTTTCCAAGTCAAGTCAAGTCAAGTCAGATCTATTTATATAGACACGTGCAGGTTATAGTAAAAGAGGATTTATTAATAATATACCAAAGGAATGTACAAATAAACACAGCGAACAAAAAACACGCAGCGCCGGAATACGGGTGCAGAACGGAAAACAGGCGTAAACCAAAAACAGATAAGAACACAAACTAAAGCGAAACCAGAAAACGGGTGTGGAAACAAAACTTAAACAAAGTGGGCTAACCGCGGGACTGGGACACTAACTCGGAAGAAATTAAAGAAAGCAATACCTTGAGCAGGAAGCGGAGCCTAAAGTCAAGTCAAGTCAAGTCAGATTTATTTATATAGCACTTTTTACAATGGAGCATTGTCTCAAAGCAACTTTACAAGTTTAGATTATCTCCTAATAACTACGTCCAATCCCAAATTGAGCAAGCCTAGGGCAACAGTGGCAAGGAAAAACTCCCTGAGTGTTATGAGGAAGAAACCTTGGGAGGACCAAGACTCAAAAAGCGACCCAACCTCCTTGGGCGGCGTAGATGATAAATCTAAGAACGAAACTAAAGTCATGGAGTCATAGTTCAAATAAAATGTGAAGTATGCACATCGGCATTAAGTGGCCCGGGTATAGTGGGGCTGGAGCTGATGATGGAAGCAGCTTGAGTGAAGCTGCAGCGGATGAACGTCATGTGTGGGGCAGGAACTGCCCGGAACACAGCTTGGAGAGAGAAAACAGAAAAATGTAATTAGTTATTGATTAAGAGCACAGCTGTCTATTAACAGTGTCTTTAGCCTAGACTTAAAATTTTTGGAGAGTGTCTGAGTCTCGAACGAAAGTGGGAAGTTTATTCCATAGTTGGGGGCCATGTATGAGAAAGCCTTTCCCCCTGCTGTGACTTTTTTAATTCTAGGAACTAAAAGACAGGAAAACTCTGCATTCCAGCATAAGAAACTTATCCCATCTGTGAAACATGGTGGTGGTACAATGAATTCTGAATTATATCAGAGAATTCTAAAGGAAAATGTCAGGACATCTGTCCATGAACTCTATAGGGTTCAGAAACTTTCAAGCACCACTGTAAGCCACTCTGGATAAATGTGTCTGGTAAATCTACATGTAAAAATGTAACTGCTAGTACATATGCTTGACACCTCATGTTCAGAGAGCCCTGTCTGACACAAAGCATATTTCAGGCTGGAGTGATGACACACTCAAGCTGATATGTCCCTTTTGTCCTTCATTTTTTCTGGCTCGGAAAGCCAGCGTCTATAAAAATCATTCTTTTGAAGTTATGGTGAATTTTAGGTCATTTCATTATCAGTACATTTGCATTGCAACATGTGAAACAAACATTTGACTGTACAGACAGGTTGTGTTGTGTTGTTGCCAAATGAACATTTATCATGTTTACAACTTTATCGACACAGAAAAGGTAACTCTACAGATCCTGTGTAGTTAGTGCGGTGGTATTCCGGATGTAGGCTGCATTTAATTGTTCCAAACTAATTACAGACTAATAGTTTATAATTAAATATAATAGCATGCAGTACTCAAAAAGTAATCTGAGAAATGCCAAGTTGAAATATTTTCAATTGAAGCTGAGCTCATGAGCCCTGAAGCTCTGCGACATTCTTTTCTGAAGTGATTAAATAACCAGATTTGCTTAATTTGTGCCACATTCTGCTTCCAGCCTTAATTGATCTAATTATCTACTCAGTTTAACATGTTACATTCTTATGCAGGATTAATTGCAGCAAGGCTGTCCATAGCTCCCAAATGCTGTGCTTGCAATATTTCCACTGAAAAATTCCGTTTTAGTGCAGCTTCAGATGGTGACTTAAAAGCTAAAGGGGGGCACTGAGAGTGCTGAGATTAGGAACTGTACTAGAACGGTGGCTTTGCAGATATACTGAAGAATTTGTAATTACAGTGGTACCTTGGTACTCATCATTAAATCATTCCAGATGGCTCGTCGAGTATCAAAGATGACAAGTACTGATCAATTTGTGGCACAAGGAATAATGTAAATTGAATTAATCCATTCCAGACCCCCAGAAAGTCTACACTGAATTAGGCATTATATGTATTAATGGAGGCATACTGTACAAGTGCTCCCTGATTTACAGTGGGGTTACATTCTGACAAATCCATCACAAGTTAAATGTCTAATGAACCGAGGAGTTTAATATTGTCTATACTGTATCATAGTAGGAACCGACCTTATAAACATGCTTAAAACACTCACAGTACATTAACCTACAGTTAGTACTATGAGACCCATGGTGGCTTACGTGCAATAAGAATACTTTACTGTAGATGTAAAAATAAAGACAAAGTGAGAGATATTGTGAGACTGAATCGTGAATCGAGTTTCTGCTAGAAGGAATCGCTCGACTCATACAAGTTTAAGCAAGTGCACCAAGAGCCAAACAAACGACAAGTGCCAAGACAAATTTTTCTTCTCAAAATTAATTGAGAATCGAATGTGACGAGTTCTGAGGTGGTCAAGAACTGAGGTACCACTGTATAAAGAAAAATAGTGATTCAGTGAGCAAATAAGAAGTGCACATGATCCTCCTATTCGTTTATTGTATCACAAATGTTACTGTGCATCATTTGTATCAGTCACAGTCCTTGTTTCTCTCTTCATAAAATCAATATGACATGGGAGTTCAGTGAGTAAGGCTCTGGCCTAAGAAATGGAAGGAAGTGTGATCAGTTCCCAGCCCACAGCTGCCACTCTTGAGCTGATCGCTCTTTGATCTTCAACTGCTCGTCTCAGTTGTTACTCTGAACAGGGGCATGTGGTACATGTATTTCAGCATTCAACTAACTGACATATTAATCTGGGCAAAAATACCACAACAAGAATGTGGGATCACGCTTACTGCTCATCCAGTATATGCCAGGTTTTTTTTTGTCAATTCACACTGCTTAACAAGACAAGGTATATTTTTGTACCCTGAATCCAAAGATGTTTTTAGAGTGTCTCTATTGCCCATAGTTTCAGGATACTTACATATCATTAAGTATAGTGTATACAATATGTACCAGCATTCTACAACATTTCAACAATAGGTCTAACATACACAGCTATTTGTATTGTTTATGAAGTGTAAGCCTAGATAAATGAGTCAACAAGGGCCTGCAGAAACGTGTTGGGAAAAGGAAACATTGCCTACTCTTGAGTAGCAATTCCCTGTCAGTTGCAGGCCAGAACTGGTATAATGTCTTTTCAACCCTGTTGAAAGGTTGTGCTTTTTATGTAAATGTTGTGTTGATTAACCCATACACCATTATAATGAAAAGAAACTAGTAAATAGTCCATATTATTTCTGCTACATCTGCAGCACGTTGAAAATGAAATACATAAAATGTCATTTCACACTTCTCTTTAAAAATGTTATGAGAATTACTTTCATGGTAAAGTGGGTGACCAGAATAAGATTCAAGATTCTCATTTTTGTTGTGTCACTTGTCAGTCTCTCACAGCACGGGCAAGAGGCACACACCATATGCCTTTTCCCATCCCTTTGATTTGGAGAGAACCCAAAGACCACACTTCAGATTGCCACTTCTGCCTGACAAATATAAATGGTATAACATCAAAATACAAACATAGTCAGATATCGTAATTTACCATCTGCTATGAGGCTAGGACCTCACAGTCAGGAATTACCTGTGTCAGAGCCCCCAAAAACATGACACTGAGTGATACTGAAAAAGCTGGCCAAGTAGACGATCGTATGGATACACTTGTACAGCTTAGAAGGAATGTTTGTACATATTTTAAGTGTAAAACAGGCTTAGTTAAGCTCACTAGACCAAAAAAAAATTAGCCACCTGTGACTGAAACATACCAAATAGCGTGTAATACCTCCACAAGCACGAGTAACAGCTGCGATTCAGTTTGGCATGGACTGAAACAAGTCTTTGGATGTAGGTGACATTTGATGTTCAGTGTTCAATCTTACTTGTAGTTTTAGGTAGTCCCACAGATTTTCAAGAGGATTCTTGGATTTTGCGGACCATTCCAGAATTGTGACTGCTCCTGAATGTTGTCACCTCAGCCAAAGGACCAATTTCTGCATAATTAAAATACCCCCACAACATTACAGAACATCCTCCAGCTTGAGCCACACCTTGCATGCAGTACTCATTGAAGGCTTCCTGAGGTCTTTGATGAGCACAAGTTTCACATACTGGCAGAAATTAGATTAATCTCATCAGACAAACACATTTCCAATCATGTGTCTTTTAGCCATCTGTGACCAAGCAACTTTGTGAGCAAAAGTGAGCAAAGGCCTCTTGCGTGTCATTTTGCTACATATGTTCATTGTATGCTTCTTCCTGTAGAGTGTCTTTCAGAAATTGATTGTGAAGGATCAGCATTGACATCTAGAAGAAATTCTTGTCTGGAAACAAAATGATTTTTATTCACAAGCCATGAAACAGACTAATGGTGCCTTTTGATTATAATTCTGATGAGAATTTCCTCCAGACTGGGATTTTTGCCACTGCTGGTAGAGCCGTACGGCAAAACTCCTGTTTCCAGGAATTCACTGTGCGCAGGAGGAAGAATATCCTTGATAGGATTCCAAACCATCACAGAGCTCAGCAGGGGTTGGTGTTGCAGGACCAGGACTTGATCCCCCGTCTGGCCTGAGTGATTGCGGCGGTGGGCTAGCAAACTGACAAAGTGCCACTGTAACCCTATCACCCCATGCATTTTACATTTGCTCTGTGGAACTGGATAAACAATTGCTGTGGATTTAAAAGAAACTGTACATAAAGTAGAAGCAATTTCATAATGGAACACAGAACCGCCAAGAACAAAATAACTTAATGCTCTTGAATAGAACTGTACAATGCTTGAAATATAATGGAAACTTCAGTGAATGAATATAAGTACCTTTGTGTGTGTGTGTGTGTGTGTGGTGTGTGTTGTGTGTGAGATGTGATGTGTGTGTGGTTGTGAGATTGATTGCTTTTGATTAGAAAGTTGTGTTTACAAGTGCCCTGTTTTCAGTTGTTTGCCTTGCATGTGTAATTTCACTAAATCTGATTGCTTCACAGCTGGAACTGACATTCTCGGAAAGCTTAGACCCTGACGTCAGCAGTCTTATTGGTTTTTCTCATGAAACAGAAAAAGCAATTTTAACTGATTTTAAATGTGTTTATTTTATTTCAAATTACACTCCTCAATGCAATATGTAGTCCAAACTGAAGATTAATAATGAATGGAGAGATGAAATGTATTTTGACTCATTTTAACCTAAATATTTTTTTGTGTGGGAGTTGGGGTGTGTGAGTGGATATTTATCACATGGGGGTACCCCTGCTCTGTTTGTGCAAGACAGATCCAACCCTGTGACCCAAGGAACCCGGCTGAGACTCGGAAACCCCCTGATGAGAAAGGCTTTAAGAGTTCAGACTGAGACCAAAAACACAGCCTGCTCCAGGATGGAATCCAGCAAGGAGCAGGGAGCCAGTACCCTTGAACACAGGAAGAACTGGGATGGGACACAGCAAGAGATCCTTGGCCAGGATTAATCCTCTGGAAAATAGGTAGGGAATGACAATACTCAATACATTCTTCTGGGTGCTTTTATTTTTTTGTCTATATATATATATATATATATATATATATATAATATATATATAGATATATATATATATATACACATATATACACACACACAAGTATTTAGTTCTCCTACTTAGAAAGATGAGAGAGATCTGTAATTTTCATCATAGGTACACTTCAACTATGAGAGACAAAACGAGGAAAAAAAATCCAGGAAATCTCATTGTAGGATTTAAAAAAAAAAATGTAATTGTAAATCATGGTGGAAAATTAGTATTGGGTCACCCACAAACAAGTAAGATTTCTGGCTCTCACAGATCTGTAACTTCTTCTTTAAGAAGCTCTTCTGTCCTCCACTCGTTACCTGTATTAATAGCACCTGTTTTGACCTCGTTATCTGTATAAAAGACACCTGTCCCAGAACCCCAAAACAGTCAGACTCCAAACTCAACCATAGCCAAGACCAAAGAGCTGTCGAAGTACACCAGGAAGAAAATTGTAGACCTGCACCAGGCTGGGAAGAGTGAATCTACAATAGGCAAGCGGGTTCGTGTGAATAAATCAACTGTGGGAGCAATTGTAAGAAAATGCCATACAAGGCATACAAGGCCATTGATAATCTCCCTCGATCTGGGGCTCCACGCAAGATCTCATCCCTTGGGGTCAAAATGATCATGAGAACGGTGAGCAAAAATCTCAGAACAAACCAAAGTAAAAAGGCTACCATCAGTAACACACTACGCCCAGAGTGACTCAGATCCTGCAGTGCCAGGCGTGCCCCCCTGCTTAAATCAGTACAGGTCCAGGTCCGTCTGAAGTACCCGGAGTTTGCTAAATGCTACTGGGACTTTATGGGAAACCATGTTCTGTGGTCAGACAAAATGAAAATTTTGCTTTTTTGTTTTTTGCTGTGGGTGTTCAAAGGCCCTGAGAACCTTGTTAGGGTAAATGTCATCATGGACCCCATGAAATACTGAATCTGGAGAGATTAAAGAGGAAAGAGGAATGGTCTCAAATACCCTGCTCTGTATTATCTAACCTTATAAGATGTTACAGGAGAAGACTCTGCTGTTTTATTGGTAAAGAGATGTGATACAAAGTATTAAATGCAGGGGAGCCAATAATTGTGGCACATACAATTTCGTTAAAAATAATGTCTTCTTCAATAAAAGGCTGGAATTTTCTCATTTTTTCAGTGTGGGATTAAGCTAATTCACCAAAAGGTGAATTTCTTCTAAAATTTCTACTCATCTTTACAAGGAGTGCCAATAATTCTGAAGGGGACTGTAATTTTTTTGCAACTTACTCTATCAGAACACAGGCAAATGTAAAATGAAGAAGACCATGTCTGATAAAGCATGAATGTTACTTGACCCAGACAGACTGACTCAGAAGGAGGTCATCCACTGCTGAACGCTGACACACTGAATTATTGTGACACACACATCAGTAATGGGGCAACTCATCAGCATCAACTACCTATATAGGTCATAACTCAAAAAAAGTGTGAGGGAGGTCTGTAAAGGACTATTAGAAGGATAATCCTTTAAACATCTCCCTCATACAAATCTCACCTGATGCCAGTGAGGATTCCCTTCTGAGGCAGTATGAAACCAGAAGAAAGTAGAGTCTTCAAAAAGGCAGAGTAGATATTTGCAAGGCCACTGCAAAGAGAAAATGAAATGCATCACACTACAAAAAAATCTATATATAGATTAACTACTTTAAGTCTACAAAATTATTGCTTAAACACTTCAATTGGACGTGAAAAGCAAACATGAGTTTCACTGAAAACAAATCCCTAACCAAGTCTGTACAAATGCAAGCTCAATTCCTGTTTTGCACTCAGTCTTCAATTCGAAATTACACTTTTAGCAAAACTGCACTACACACAGTTGTCCCATTTTGGGACAACATTAATTACAATCTCTAGTGTTCCTTTGGAAAGTTACACTAATCAATATGCAAAACTTTGTTTACCAATTGGCAACACCCACTTATCACAGGTGTAAACATGAGTTCCTTCATTTCTCACTTACAAATCAAAGCTTTAACACTATGCAAAGGCCACTGATGAGCTGGCTTGTTTTCAAGAAAAATGGACGTCAATGGTGTAGCTAGAGATAGAAGTCATGGAGTGTAAGAGGAGGAAGGGAAGGACAGGAGAGGTCTCAGGTGAGATCAGGAGAACAGTGGTTCACCATGTGCTAAACCATGAACCGATAATGAGGGAGCTCAGCCTAACTGGACAATGTGCACAACCCGTGTCACATCAAGTTCTCTCCTTAGGTTATTTTCTAGTAAATGTTTCTTGCTCTAAGTAAATGAGCCTAAATCAGAATAGAAAAAAATCCTCTGTTGTTTCTAAGTGAGTCCCTAGATAATGTTATCTTAAAACTGAACTGTAGCCTCTTACTGGCAAGAAGGAAGTGGAAAGTGTAGGCACAGAATGCTAATCAGAAACCTCATCTATATCAGTTACGTTACGTTATGTGATAAATTTTGCACAGAGTGTGATTTCTCCGGTTTTATTTTCAGTTCATCATTTTTTATAGTACTTTAATGGTCATATGTTATAACCCGGAGTTCGAATACCGGGTTTTAAAGATATGGGACAGGATGTAGAACATATGGTATGTTTGGGAATGGGCTATCTTGGTGGTAAATACCTGGGCTACTAAAAGTTGTGAATTACAAACTGTTAGGCCGCTGAGCACAGAACTTTGTAAGTTCTCATCAGTCATTTTCTTAAATGTATTAACACTAAAAATAAACATTAAACAAAGGAATACAGAAACAGAAAAGATTTTACATGATGCCAGTTTTATGAATTTGCTATTAGTAAGAACTCCCAGACAATTTCTATGAAATAAATTACTTCATTAGTTCGACAGCATTTTCATTCAGCTTTAAAAATGCTTCTGTCAGTTAACTAAACTACCACAATAACTTAGGATTATTTTTAATGACTCATCAGCTCTGGCTTTCATAGTTTTACTCTGATTTGTCATTGTAAGGAAAATCAGGATGCAATGTAGTCACAAAAACAAGCGAAGAGAAAATTAGAGACCCAAAATGAGATAGAATAAATGAATAGAATAAACACTAGAATAAATGAAAAGAAATTTAAATGAGATAATACATTAACATAAGAGATAACTATGAGAAAAAAATATAAAAAGCAAAAGAGAGACAAAAGAAAAAATGTGGGAATACATGAAAAGAAAATTAAAAAGTGAAAGAGAAAACATAATAGCAATACAGAAAGTAAAAGGATAAAAAGTAAGGCATAAAGATGTATGTATGTATGTATAAAATCAGAACAGATAATATCAGAAAACATGAAAAATAGTGAATAAATAAGATCTGAAAATGCGATTAAACTTATGATGAAACAAGATTCTACAGTGACTGAGTGTATTGTATCAAATAACGCCGATATGCATAGATTTGTTTACACTGTTGCCTTATACGATATAGTTTTATATTTTCTGTTTTGTTATATTCTTTCTAATATTACATTACCTACAATTTATCAGTATATACATATTATATTTTATTAGTATGTATTATATTTTATTTGAATTATTAGATTTGTAAATGTTCTCTATGTTAATATTTATTTAGCTTATGTTTATTTAAACTATTACTATACATTTCTTAATTACTTAACTTAATTTACTTCTTACATCCATCACCCAAGGAGGATGGGTTCCTTTTTGAGTCTTAGTCCTCCCAAGCTTTCTTCTGCATAACGTTTAGGGTGTTTTTCCTTGCCACTGTTACCCTACGCTTGCACAGTTTGGCCTTTGGGCTTCTAGTATAAAAGATAATTGAAAACTGTAAAAGTGTTTACATTTATAAATAAAACCAAGGAAATGCAAAAATAGAAAAAAGACAATAAGAACAGACAATAAGACAATAATAAAAAGAATGGTGAAAATAATGAAAACAAAAGTCATAAAATATATTATAAAATGACAAAAGTAGTAAAGAAAAGAAAAGCTGAAAGAAACAACTAAAGAAGAGAAGCACAGTGATGAAAACAAAAGAGAAAGTACGTAAATACAAAAGAGAAACAAAAAAACAGCAAAGAATTGAATAGAAAGAAGTGACAGAGAAATGACAGTGAAATTACCAAAAAGAACGGAGAGGAAAATGGAGGAAAAATGAAAGGGATTACTATAAAACAATGCAGAGGAGAGTGGAACTAATAAAACCAGCTCAGTCTGTTGGGAGTTATTATGAAAGCATGAAGGCCAGCTTATTGCGTTTTCTTTCACTGTGTGAAATTATGCAGCCATCAGCTCACAGGACAGGGCACTGGAAGAAATTTGTCTACAGTGTTACACAAGACCTCTTCAGATGTGGAAATCTCACAGTGTGGGACACGGTCAGCATCTTTCAGTTGTAACCAGGAGAACACTAGTGCCTAGTGGGGGCATAGAGATAGAATCAACAGAAACAGTGCACCATGTGATATTTTGTTAATATTCTGCAGTGTTGGATATTTTAGCTTAAATATAACAACCATAGTAAAACACATCCTTTAAATCAAGTGCATATCTTTAGTTTCACTGCCACCTACAGGTGGAAAACATGAACAGTGTGGAAACCACTAACAGCTGCATCCCGTTCAGAGGATGAACTATTTCCCTGGAACACCGATGTTTGTCATTTATTTCATCAGTAGCAGCTCTGATGAGATACAAATCACTATGCTGAGAGAGCTTCTTTAGTGGCTGTTTGGTATTCAGCACTGACAACACACTGATATCAGAGACGTTAAACCCTGCCAAAAGAACAGAAGAGCATTGCGGGCAAAGTCAGGACAAGCAAGACAGAGGTTACATTTGTGTTTCAGAGTATTGGTTTTTGTTGGCTGATGCAGGCAATGGGATGTAAGAGAGGAACTGAAAAAGTGATATGGTACAGAAGATAACAACCAGGTAACAGAGGGGGAACTGGGAACATTGCACAGAACTGGGGGGGAGGTGTTATAGGGGATTGACTGAAAGGAGAAAATGGATGAAGTTGCAGGAGAGTAGACTAAAATAAAAAAATAAATAAAAAGAGGGCAGAGTAGACAGAGCACAGAAAGGAGATGACAGTAGAACAAGACCACAAATAGAGGAGACCAAAATGATCACGAATGAGAGGTGCAGGGGAAGTTAAAAGAAAATAATAGATAAAATGAAGCACAAACAAGGAATTTAGAGAAGAAAGAGTGGGAGGACAGACATTTTAGGTGTTCAAAATGTGAGGGCATAGAAAAATGAGAGAACAGAGGAGAAAAAATGATTCGCCAAAACATAGAGTAAAGCAAATGACAAGCAAGAGAACAAAGATAGAGATTCCAAAAATGTTGAGGGACTATAGATTGATCCCAATACATGTCACAAACATTAAGAATGCATCAAGAATGTACCCAATTTTCAGTCTACATGACAACAGAAATAAATGCAACATTAATATATAATGATAACATATAATGATAACATACAGCTCCTGTGAACATAAGGAACCCTGTGATAGACTGTGATCTTGTCTGTGGTGTACCACTTGACCTGGACTAACTCTGAAACTCAGAAAGCTGAGATGGAAGCCCCTGGTGAAAAAACATAGACAATAAAGACCTGGAGTGTTACCCATGCACCAGGATATGACCTGGGTCCCAATGGACAGCACACACAATCGGAGACCATCATCATCCCAAGTCTGTGTTCTGCCTCACCAGAGACCTTCCATCCATCTCGAGTTTCAGAGTTCTTTGAATCTAGGGATTTGTGTCTGTGGTCAGACAAGCAGACCAGGGATGTCGTCCCATGGCAAGGACAAAAAAATAAGGGAACTGAAGAGGGAAATGAAGAGACAAAAAACATAAAACAACAACAAAATAAGGAGAGTCAAAAAGGTCAAGAAAGTGAAAAAAAGGTAGCAAACAAATGGGCTAGGGTGAAAGGATGAAAGTGTGATGAGACAGGAAGTGAGCAGAGTGGAGTCATAGGAGATGGAAATGATGCAAGATAAGGGAAAGGGCAGTGGCAAATATCAGGCGTGAAGGATGCAGGGGAAAGAACAGGTCTCCACCTTTTGTCTCCATGGGAAGAGAAAACAGCAGAAAAGCAAACACAGGAGGAAAAAATGAGAAACTAGAAGAGAAAAATACATAAAAAGGGATATTAAGAGAATAAATGAGGAAATGGGAAACAACAATAATAAAGAAAATAAGCCACTAAAAGTAGACAGAGAAAATAATAATACAAGGGGAAAAAAACAAAAAGAAGAGAAAATACAAGAGGCAATGAAAACAGAAGAGAAAGTATAAATACAAGAAAAAGGAAAAAAGAAAGGAAAAGAAGAAAAGCAATTCAATGCAAAAATAAGAATACAGAAAAATAAGGAAAAGATGCAGTGACTAAAAGGTGAGGGAACATAAAATATGAGACAAATTGTCGTTCAATCAAAGTGTAGCAAGCCAAAAAAATAAACAAGAAAAATGAAGCAGCAGAGTCAAACAACCACAGAGTGGTCCACATGGAGAGGGAAGAGTGGAGATTCACAGAATGGGGAAAAAAAGACAGGACGTTGGATGAGGCAGAAGGGATGGAGAGGGGAGGAAATGCATCTCCAGCTCTTGTCTCCATGTGAGGAGTCACGTCTAGGCCACTGGGGAAACCACATCATTGAAAGAGCCTAATCAGGTCTGAATAAGCCACACTCACTTATGAATGTTAATGTGAGGAGAGCCACACCAGAGGATAATAAACACCGGCATCTCACACTAATCCCTCTGTGCTCAGGGACCAATCCAATAAAGATCCAACACATCGTGAGACATAAACACAGAAGCCCACCCTATACGCCCGGCTATCAGAAATACTGAGCAATTCAGGAAGGTACACAGATCAGTAATTATAAAGACAATACAATATTCAATCAATTGCCAGTCAGATCAGCTCAGGCTTCCTTATTTTCATGCACAACAAAATGTAATATAACCTCTGGGATCAAACTTAAATATGCATTAACAACTGAGTTAAGATCTGGAACCTTACTAAAACGCTGGATGATGCACAAACCTTTGCCAAATTTCAGCAAAATATTTAGTTTTGGTGTTTTAAATTTGAATTCTAGTTGTCTAGTTGTCACTTCCAGCAACTGGGCTAAATAGGTTTTGTTATATGACAGATAAACCACAGTTTGCTTATATGATGAATACAAAGACCCTTTTAGTATTGGTATTGGGCAGTGTTTGATGAGTATCATAAATGCATCAGGGTTTAATTCAAACAAATTAAATATTGCATACAGTAGTATTTGAAAGCTTGAATGTTTTTTCTACATTTGAAAATTTGGGCATAAATTTGACTTAAAACATAATTAGATTTTTCACACAATTCCAAATCCCAATTAAATAAATCAGACATTTTTTTACTTGCTCATTTATTTGTTGAGGAAAATAACTGATAGGACTAGCAGTTAATTTGAAGGTGAAATTAGTCAAATGTGTTTAAAGAACAGGGATCTGTCAAAGTCTGATCTTCACAAGACATTTCTAGAGGTTAGTTTATTTATTTATTTATTTATTTATTAAGTGGCATACACATTCATACGGGGTCAATTTAGAGCAACTTATAGAAGACCAGTTAACCTAACGCATTTTTTTGGAATGTGGGAGCAAACCGGATTACCTGGAGTACAGGTGGAGTACGAGGTCGGGATTGAACCGGGGGTCTCTGGAACTGTGAACAGACCACACTAATCACTTGTGTCCCACTTGTGGAAGTGCGTCACGGCACAAAAAAGATTTCCCTCAGAAGCCTTTTTTCAGTACCTCAGAAAAAGAGTTGTTGATGAATAGGAAAGATTACAAAACCATCTCTAAACAGTTTGTACCCCAATCCACAGTCAGGCAAATAAATGGACAAATGTACAAATGGAAGGCATTCAGGAAAGTTGGTACCCTCATCCAGGAGTGTTTGACCAACAAAAATCACATGTGAAGGCAAGTAATGTGTCCATGAGGTCACAAAGGAACACATGGTAACCTTTTACATTGGCTAATGTTAATATTTATATTACAACAATAGTTTGCATGGAAGGGTTCCAAGGAGAAAGCCACTGCTCTCCAAAAACAATGTTGCTGCCCAACTACAAAATCACATGGACAAGCCAGAACGCTACTGGGGAAAAAAAAAAAAAAAACATTTGTCAGATGATAAGACCAAAATAAGATTGTGAGTAGGATGAGACTAAAAGCAGTTAGTGTGATGAAACATACCAATATGCCAGAGTTGAAGCTGTTCTGTATGGATGAATGGGCTAAACTTCCTCCAAGCCGATGTGTCTTGGGATGATGAGTTTGAATTCTGATGCTGGTATCCAGGATAGCATTTGATGTACTTTGTACACAGCCTTCTACAATATTGATGACATGACTTCACAAAGAGCTAAGATCAATAGTGCAATAGAATTAAATCAAGGGAAAAACATGGCATGAAGTAAAGGACCTTTGAGGTCCCTTCTGGGAAAACGTAGTTTAATCAGACCACAAAGTTTAATCTGTCACCTTCTCTAAAACACTGGGCTACTAATTGGAAGGTTGTAGGTACAAATCTTGGCTTTGCCAAGACTACAGTGGTGCTTGAAAGTTTGGGAACCCTTTAGAATTGTCTATATATCTGCATAAATATGACCTAAAACATCATCAGATTTTCACACAAGCCCTAAAAGTACATAAAGAGAACCCAGTTAAACAAATGATACAAAAATATTATACTTGGTCATTTATTTGTTGAGGAAAATGATCCAATATTACATATTAGTGAGTTGCAAAAGTATGTGAACCTCTAGGATTAGCAGTTAATTTGAAGGTGAAATTAGGGTCAGATGTTTTCAATCAATGGGATGACAATCAGGTGTGAGTGGGCACCCTGTTTTATTTAAAAAACAGGGATCTATCAAAGTCTGCTCTTCACAACACATGTGGAAGTGTATCATGGCACGAACAAAGGAGATTTCTGAGGACCGCAGAAAAAGAGTTCTTGATATTCATCAGGCTGGAAAAGGTTATAAAAACCATCCCTGAAGAGTTTGGACTCCACCAATCAACAGTCAGACAGATGTGTACAAATGGAGGAAATTCAAGACCGTTGTTACCCTCCCCAGGAGTGGTCGACCAACAAAGATCACTCCAAGAGCAAGGCGGGTAATAGCTGGCGAGGTCACAAAGGACCCCAGGGTAACTTCTAAGCAACTGAAGGCCTCTCCTACATTGGTTAATGTTAATGTTGATGAGTCCATCAGAAGAACACCAGATACTGAAAGTAAAGGTTCACATACTTTTACCACTCACTAATACGTAATATTGGATCATTTTCCTCAATAAATAAATGTCCAAGTATAATATTTTTGTTTTATTTGTTTAACTGGGTTCTCTTTATCTACTATTAGGATTTATGTGAAAATCTGATGATGTTTTAGGTCATATTTATGCAGAAATATAGAAAACTCTAAAGGGTTCAGAAACTTTCAAGCACCACTGTATACAAGACAGATTTTTATTTCCTATTCTTTAACGTGAACGGACATGGGTCGGATGCATGTTAAATGATGCTTACTTGTATAACAATATAATAATATACACTGAACAGACATAAATAAACCAGCTGCCTGATATTGTGCAGGTTTCCCTTGTGCAGTCAACCTTCTGACCAATTCGAGATATGGCTTTCACAACCTCTGAAGGTGTCCTGTGGTATCCAAGACATTAGCAGCAAACCCTTTAAGTCCTGCAAGCTAGGGGTTACCTCACGCATCTGACTTGTTTGTCCAGCAAATCCCACAGATGCTCAATTGGACTGGGGAATACGGAGACCACATCAATACCTTGAACTCTTTATGTTCCTCAAACTACTCCTGAACAATTTTTGCAGTGTGGCAGATTGTCTTGCCAAATGAGGCAAACGCCATTAGGAGATACCACTGCCGTGAAGTTTCTCACTTCAGTTCACCTATCAGAGTTATTCAGTTCATCTATCAGAGGTTTTAGTGTTATGGCTGATTGGTGTAAATTTTAATTGAGTGCATTTATTACATTTTAATAATTCAGAAACATTTGCTTTCATCATGTCTTGTTTGCTGCTTCACAATACTTTGTTAAGACTTCTGTAATGGAGGGCTGCCAAAGAAGAAACATTCAGAAAACAACATAAAAAATACAAAAAACAAAATAGTGATTACCATAAAAATGCAATGGAGTGTGTTAGGTTATTTCTGTGTCAGAATCTGCTGTTACATAATAATGAACAAAGGGACACCAAAGGGAGTGTTTATCGTCCATTCATTCATACCCACTTCATCCAGTTCAGGGTCTAGCCAATCTCACAAGTCAAAACATGGGAACCAACCATAGACGGGGCAACAATACATCTAAGAGCGCATGCGCATGCACATGCACGCGCGCACACACACACACTGGGACAATTTATAGGCACCAGTTGTGGGAGGAAACTACAGTACCGAGAAGAAATCCACACAGAGGCAAGAAGGATATGCAAACTCAACCCAAGTGGAGTACTGGCTGTAAATTCAACCAGGGATCTCTAGAGCTGTGAGGTGACAATCTAAACAGGTGCCACCATGCCACTCACCCTAAACAATTCAATTTACTATAGGTTAATAATACTCTATATAGTATTTTCGATGTATTGAATGGTAAACGAGATAATTTGGGGCTCTATCAACGAGTTCTTCACAAGGTCGAGCAGAAAAAATGTGATTAACAATATTTTGGCATTAAAATTAAAATCATTATTAACATGTTAACTTTGATGGCCCCATTGGAATAGTTTTTTTTTGGGTGGGTCACATAAAATTCTTCAAAAGCCTGAAGATGAATATGTACTTTACCCAAAGAATTACATACTTTCTATGGCTACATTGACACAGCAGACCAAGTGATCCAAATCATGTGTTGACACACATGTGCAAATGGAGTCAACAGTAATATGCATTTCTTTAATTGTCATGTTACAAAGGGCTCATTATTTGGTCATGGCAATTTCTTTGGTTTGCATGCTCGGTTTCTTTAAACTTCACTTTTAAGATTTTTTATTTTCCTTTGTCACTGCAGACATGTCCTCCTGTGGCCGCATTTGTCCATTTCTTTAGAAATTTCCTCTACAGAGGCAATATGAGCCTTCTAATTTTCAGGGTGAGACATGGGCCCAAATATTTATGAGGTCTGTTACTTCCCTATCCCGCCACTGAAAACCTCCCTCACTGCTTTTGTCTGTTTCCCCTTTATGGCAAGTTGGATTGACGTAAAAGTTGCATGAATTCTGAGTCATGTTTGAATATGAATTGGATTTCAGTAGCACATATGAAAGTGGCCCAAACCAGAGTTGAAAATGTCAGATTCAGTGTGCTTTTTTCCATTCACACCACCCCAAAGATAACAGTCGGATTTGATCCACTTTTACCTGCTGTGTGAACGTAGCCTTTGTGATGTCAGAAAGGTTGTGTGAAGTCACATTTGTGCATCTGCGTTTCATCTTCAAGCCTAAAGCATTTCTAATACACTTGACAAAATTGCTGAAAATCACACAGTGGGTGTTTGTTATGGTGAGAAAAATCCATGTTTGCAAGCTTTACCCTAAGCTGGAGAGAAAAGAAGAAAAATTCACAACACAAACTCCTCTATCTGGAGTTCTAAAGCTGTTCAGAGCTTCTGTTACTGGCAGAGATGAGACAGAGATAGACAGACATACAGAGGGAAAGTCGGTAAGAATATAAAAAAAGTCACACATCCAAGCATGTTTACAACTGAGCAAACCCACAGAGGCAGGAACATTTGGCAGAGTGCACAATAGCTATCGAGGTGTGTGTACTGCATGCATGATGTACAACACAAAGACATGTCTACACTGCCTGCATGCAGTGAAACAGAGCTCCTCTGAATATAATATCAAGTTTTCTGATCCTTAGCAGAATTTAAGATGCTATGCTACTGGAGCTATTCTGCTGAACTGCTATTTGTCATAAGTGTTTGCAGTAAAAGGTCCTGCACTGGACCATGAACAGAGACTCTTTTACTGTCACCATGACAGTTTGTTCTGTAACTGACCAAACTCAAATTACTGAGTTGCTCTTGTGGCTTGATGGTAAGAAGCATTTGCAGGATACATCAGTTCCTGAGGGCCTAGTTTTGAAACCTGGATGGAAATTGCAATGTGAAGGTTGGGTTGTGCAGATACAGAGCACTGTGATGGACTGACGCCTTGCCCAGGGTATACCTCTTCCTGCACTAAGTTCACTTCAGGTTAGGCTCCAGACCTTCTCCCATGACCTTGACCATATTAAATATGATATGCATGTGATGCAATTTTCAAATTTTCACACAGATTCTCAACAGACTGAGGTCTGAGCTTAGACTTGGGCCAGTCTAAGGTTCCTGCTTTTGAACCACACCCCTGTAGGCAGTATGCTTAGGGTTGTTGTGATTTTGCAGGATGAACCTCCAACCTAGTCTCAAGGAACTGTTGCAGACTGGGAAAGGTTTTCTTCGAAGGATTGCCTGTATTTGACCTGTATTTACCTTACTTACCTTGACCAGCTTTCCAGTCAGCGCAGAGGAAAAATATCCTCACTGTGGTTATATTGTTTTCATGGCGATGGGGTGAAAACTTACACAATCACAAGTTTAGTTTTTATGATTTTGATCATTTATGATGTTGATTTTTTTGTGTATGAATACTTTTGCAAAGTACATTGAGTTTCTTAATACTTCAACATTATGGATTATTTTGTTGATTCATAACATTCATAACAGTACAGTATCATTCCAATTCTTTTCAAGTACAGGTTGCAACAATAAAAAAAAAAAGTGATAACATTCAAGGCGGGTGAGCACTTATACAAGGCACTGTATCTTCAGGAGTATGAGTAATGTAGTACTAGGACTATGGAAAAGAAATCAGACAGATTTGAGCACATACAATTGTATCACATACAATCATCTTGAAATGTTCATACAGCATGACACATAATCAAATCTAGTTTTTACTCCTAAAAAAGACAGAGAATAATTTAGTGAAACACAGGAAAGAGAATGCTCATCATAAAAAGAAGGACTGGCAGGCGAATTATTGTCATGCTGAATCTCGTCTACCATGAACTCATGGTCACTGAGACTTTGTCATCCACATATCAGGCATTCTGTCTCTTCCAACTCTCCACAGGCCTCTACAATATTTAAGGCTATGTTTGATATTCACCAGCAGTCGAGCTGGGCATTTTAAACCTGTAGAGTGCCAGGAGATGAGGATTATTCCTGCACGATTGCCTCCTCATCACGGCCATTGTGCTTCCACTCTTGCGTAATTATACAGGAAATTACTTCGGGAGACCAGAGACCGTACTCAAGCAGCAAGTGCCCTAGACTCCAATTCCAAACCTACTGATACGAGCCAGTCTCTCAACCACTCCTGGTAATTTAACACCTAGGTGGAGATGCCTGTACCCCCCGATGCCTGTGTCATTTACAGATGAATTGAATGCTCTGAGGTGGCTGGAAGTGTCTGGGGAGTACAAATCTTTAATTGGAGAGCAAGGCATCAACTAGGTTTAGCATTAATTACATTATCATTGTGCAGCTATTAACTGAAACCTTCTCAGACCGAGGCGTCTAGAAAAAGGGTACTGCAGATAAATTTAATCAGCAATTTAATCATGGCGTGTTATTTTTCAAAGCAGGGATCAACACAAAAGGTGTATAAATGGAAAAAAAAAAAACACTTTCACAAGCATACACATGTACCTTTCATGCAGGGACATTTATAGACTACTTGTCATACTGGGGTATACAGAATTTAGAGGGGCACAGCTGTACCCCTCTGATTGCCAGTCAGTCATAGAGGCACAATGGTGCATAAAAAAGCTTGTTAAACACTAAATTGTCAGGGTCCAAGGGGTAAACGAACCCAACTGAGAGTTTTACGAACCTGACCCCCTTTAACAGTCTGACTCACAAACAGGACAGGACCACGACATGAAATCCAAATAAAAACTTATTTAACTGGAATGGAAAGAGATGCCGCTATGTGTGGGTATGACTAGGGAAAGTCCAGTCCTGGGACACTCCACTGAGAGCTGTAGAAAATGCAGAGCTTGTGGAATATACCCAGATAGACAATTCCAATGATGGGGCATGGTGGATCACTGGCTGATGAAACAACAAGCTGGCGGAATGGACCCAGAGAGTCAGTTCCACAATGAGACATGGTCGAATCACTGGCTGGCAAGTGAAGCTTGTACCTGGAACGAAAGTGCAGGATGTAGAAACCAACGAGCTGGAGCAATGGACCTAGAGAGAGACATCTCCACGATGGGGTACGGTGGATCCCTGGCTGGAGGAATCCTTGCATAATGGAATGTTATCAAAGACAATTGACAGCGTTAAGAGATGAAACGCGTAAGAGTGGAAAGCAAACAATACACAAACAAAACAATCACAGAACGGAAGCGGAACGTTAACAGATGACCCGGGACCTGGCGGTAGTAAACGCTGCTCTTAAATAATCTCAGAAACAATCAGCATTAATGAAGCTAGGTGATCAGTAATAATGAAAGTGTGACAGCCATTTCTGGCCAGCAGGAGGAATAGGGAGTGCTCCCAGCCCAGCTCCTACATACAGAGTCACAGATTGAGAAGGGGCAGAAAACAGGTGGAACCAGAAAAACAGTATGTAGGGGTCCCTTCAGAGTATTAGGTCAGGATTTGATCTGCTATTGGAAAATTTCTAAACACTATTCGTAATCCAAAGGCGGCTTATTTCTGATTTTTCTCTGGGTTCTAATGCATGGTGGATGGAAATGAGAAAGTAGATATGGCAGCAAAACAATGTTTAAAATGACTAAGATGCGATATTGAAATCCCACTGAGCAAAGGAGAGGCAAAAGAGATAGGTAAAAAAGATATGTGAGAAAAATGTGGCAGGATGACTGTGAACAGGGGGTAAAGGGAATGCATATGGGACTGTGGTAGCCTAGCGGTTAAGGTACTGGACTATGGACCAGAAGGTCCAGAGTTCAAATCCCACCTCTGCCAAGCTGCCACTGTTGGGTCCTTGAGCAAGGCCCTTAACCCACAACTGCTTGGATTGTAAGACTGTACCAATTGTAAGTCGCTCTGGATAAGGGTGTCTGCTAAATGCTGTAAATGTAAATGTAAATGCATATGTTTGCAATCCAACCAGGGGTGGAGCAAGGTGCTAGTGGAGGGTATTATCGAGGGTGGAGGGTATAGTGGGGTTTTGCCATCACTGACAGGTAGAGGAAACAGGTGAACATTTATTGCTTCAATGTGAAATTTATTGCTTCAATGTGAAAAGTATAATGAACTAAGAAATATTTTTACTGATACACAAAGTTATCAGTGAAGTGATTACTTGCTGATGGGACAGGGATGGGTATAGTGCACAAGGAGATTTTCAGATTTGTGAAAGGTAATGGGTATTATTTGTTATCTTGATGTGTCTTTTTTTTTCATAAATAGCCACAGACCTCAATGAAGAATGGTTGGACTTGTTTGAGCTAACAGAAAGGCTATGATAACTGGGATAACTGTGAAAAAGCATCTAAATGGGCTACAACAGCTGAATACCACTTCAGTTTCCAACTTTGTAATAAGCCAAGAACAGAAAACTGAGGCAGTGGACATAAGCTCATGGAAATCAGAAAAACATTCAGGCAGTATGGAAAATGCAAATATACTGTATAAAGAAAACACAGTTTTATCTTCCATTTACTTTGACTTTTTAACTGCTGACAGTTTGAACACAACATATTTCATGTTTTGTCTGGCCAACTTCATTTCATTTGTTAATATGCATCCATTCTTGCAGTTCAGGCCTGCAACACATTCCAAAAAAAAGTTGGGATGGTAACGCATTTCCACCTTTCGTGGATACTGATTTTGTACCACATCACTTTTATCTGTTGACATCACCTGATTAAAACACATCATTATTTAGTTTTTCTTTTGCCTTATTGCTATCTCTAAATTTCCCCAGTCGCAACTTTTTTGGCTTGAAACGCAGGAATGAATCCATAATAACAAATTAAATGAAGTTGATCAGACAAAATATGAAATATCTTGGGTTCATACAGTCTGCAATGACATCAATGTCAAAGTAAATGTAAGAAACACAGCATTTTTTTAAATTTGCTTTTTCCATACTCTCCCAACCGTTTCATGATGGACGCATAGCTAAGTGAATAATAAGATATGTATGTATACCTAATATATATAGTATACGACCCCAGGATATGGCCCTAGACTTTAATAATACAAAAACCTATCATTAACAACCAATTAATGTTTCATATTAATAATAAAAAGCATATAAATTCCTAAAAAAAACCTTGATCTTGTGGCACTGGACTTCTTGAAGTCCCATGTTCAAGACTTACATCTGTGGGTGGCAGGTCTTTTAGTGTTACAGCTCTCAAACTCTCTCCCACAGTCTCTTCGTGACTGCTCTAACCTCTCTTCCTTTAAAGCACAGCTTAAGCCTTCCTCTTTACTGCTCACTTCACATCTTTCACCAAGTCTTAGAACTGTTTTTTCTCCCTTCTTTTATTGTAAAGCATCCTTGGACATATGAAAGGCACTATATAAATTGAACAAATTACAGGTATGTGCCATTTAACGTCCATTCACTTACCCAACTGAAGTCTTTAAAATTATAATACATTATAACAGGAAATAAAAATCTGTTTTTTAACTCCGGACATTGCGACCGTAAACAGCTGGTCATCACAACATACAGTCATCGCCGTGGAACCATAAGTAAAGGCAGCAATTAAGTACTTTTGTTTTTGAGACCGCTATTTGTGGCGCCTGTGTCTGCCTCGTGGCTGGCTGATAGCACGTTCACTGCAGAGCGCCAACACTTAGGGTTCAATCCCCAGCTGTGAGAGTGTTTAGGCGCAGCTTCTTTTCCAGTTGGTTTTCGTTTGTTTGGTTTCTTTTTATACATTTAGATTTTTCGTTCACTACTTCCATCTGGAGCTAACTGCGATTGGATTCTTAAACCCCTTTTTATAAAGGTCAGCCAGTTTTTTTCAAACTGTAACAGTGAGACATATTTTACAACAAAAGGCTCTGCGTATTTTGTTTGTGTTTCTATTTGTTTGTACCACTACACTTCGCATTGAGGTTGTACAGGGAAAAAAAAATCCTTGAAACTAAGGAATAGCGGCAAGTTATCTCATATAAAAAACAATTTTAGTAAAGCTAAACATACAAATATTAAAAGCAATGATCTCAAAACAGCTTCAATTCATCTCCCTTTGTTTTAATACCCCAAACCAGAAAGACTTGAGACAGTATGGGAAATGCCATTTACTACCTTGTAATATTGTCATTCCTTCTCACTGCACTTAAAGGACATTTTGGCATAGATGATACCAAGTGATGAAGTGTTTCAGATGTTGTTTTGTCCCATTTTTCCTGAAAACATGTCATAAGGAGTGCAACACTAAAGGGTACTTGTCACAGAAGTGTAAATTACCATTGCTAAGGGCACTGTTACAACCCCATATGACATCCATAGCTTTTAGACTTATTTCTGATGACAGTCATGGATGGTCCTTGTCTGACCACAATACATATCTCCACTGGGTGATGGTCCATCCCAAGTTTTAAGTGGCATGTGTGAATGCAACTCTGTATTGTAGTGCTTGACAAAGATTTTCCAGGGTAATCCCTTGTCCATGTGGTTATATCAGTTATTGATGAATGACGTTTCTTGATGCAAAGTCATCTGAAGAATCTTTTTCATTAGTCTAGAGCTGTTTATTATAACATTGAATCGTCTTGTAGTAATCCGTTGTTTGTGATCAAATGTCCTTGCTTGTTTAGTAGCTACAATGCATTCATATTGCTATGAATGATCAGTTCTGCTGCAGTAACTCTGCAGTTCTTTCATTTGTTCTTTATCTCTTTATCTTTGTAGGCTTGTACAGGCTGCATAGTCTCAGTGGGTGGGCAAAGCTTTAATAACCTGGCCATACCGCTGCACCAGAACGGTGTGAAAATTCAAGGCACAAACCTGCTGCAGATCCACCGGGCTGAGGGGAGATCTGTCTTCTTGAGCATTTTGGATGAGCTTCGTGTCGCTCAGGCACCATAGCGAGCCCTCAGTTCCCTGTTGAGACTTATGTTTTGTACACCAAAAAGCTCTGTGTATTTTGTTTGTACTTCTTGTTTTTACCACTACAATTGCCGTTGGGGTGGTGCAGTAAAAACATGGAAACTAAATAACAGTGCTTAATTATCTTATAGTGACATGAAAAATATCTTAGCAAAGCTATTAAAGAGGCCGGTGAGTGTATGTAAATACCTTTGCTTTTCACCAGTAATTGTGTTTGTTTCAAATCAGTCACTGCCTTTGCATCATTCAAAGCATGTGATTTATTGTTACATATGTCATTGTATTTGCTTTACATCAGACTCGCCTTTTGATTTAGATCAGTCACTGTATTTACATTACAACCTTCACTGCCTATACTTTACATCCCTTACATCAGCTCAATGCCTTTGCTTTACATATGCTACTGCCTATATTTTACTTCACACATTTCCAGTACATAACTGTAAATTTACATTTACAGTGGTGCTGGTGCCTTCTGGCTTGTCCACGTGATCTTTAGCAAACTGCAGACGAGCAGCAATGTTCTTTTTGGAGAGCAGTGGCTTTCACTTGCAACCCTGCCATGCACACCACTGTTGTTCAGTGTTCTTCTGATGGTGGACTCATGAACATTAACATTAGCCAATGTGAAAGAGGCATTCAGTTGCTTACAGGTTAAGCTGGGGTCCTTTGTGACCTCACCAACTATTACACGCCTTGCTCTTGGGGTGATCTTTGTTGGTCGATCACTCCTGGGGAGGGTAACAATGGTCTTGAATTTCCTCCATTTGTACACAATCTGTCTTACTGTGGATTGGTGGAGTCCAAACTCCTTAGAGATGGTTTTGTAACCTTTTCCAGCATGATGAGAATAAACAACTCTTTTTCTGAGGTCCTCAGGAATCTCCTTTGTTTGTGCCATGATACACTTTCACAAACGTGTGTTGTGAAGAGCAGACTTTGATAGATCCCTGTTCTTTACATAAAACAGGTTGCCAACTCACCCCCCATTGATTGAAACACCTGACTCTAATTTTATCTTCAAATTAACTGATAATCCTAGAAGTTGACATACTTTTGCAACTCATTAATATGGAATATTAGATCATTTTCCTCAGTAAATAAATAACCAAGTATAATATTTTTGTCTCATTTGTTTAACTGGGTTCTCTTTATCTACTTTTAGGACTTGTGTGGAAATCTGATGATGTTTTAGGTCATATTTATGCAGAAATATAGAAAATTCTAAAGGGTTCACAAACTTTCAAGAACCACTGTACATTAGTCACTGCCACTGCATTTACTTTACATGCAATTTCATGCCAATTTCTTTATGGTTGTGCAATAAGTATCGTCTACAATACGATCTTAATTGTTGTTTTAATGATGTGTGAGCTGACATTATCGAGTATGTCACTCACTTTGCAAAAAAGCAGTCAAAAACACTCTTTAAGTGTTCATATATTCACTGTGTCATGTTGAATGCATGCATCATAGCGCTACAAATCAGGCTAGTGTTCTACCTAAATCACAACACTTACTTTATATTTGTCAGTTTTTGTTTGGAAACTCATTTTTAATTTGTTATGCAAGGCTTGTGGGAACTTGGATATATATTAAAATGAGGTTTGTTTGTACAAATATGTTAATAAAAAAAATCTCAGATCACAGATCTCAACTCGGATCACACAGTCTATGTATGGTTGGTATGTCATTATTCTAGCTTTACATGAGTTAGGCAATTTAAAACAGATGAATTATATATAAATATGTATATGATAATGTACAAGGTGCCCCAGAAGTCCAGCATCAAAGAAAGAGAATTTTTTAACTGCTTTGGAACTCTGCATCCAGAAAAGTTAAACTCTTGTCAGATACGATAAATGTAATTATACACAGCTGTCTTATCTAAGATAGTTCTAACTACACACTTTTTGAATATTGTTGCTCATTAGTCTCTAAGATTTGCATTTTAATGAGATATTAATTATTTAAAGATATTACAAAATGTACTGACTGTGCATCCGTTTCTCCAGTCATATTCTGCAAGTTAAATCTTTCTAAACACAATAATAGGCAACTTGCAAAATTGCTAACAACAATTAGCATTTTTGTGACCTGAAGCAGCTGTTGGCTATATTTCATTTATTTACACTTATGTTCTTGCCATGGCATTTCATGCAACTAATAAGTATAGAGTTAAATATGGCTGCAGCTACAGTTCTATTCTGCAGTCAAACTAGTCTGGTACAGCAGCATGGACTCCCACACAAAAAAATAAGAACCTTAAATGAATCCTAACCAAAGCATAACAAATTGGATGTGATCACTACGATCCCTGTGCTCCGTGTACATCAAGAAATGGGTCTCAAAAGTCACTGAAGATTCGTCTCACCCAACATAGCTATTATTCCAAAAGCTCTGACAGGAGGTACAGACTGTAATTCAGCGAAACAAGCTACTTCAGTTTCCTCTCGACAGCCATCAGAGCACCGAACTCTTAGTTGCACCTTTATTGCAAATATTGTCTTATTTAAGCTGCACAACTGACACTGTTGTTTAGGGTACATAAATGCATCTTTATCTATCTATCCATCCATCCATTCATCTATCTATCTATCCATTTATCTATCGACACAACAGAGCTTGAAAGTTTGTGAAACCTTTAGTATGTTCTATATTTCTGCAAAATTATCTGTAGAATTCTGTAGAGAACAGCTTCAGCTTTACGATGTTTGTGGGTTTCTTTACATTAACTTGTTTTATGATATTTCTATTAGATTAAATAGAAGTCAAGACTTGGACTTGGTCATTCCAAAACATTAAATGTAGAGTTCTTTAACTATACGTTGGTACTGCGGTTTCCTCCCACAGTCCAAAGATGTGAGTTAGGTTAACTGATGTCTCTAAAGTGCCCCTAGTGTGTGAGTGTGTGTGCCCTATGATGGATTGGCACCCTGTGTAGGGTTGTTTATGAGAGCCTGTTTAGGCCATTATTTAAACTTACCTCTCGCACACACTGTCATACTCTCTCACACTATCAAACTCTTAGGCATTCTTAATAATGAATGTGAGAGAGTTTGATAGTGAGTGTGAAAGAGTTTGATAGTGAATGTAAGGGAGTTTGATAGTGTATGTGAGAGTGTTTGATAGTGAATTTGAAAAGATTCTGATGGTTGTGTTTTCTGATTGGCCTAGAGAGTTGTCGTTTTAATAAGCAGTTTTTGATCGCTTATAGTCAATTATGCACCCTCGTACCTGTATGTGGTTATTTTCCTAACAAGTGGAAATCCTTTTAGCTTACGTTAAATAGAATCAAGAGCTCAGACGCAGACATATTAAACAAACATATTAAATTCACCTATGAGATAAACACTATGGCGACAGCGGCAACAACCAGCAGCCAATGTAACTGTTGATGAGGACATGCGCCGTTTAGTGCAGTCTTGCCATCTGCACTTTGCTAAACCCCAGAACCCCAACAGTGATGTATATAGAAACAAATTTACACTTCACATAAGTTTTCCATCCCATTACTCCAAACTCCTACCGTAAAAAAGTCTAAAACTCATTTCATGAGTACAAGAGTAAGTCTTCAAGGCTGTGGTAGAGTGATTTTGTAATAGTTTGATTTGCTTATTTTGTGGAACTTTAAATAACACATGCATAAGTTTGCCATCTCATTTCCTCATACTGTCAACGTGAAAACACAAGTAATTGGTATTATACGTAGGCAGTAAAGTGACTTTAAAAATATATTGAGTTTTAACTGAAACTACAGATTTTGTTTTTCTCTCTAAATTTCCAACATTTTTTAGATCATTCTACATACATATTGTAACACATTCTCTTTATTGTACATTTTTGTGCATTATATCTATGTAAGTTATGTTCATTAGGCTGTAAAACTAATTCATTTTCCATTTTCAATCCCTGGAATGAAAGCACGAACAGCTTCACATCTGGGTACTGTAAAAGAGTGTTTAGACGCGCACAAGAACTCTCTGTGTAGATGGTGCGACTGAGCTTTAGCGAAGTGCAGATGGCGTGACCGAATTAAAGGACGCATCTCCTTATCAACAGTTGCGTTGGCTGCTGGTTGTTGCTGCTGTCGCCATAGTGTTTATGTCATTATGTGAATTTAATATGTTTGGTAGGAGACCAATATCCTCATTAATCTGCATCTGAGCTCTTGGTTCCATTTAACTCAAGCTATAGGTGATTTCCACACATTGAGGGAGGGCTGACTATTGACTATAAGTGAATGAAAATTGCTTAATAAAATGACAACTCTCTAGGCCAATAACAAAACATGACCATCAAACTCTTTCACATTCTCTATCAAACACTTTCGCATACACTATCAAACTCTTTCACACTCACTATCAAACTCTCTTACATTCACTATTAAGTTCTTACATTCATTACCATGTATGCCTAAGAGATTGATAGTGAGTGTGAGAGAGTATGACAGTGTGTGCGAGAGGTAAGTTGGAACAATGGCCTAAATAGCTTCTCATAGTTGTTCCTGCATTGTGCCCTATGCTGCCAGTTAGGCACTGACTCTCGTTTGACCCTGTCCAGGATCAAGCGGATAAGAAAGTGGATGGCAAAAACAGGCAAAAACATGATACTACCATCACCATGTTTTACAGAAGGATCTTATGCTGGAATACAGTGTTGTTGTTTTTTTCTCCTTACGTAACCTTTCCCGTCTTAACCAACATGCTATATTGTTCTCATTCATCCACAAAATGTTTTTCCAATAGGATTCTGGTTTGTCCATGTACCATATGAGTGGCAGCAGTGTTTTTTTTTTTACTTTCTCCTTGCAACCCTACCATGCAACCACTATTTGTTCTCCTCATGGTAGACTGATGAACATTATCATTAGACAATGTGAGAGAGGCCTTTAATTGTTTAGAAGTTACACTAATTTGTAAATTGTAAAATTCTGAATTATTCTTTATTATTTCTTTTTGTACTACTGTTGCCTTAAGAAGGATGCTAACCTCAATTTCACTATTTTAACATTGTTTATAACACTGTTTTCTCATCAACAATAAATCTATTCTATTGTATTCTATTCTATTCTATTTTTTTGACCTTGCAAACTATTAACAACAATACACACCTTGCTTGTTGGTTGACTGAGAAAGTATGGCCCTGAAATTCCTCAATTTGTACATACCCTATGACTGTGGATTGTTGGAGTTCAAACACTTTAGAGATGGTTTTGTATTCTTTTCCAGCATGATCAGCATCAACAACTATTTTTCTGAGGTCTTCAGAAAGCTTGCTCTGTTCACTTCCACAAACGTGTTTTGAAGAACCGACTTCGTTAGATCCCTGTTCTTTAAATACAACAGTGCGCCCACTCACACCTGATTGTCATCCAATTGATTGAAAACGCTGCACTATAATTTCACCTTAACATAGTTTTACAACACAGATGTTTAATATATCAACAACAAAAATTGATCAAGTATAATATTTTGTGACATTTGTTGTTGTATATATATAACAAATGTGTGTGTGTGTGTGTGATTTCACAGAGGTTTGATTTACCTCTTTGGAGTTATATTGTGTTGTTTAAGTGGTTTTCCCTTAATTTTTTTTTAGCAAGTGTGTGTGTTGTGTGGGGTGTATATATATATATATATATATCTATATATATATATAATATTATCAGATATATATATATACACAACATACATATCATAATATATACATCATACATACACACACACACAACTGCTAAAAAGTTAAAAGGAACACTTAAACAACACAATATACTCCCAGTTAAATCAAACGTCTGTGAAAATCAACTGTCCACTTAGGAAGCAACACTGACTGAAACAATAATTTCACACATGTGCGGTTTGTCCAAATGGAATAGAACAACAAGGGTGGAAATGATTGGCAAATTTAGGAAGACAACACTCATACAGGAGTGGTTCTGGCAAGGTGGGGCCACAGACCACTTCCTCTCATTACCTATCTTTGGTCACTTTTGAATGTTTGGTGGTGCCTTCACACACTCGTGTAGCATGAGACGGACTCTACAACCCACACAAGTGGCTCAGGTAGTGGCATCTCATCCATGATTGGCACAATCAATGCGAGCCCTGTGGCAAGAATGTTTGCTGTGTCTTGGTCACAATCCAGCGTAGTGTCCCAGAGACTGGAGCTGGAGGCGCTAATCAGGAGACAGGCAGGAGGCCCGTATCAGAAGACGTGGAGGAGGCCCGTAGAAGGGCAACAACCCATCAGCAGGACCGCTACCTCCACCTTTTGTTGCAATGAGTCACAGGAGGAGCCGCTGACAGATCCCTGCAAAATGACCTCCCAGCAGGCCACAAATGTGCATGTGTTCTCAACAAATTGCCACAAACTGTTAGAAATACCGAACCTCCATGAGTATGGGGTATGAGGGTCCCAGTCCCACCAGATGGGGGGGGTTGTGCTCACAGCCCAACACCGTGCAGGACGTGGCATTTGCCAGACAACAACGAATTGGCAAATTATTTCTTTCAATTCTTCCGCCACTGGCCGCCCTTGTTGCTCTTCACAGATGAAAGGAAGGTTCACACTGAGCACATGTGACGAGTGACGAAGTCTGGAGATGCCATGGAGAGCAACCTGCTGCCTGCAACATCCTTGCATCATGCATGACCGGTTTGGCAGTGGGTCAGTAATGGTGTGGGGTGGCATTTCTTTGGAGGGCCGCACAGCCCCCCATGTGGTCGCCAGAGGTAGCCTGACTGCCATTAGGTACCGAGATGAGATCCTCAGACCCCTTGTGAGACCATATGCTGGTGCGGTTGGCCCTGGGTTCCTCCTAATGCAGAACAATGCTAGACCTCATGTGGCTGGAGTGTGTCAGCAGTTCCTGCAAGATGAAGGCATTGAAGCTATGGACTGGCCCGCCCATTCCCCAGACCTGAATCCGATTGAGCACATCTGGAACATCATGTCTTGCTCCATCCACCAACGTCCAGGTCTGGGAGGAGATCCCTCCGCCGGAGACCATCCGCCACCTCATCAGGAGCATGCCCAGGCATTGTAGGGAGTTCATACAGGCACGTGGAGGACACACACAATACTGAGCCTCACTTTGACTTGTTGTAAGGACATTACATCAAAGTTGGATCAGCCTGTAGTGTGTTTTTCCACTTTAATTTTGTGTGTGACTCCAAATCCAGGCCTCCATTGGTTAATAAGTTTGATTTCCATTGATGATTTTTGTGTGATTTTGTTGTCAGCACATTCAACTTTGTATAGAACAAAATATTCAATGAGAATATTTCATTCATTCAGATCTAGGATGTGTTATTTGAGTGTTCCCTTTTATTTTTTTGAGCAGTGTATATGATACAGGCCCAAGGCAGGAACAACCCTAGACAGAGCACCAATCCATCATAAGGCACACACACACTCACTCACTAATTGGAAAGGCACTTTTGGAAACACCAATTATCCTAACACGTATGTATTTGGAATGAGGGAGGAAGCCGGAGTGCCCAGAGAAAACCCACACAGACATGGGCAGAACATGCAAACTCCACACAGGCAAACCCCAGTTTCGGGATGGAACCAGGGATCTCCGAGCTGTGAGTCGACAAAATATAAAATATTAGTAAAATATAAGATGATACACATATAATCTCATTGTTCGCCATTTGTTATTAATTGTTCGATCCTAGGGTAAACATATTAAAATATTACAGCTTTATTCTGCGTTCCCACAGCCCAGGGCACCGAAGTGTTCAGTCGTGCATGTGAACAATTTCCTTCCTCTAACTTGTTAAGGAACACTTGCTTTATTTGGTAACTCCAAAGATCAACATGTGCTATCCAATCCTCCAGAGATTTTCAGAGTGCCCATGGCCTCAGACACCAGAAGTGCTGACACATGTTTTGTTTTGAGGAAGTAGTCCATTAGCCACATCGACTTTTTTGAGTGAAGATTGTGCTGCTGTGAGAAGCAGAGAGATAGTAGGGCAGCATTTTAATGGACTTCCCCTGTAACTGAAACAAGCCCAGGAAGTGCACTTAACACTCTGAGAGAGACACCAGCTGGCTTGCTGTGCCACTCATTATGGGGAATGAGCAAACACAGAACATGCACCAGATCCTTGACCTCAGGCTTGTTTTCTAGAAGGTTCTGTGTCATCAATTGTGATGTGGATTGTTATGCATCATCTTATTTTCTTATTTTTTAAGGAGCTAAAATAATCCATGCCACCAATGTAATACAGACAAGAAAATAAAAGTACATTTAAATGTGTGTGTGTGTGTATATATATATATATATATATATATATATATATATACACACACACACTTACAGCAATTTAGGAAATGCATCTTATTCAGAGCAACCTACAGTGCAAGTGCCCTGTATTCTCACATAGACATTAGCCATGCTAGCACATGTTTCATTCCACCACCTGGGTTCAGTACAGAGAAAAGCCTTGATGCCCTGTCTTTCAGTTGTCTTGAATGATGGGTCCACTCTAGCCCACTATTAATTCAGTGTATGTGTAAGACAAGCCAGATGCTATTTATACCTGGTTGGTTTCATACATTTCCCTGTATCTGCCATTTATTGTAAGGTTTCAGCCAGAAATCTGATTGCTGCAAATTAGGTATAATACTCGCCAACCACCTTGAATGCCATGTTAAAGATTGTACTGTCCTGTGGCATATAGTTTCTGCTTAAATGAACTACAGCTCCTGTGCCTCGGAGGCAAGTGCCAGCTGCTGAAAACAGCAGTTCCTGAAGACCTGATCCCTGTACTGAGGTTGTTTTGCGATTGTATTTTAGCCAGCAAGGAGAGACTTTGTGGCTTTATGCTGACTTTTTCCACCTCACATTCGTCTATGTGCTACTGTGTTTACTGCATCTTATTCCTCTTACCAACTTCTGCATGTCCCGACCCTGTGTATCCATTTTGCCCTTTGGTTTTAGATGCTGGCTTATACATTATTCTCCAGAATAAGCAAAAAAGCAGAAACACTCACACATGCACACTGTCCAACTACAGAAATGTGTACTTCATTGTCTCCCTCTTTCCCGATCATCCTCCCTGAAATACAGTTTTTCTCTCTCCTTCATATTTCCTTAGCTGTTCTTTCATCCACATCTTCTGCCCTTATCTCTGAAAATAGCATAAAACATTTAAAGTAGTTAACATAATTGTTTATTAAAAAGCAAATTGACCTTTCTCATAAACATGGCTAGATTACTATAAGACCCGTAGCATGCCAAAACTATTTAAACACTCAATTGTAACTTTATAAGGTACACAGACTTGTTTCTTAATTGATTGTCCATTTTATCAGTTCCACTTACCACATATATGAATTTTGTTATTGTAAAATTGCAACCTGTAGTCCATTGGTTTCTCTAAATACTTTATTAGTCACCTTTACTCTGTTATCTTATAATCAGGACCCCCACAGTTCAAGTACTATTTAGATGGTGGATCATTATCAGCACTGCAGTGACACTGATGTGATGGTGGTGTGTTAGTGTGCACTGTGCTAGTACGACTGGATCAGACACAGCAGTGCTGCTGGAGGCATTAAACTATGAGAGGCCGTTTAGGCCATTATTCAAACTTACCTCTCACACACACCATCATACTCTCTCACACTCACTATCAAATCTCTCACACACACTATCATACTCTCTCACACACACTATCAAACCTCTCACACACACTATCATACTCTCTCACACTTACTATCAAACTATTAGGCATTCTTGATAATGAATGTGAGAGAGTTTGATAGTGAGTGCGAGAGAGTTTGATAGTGTGTGTAAGAGAGTTTGATAGTGTGTGTGGGAGAGTTTGATTGTCGTGTTTTCTGATTGGCTTAGAGAGTTGTCATTTTAATAAGCAGTTTTGATTCGCTTATAGTCCATTATGCTCCGCCCCCTCCATGTATGGCTATTTTCCTAACAAGTGGAAATCCCTATAGCTTGCGTTAAATAGAACCAAGAGCTCAGACACAGATTAATGAGGCTGTTGGCCTCCTAACAAACATATTAAATTCAGCTAATGACATAAACACTATGGGTGAATCCCATTTCAGGGGCTGCGGCCGTCGAAGGCTGCATTTGAAGACCGATTGTGTCATAGCGGCGCGCCTAGGCTGTCCCATTCCGAAGGCTCCTTCGTATGCGGCCGACAAATGCGTCCTTCTTTTCCCTGAAAACGAAGGATACATCCGTTGTATCCTTTGCAACCTACAATATCCCGAGGTGCATTGCGCCTGAGGGGAACTTAGCAATATCGGAACCGTTGGCTGAGGAATATACGTTATTCAAATGTAAGGATTTAAAAACTCGAATAGGTAAATGTTAAAAAGCAAAAGCACAACACTTTTTGGTTTTGTTTTAGGGAGCAAGGAGCAAACAAAGACCTTTGTTAAACTGCTTGTAGGAAAATGAATGCCAGTGCCTGCAGTGAAGCTTCTCCTCCAATAATTAAAAAAACAAAAACAGCATATAAACTAAACTCAGAATTTCTGGCTGCATTGTTATAACGATTATTGCTGTTTTGTGATACGGTGCGGACGGGTGGTTCAGTGAAGCAAACAGGAAATCCAATGCAGAGTAGACCGTCTCGTTTCGGTTCGGCCTTTGCCACGGTCTACCCAGCCTTCCAAGCACAAACCTTCATAGACCGCGTAGGCCACGTCCTTCGAAGGATGCAGCCCCTGAAATGGGATTCACCCTATGGCGACAGCGGCAACAACCAGCAGCCAATGCAATTGTTGATGAGGAGATGCTTCGTTTACTGCGGTCACGCCATCTGCACTTCACTAAACCCTGGAACCCCAAACAGTGATGTATAATGAAGCGAATTTACACTTCCCAGAAGTTGACATCCCATTACTCAAAATTCCTACAATAAAAATGTCTGCAACTCATTTCATGAGAACAAGAGTAAGTGTTGTTCAAGGCTGTGGTAGAGTGATTTTGTAACAGTTGATTTACTTATTTTATGGAACTTTAAATAACATGCATATGTTTGCCATCTCATTTCGTCATACTGCCAAAGTAAAAACACAAGGAATTGTTATTATCAGTAGGCAGGAAAGTGTCTTTAAAAATATAGTGGGATTTAACTGAAACTAGATTTTCCAGCTTTTTTTAGATCGTTCTACATACAGATCTAACCTTATTGGACATTTTTTGTGTATTATATCTTTGTAAATTATGTTTCTTAGGCTGTAAAACTAATTAATTGTCCATTTTCAATCTCTGGAGTGAAAGCACGGACAGCTTTCTCCCCAACGCTACTTCGCATCTGGGCATTTAGACACGCACTAAAACTCATAGATGGCGCGACCGAGCTTCAGCGAAGTGCAGATGGCGTGACCGCGGTAAGCGACGCATCTCCTCATCAACAGTTGCATTGGATTCTGGTTGTTGCCGCTGTCGCCATAGTGTTTATGTCATTAGTTGAATTTAATATGTTCGTTAGGAGGCCATCAGCCTCATTAATCTGCGTCTGAGCTCTTGGTTCTATTTAACGCAAGCTATAGGGATTTCCACTTGTTAGGAAAATAACCAAGTGGAAATCCCTCTCACACTCACTATCAAACTCTCTCACATTCACTATCAAACTCTCTCACATTCACTATCAAGAATGCCTAATAGTTTGATACTGAGTGTGAGAGAGTATAATGGTGTGTGTGAGAGGTTTGATAGTGAGTGTGAGAGAGTATGATAGTGTGTGTGTGAGAGGTAAGTTTGAATAATGGCCTAAACGGCCTCTCTTATTAAACTGTGTTCACTCGCTGTGCACTCTTAGACACACCTATCATATTGCTCCACCTTGTATGTGCAAAGTCTTAGACAGCAGCTCAACTGATGTTGCACAGTTTGTTCAGTCCTCACAGGTTGCTACCTACAGGATGCTGGTGTCAGGATATTTGTGGTAGGTTAACTATTTTCAGTACTGCAGTGACACTGGGGTGTTTAAAAACTCCAGCAACACTGCTGTGTTTGATCCACTCATACCATCACAACACACACTAAAATGCATCTATACGGTAAGTGGAATTGATAAAATGGACAATGAGTGTAGAAACAAGTAGGTATACCTAATAAAACAACTGGTGAGTTATGCAGGATGGTTAAAATGTTCAGCCGGATTTGTCCTGCTCGCCATAGCTTGGACATACAGTGGAGTAAAAAAGTATTTCGTCAGCCACTGATTGTGCAAGTGATCCTACTTAGAAAGATGAGAGAGGTCTGTAATTTTTATCATAGGTAGACTTCAACTATGAGAGACCAAAATGAGAAAAAAAAAAAAATCCAGGAAATCACATTGTTAGGATTTTTAAAGAATGTAACTGTAAATCATGGGTGAAAAATAAGTATTTGGTCACCCACAATCAAGCAAGATTTCTGGCTCTCACAGACCTGTAAACTTCTTCTTTAATTTTAAGAAGCTCTTCTGTTCCTCCACTCGTTACCTGTATTAATGGCACCTGTTTGACCCTCGTTATCTGTATAACAGACACCTGTCCACAGCCTCAAACAGTCAGACTCCAAACTCCACCATGGCCAAGACCAAAGAGCTGTCAAAAGGACACCAGGAAATTGTAGACCTGCACCAGGCTGGGAAGAGTGAATCTACAATAGGCAAGCAGGTTGGTGTGGAATAAATCAACTGTGGGAGCAATTGTAAGAAATGGAAGACATACAAGACCATTGATAATCTCCCCCTCGATCTGGGCTCCACGCAAGATCTCAATCCCGTGGGGCCAAAATGATCATATGAGAACGGTGAGCAAAAAATCCCAGAAACTACACGGAGGGAAACGCTGATGATGCACCTGCAGAGAGCTGGGACCCAAAGTAATAAAGGCTAAAGCTACCATCAGTAACACACTATGCTGAGAGGGACTCAGATCCTGCAGTGCCAGGCGTGTCCCCCTGCTTAAGAACCAGTAACATGTCCAGGCCCGTCTGAGGAAGTTTTGCCAGAGAGCATATGGATGATCCAGGAGAGAATTGGGGAGAATATCATGTGGTCAGGGTCAGTTGAAACCAAAATAGAGCTTTTTTGGTCAAAACTAAAGTCCTCGTGTTTGAATGCTAGGTTGCATCCCAAGAACAAACCACCATACCTACTGTGAAGCGAATGGTGTGTGGAAACATCATGCTTTGGGGCTGTTTTTCTGTTGTTTTTTTTCTGCAGAGGGGGACATTGACTGACGACTGATCCGTGGTAAAGGAAAGAATGAACGGGCCATGTATCGTTGAGGTTTTTAATCCAAAAACCTCCTTCCATCAGTGAGAGCATTGAAGATGGAACGTGGCTGGGGGTCTTCCAGTATGACCATGATCCCAAACACACTGCTCGGGCAAACGAAGGAGTGGGCTCTGTAAAAAGCATTTCAAGGTCCTGGAGTTGATTGGCCCTAGCCAGTCTCCAGACCTCAACCCCCATAGAAAATTTGTGGAGGGAGTTTAAAAGGTCGGTGACAGCCCTTGAAAACATCACTGCTCAGAGGAGAGATCTGCATGGAGGAATAGACCAAAATACCAGCTACAGTTTGTGCAAAACCTGGTGAAGACTATCAGGAAATGTTTGATCTCTGTCATCGCCAACAAAGGTTATGTTACAAAGTATTGAGTTGAACTTTTGTCATTGACCAATAGTAAGTATAATAAGTAAAATAATAAGTATTGACCAAATACTTATTTTCCACCATAATTTACAATTAAATTCTTTAAAAATCCTACAGTGTGACTTCCTGGATTTATTTTTCTCATTTTGTCTCTCATAGTTGAAGTGTATCTATGATGAAAATTACAGACCTCTCTCATCTTTCCAAGTAGGAGAACTTGCACAATCAGTGGCTGACTAAATACTTTTTTGCCCCACTGTATCTGGTCTAAATTGTTGTGAGTGGTAATACACTATACCATAGCACCCTAAAGCCCTGCATCCCCATATCAAGTCATTACATTTTGGGTTTGTTACACCTTAATACTTCATTCTGCTTAATGTAGGCCCCTTGTCCTCATTTTACACACTTTTGTTCTCATTTGCAGCATATCACAGAGGCCAGTAACCATGACAGACTACAGGCAAAAAGCCCATTCCTAGTGTGAAGTATGGAAAATGTATATAGAAAGAAAATATTGAACAAATTACAAGGCTTTTAGATTTTAAAAAGTCACTTTTAGCCAGGTTACTAATCACTAATGAGCTGCTTTGCGTGCCCTTCATTAACCTACAATGTGTAAAATCTCCACCAGAAGAAAGCAAGTATGCTCATGTCATCTTTCTTATGCCTTCGTGCTTAGTTAGCAAGAAGTTTATAGGGGCCTGATAAATACTGCAGCGTAATTTTCACAAGTGAGAGTAGTGCAAAAGTGCATTGTTTTAATAAAACTGAGATGCAAAAAATTAATTTGTGGCTTAAACTCCATAGACCTAACCCTAACGATGATCCTGGTCTGTATTAACTAGTATACTGTAAATAAGAAATAAATTAACCTCCTAACCTTAGTTGTAATAAAATCTGTACTTGAGTTTCTTTTTAATAGAGGTGACAGAGGTAGGAAAGGTAAGCTGATGCCCAGTGGTTCAGCTGAACTCTTATTAGACCTGTGCTTTTAGCATGGTTTTTTGGTGAACTGAGAAAGACAGTGCTGTCTCTTAGATTGTGCCACTCTAATAAAATACACACACCTACTGCCCATTATGCCCCTGCTGCACTTCTGGCAGTGGTACAGACTGGCTCAGGCTCTGACTCTGAATCCCACATATACAGTGCATTACATGATTGGAACTTGCAGCTAGTGACAGCATAGGGAGGTGCAATTTAGTAATGTAATATTTTTGCAATGTATTTTTTCTGACTATAAAGCTGATTTGTACAGAATTAACCCTTGTGCTGTATTATGTTAAAAATGGATCCTTATTGTTACAGGTTAAATTGAACTGCACAGTTTAAATACACTCAAGAACAAGTTAAAGGTCAAGTCAGACCTGGCGCCATTTCTGCTTTTTGCCATCACCTGTGCCCACTGGATTTATTGGTTGTTGATTGGCTGCAGGTGTGGATATGCCAGCTTGAACTTTCTTGTCAATGGCTTGTCAATGGATTTCCATTGCTCAGCTCCCCTTGATGTTGGCTGTGTTCTGTTGTTTTTATCTAATGGAATGGAGTCTATGGCAGATTCATCCTCCGAATCCTTTTCACCTAAAGAAAAGTGAACACCCGGATCTTAGACTATATTTCCCTCTGAATCGAAAGCATCCTGAAACTGAAACTTCTTTTTCCATTTCAGTATCACAGTTCAAAATCTGTGATAAAACTTGGACTGTCAGTTTTTTGGAGCTCATTTTTAGCATTTGTATCTGGCAGTGTCTGCTGCATCACTGACAAGAAGCTCCTTTACCCTCTCAGGGGAATCAGAAGCAGTCATAACATCAGCATACATCAAAAATATGTTTTTTATTTTAGGTCTGTACATAAAAGAAATAGGGTCAGAATGACCCAAAACATCATCTTTGTATACAAATATTGTTCAGCCCTTCCACAACACATCAATGTGACCCCACTTTGCATGCAAGTTCATGATTAAATAACAAAAGCCAAATAATTTCATGGAGAAATAGAGAGGTTAACCAGTATTTCAGTCAACTCAAGAGTGTAAATGGGTCAAATTGACCCATAACACAATAGTAAGTTAAATTAACAAAGCTTCTACTGTGTTACCCAATTTCATTTCCATCCATTTAAGAAATGGTGGTGCATCCCCTAAATGTTGGTGATTAGACATGACATGTAATAATTCTGACAATTGTGCCTTTCAGTCCACAGTTATTGTCACCACAGGTATAGATGTGTAAAAAGACTTTTGGTTGGAATAGATTAATCTCACACTGAAAAAAAGATACATACAACCTTTAATTGAAGTAAATTTAGTCTGAGGAAAATTATATTTTAACAAAACCACGTGTGCAACAATTATTGGCTCCCAAATGTCAATTATGCAAGAAAAAACGAATGCGATTTTTAATGCAGTGGTAAAGCACTCTGAAAACTCCCTGTCTGCTTTTGCTTTTTCAATTTCCCTTCTCTAGACATGTCACGGAGGTTTCGCTGTGTCTATTTCACAGACACGAGAGAAGATTAGTGAGAGAAGTCATAATTTGTGTTTTATTGTGGGGATGAACAGACTAGAATGATAAACAAGAAAATGGTTCCATACAGTCACTGTGAGGTTTTCACAATCATTCCCCTCCTTTCAGCTGTATTCTGCCAGACATTTTCTTTAATATCCATGATTTTATAGTCAGCGTGTTGCTTGTCATATCAGCTCTTGTGCTCTGCTATACAGAGGATGAACTGTTCTGCCTGATAACCAAGCTCTGATTGGTCAGAATTCGAACAACGCAGAAATTAGAACAGGCTCCGATTAAAATTTTACGCAACGTCGCAGTGCATCAGTTTTGGACGAAATTCATATACTTATGTTGTTTTTCAAAATTTTACGTGCATGTTTTTCATCTGTAAAAATCAGATTCTGTGTGAAAAGGCCTTTGGTCTTCTCCTGTAACATTTTAAGTTGAAGAATACAGAGGAGACAATACCTTTTTACTAAATCTCTCCAGATCATCCAGGGTCCTGTCTTCTGCACTCTCCTCTTTAGCTTTGGCCACAGGTTTTCTATTCGATTTAGATCAGAGGGCTGAGATGGCCATGGCAGAAGCTGGATTTTGTGTTCGGCAAACCACCTGGATATATGTTTTGGATCTCTGTCCTGCTGGAAGATCCTGTGGCAACATATTTTTAGTCTCTTGCCAGAGGCAGACAGATTTTGTCCTGGTATTTCATGGAATCCATGATGCCTGGTATCCTAACATTTTTCCCAGTGCTTTTAAAGGAAAATCACCGCCACAACACCATAGACCATGTGTGAGATAAAGATGCTCTTTGGAATACTGTGAAATCATATAAGAATAACATGGATCATCATATTTTGCACAAATTGTGAAGTCCATGCCAGCTAGTGTGCCCCTTGTCATTGCTACAAAAAGGAGAATATTTAGATTACTAATAAAGTCTGAAATATATGTATTTTTTCATGGGTTCATCTTGGGATGACCAGATGTCCCATTTTCCCCTGGACAATCCCGTATTTCAGTCCATGTCCTGGTGTCACAACTTAAAGTATGTACATTTGTCCCGTATGTCAAAGAAAATGACAAATTTATACTGTAATGAACATTAGCAGATAATCATTGCCCAAAAAGCTTGCATTTTTTCAAATCAATACACCAATTATGTCACAATTTACTGTACACGTTTAAACAAAAATAGATAATCATGGTTGTTGATTTTGTTAATGAATATAATTCAACCAATTATCAGCCGCCCTTCACTAACTCACTGCCCTCACTGACTATGGCTGATCTACTCCTGAGATAGCTAAACGAACAAGTACGTTTAACGACCAGCTTCAAAAAGAATATACATTTCTGAGAAAAGATAAACTGGAAGTGGTTTGCCAGACATGTGGAGCTAAGTTTAATTTTGTACAGAAGTAGTCGCAAAGATATTAATCAACATATTCTGACAAAAAAGCACAAAGATGCTGAAAAAGGTAAGTGTGCAGTGTTTATATATGTCATGTTATGTATCTGTGATAATGTTTGTGGATGCAGCAAGTTATTGTCTTGATGCTTGTGTGTTGAATGAGAAGACTGAGTAGCTTGGGCCGCTACTCAGCACTCATATACTTGACAGGTAAAAAGTAATTATTAGGGTTGTTAATGTGCTTGTGCTGTGTTGGCTGTTTAACGAAGAATGGCATGAGCAAAGTTTCCTCATCCACGTCGACGCTACAATACTGTACACACACAGCATCTCGTATTTCATTATTATTTGAAAAACATTGTATACAATTGCAAAAATACGAACTACAAGTGTTTCAACTGTATATATTTTAATCAGTTTAGTATTGACGTTTGTATTGGTTTGTACTGACGTTTTATTAAGCTATTTGTGTCGATGCAAGGTCTAGTGGTATGTTTACAGCAAAATCTCAGACACACTGGGAATGAGTACAGAATTAGAGTACAAAGATAATAGAGGACAACGTTTGGCTACCCTTGTTCAAAAGAGATGTTTTCTAAATTAAAAAGGTTAACACAATCTCTACAGGGAACACACAAATATGTCACACTTCCTTGCATTCTAAGGAGACAATAACATGTCACTTACGCTGACATGTTAAACCTTACAAAAAGAAAACCTTAGAAATCTCACAAAAATCTGAAAAGAAGTGCAAACATTTATCATTTGACCAGGGGTGCCCAAAACTTGCTTAGCATTATAAGATTTCACTTTATTTCAACATTTTCTTAGAGCCTGGTAAGGGTAAAGGGTACTTCTGTTCCTTTAGTTTAATATTTAGTTATTCTGTGCAAAATCCTCACTGCATGCAAAACCCCTTCACCAAGAGCAAATGGCCATAGGTCATCTATGTTACGGTTCACTGTGTGAACCAGGGGTTTTTAGGATCCAAGCGGAGGTAGCCGGTATAAGTGAGCCCTGCTGTTTGGGCTGAGGACAGGCTTAACATGCTTTTGGGACTGCTAACACTTCACAAATTGGAGTCTTGTCAAGTCAAATTTATTTACACTTTTTACAATACAGCATTGTCTCAAAGCAGCTTTACAAATACATCAGCTCAAAGCTCTAGTTGAGCAAACCTAAGGCAACAGTGGAAAGGAAAAACTCCCCAAACCTTACAGGGTAGAAGCCTTGGGAGGACCAAATAAAGTCAAAAATAGAGAATATAAACTATAGCATATACAGTAAAGAATGAGTGAGTTGGGACAGTTAGTCCAAAAAGAAGAGTGACATATATATGTATACGCATACACATAAATGAGAATATGTGTATGTATATAGATATATACACGGGAGTGAAGTGCAGGTGAAAAATAAAGAAATGAAAAAGGAAATAATTGGGTAATTTCTACCCACCGACCTAAAGCTAGGGAACATTTGTCTACCTAGAGGTGGGAAGAATAAAAAAAGAGGGGAAGAAGGGAGGAGACGAGGGGAAAAAGAAGAGAATGAAAAAAGAAAAATATTTAATATATAAAGTGAGTGACCTTGCTTGATTGAAAAAAAATGTTATTTACTTTTTAAACAAAGCTGTATGTTTGTAAAACCTGTTTAACAATTTAAAAAAATGGTTTTCTTGATATACGTTTAAAAAACTATTTATTATATTTATTTGCACAGAACATACATTCATACATAAATAACACACAAACAACAAACTGTAATGCACCTCTGATCTGTAATGCATCCACAGTTTGATTGGTAAGAAATGTAGCTCCATGGAAGCATTCCCTTAAGCAAAAAATGGAAACTTGCGCAGGGCATCGGATTGGTAAGAAATGGATGGGCGCTTCGCACTGGTTGACGAGAACTGACAGTCCCACCCATTCAGCATCGCGACCGCCACATCTGCAATTTGATTGGTAAGTAACGGATCACCAAGGAAGCGCTCCAAGAAATGAAAGGCACAAATGGAAAGAAATGAAAACTAAGCATCGATTGGTCTGCCAGAGGCGGACGAACATACAACTGGTAGGGAGCTTGGAGCCGAGTGGTGAGAGTGAGGAAATAAGTGGTTTTAAGGTCAAATACAGGAACTGTTCCAGGACAGACTAAAAATGAAGAATGTAGTTAATAATAAGCAGATAGACACTGCGAGTATGACAAAAATGCCACTAACAACTCCAAGTGGTGATGTGGCGAGCAAGAGATGATAACAATAGTGACTCATTTGAGTGCACCGACCCGGGAGTCAGAGTTGACTGCGAAAATGACTCGTGAGTCAAACAAAACCTGGGTATGTGCAAAGGCAGCAAGCCTGGCTCGCAGCAATACAGCACTCGTGAGGCAGCGAACAGGAAGTAAAAGCAAGAACCCGATCACTAAAGTTACCCCACAAATATTGAGCAAATTTATCAATGAAAGAGCCAAAAAAACAAAGAGCCAGTCTCACCGGAATCTGACCCTAACAACATTAAACTATAACCCTACCGTACCTTTGGCCTTGTGGCCTTGTGTACCTTCTACAAAAGAGAAGCAAATACCATCTTTCCCTAGCCAAACCCAACAGTGCGAAGTTGAGTGCATTAAAGTTGCAAGTTGAATCAAGGGTGCGACAAGAGACACTGCTCTGGAACGACCTTAAATAAGCAAGTGTCTCTGGCAGGTGTAATCAGCACCAATTATGTTCGGCGCATGCGTCCTAGGGATTGCTGTCCCAATCCCAGCACATTTACCACGCCATCGCCGCCCTCTAGCAACGGGCCGTGGAACTGCATGGTTCCTGATAATCTATGAATACATAAAGTTGAAAAATACAAGCATGTGCCATTTAACAGACACTGAATCAATGTCAGTTCTCCTTAATGTCTGAGATTTATCAAATGAAATAAAAATCTGTCCTAGTGCCGAACCAAAACCTAGATAAATAGGGAGGGTTGCATGAGCCTGAAGCTTTTGCCAGACCTACTGTCTGCTGTGGCAACTCATAAATATAGCACTCAACAGAGGAACAATTGAGTAGGTGCAAAGACATTTGGGTAATAATTATTTGCAGTTTCAGGCCGAAATAGTTTTAGATAGTTTTTACATTTTACATTTTTTGTCTTTACTCACTTTTCCAAAATGCCAGAAAGTCTTGGAATGCTGGCATACCATCCTATCTCCAGAAAAAATTCACATTTTCTCCATCACATTTTTTTTCTTTTGTTTTAGTCAGAGAGTGCACCAAATCCAGAGAGCCTGGAGGGTTGGCTGACCTACATTTTTTCTCACTGATGGTTTCTCTTCATCTCCTTTTGTTGAAATGTTTTGTTGTATCGAAATGATACCCTCACCAAAGGGCTAATTTATAAACAACAACTGTATCTGCTTTAACAGAGTTGTTAGAGTCACTTTCTGTGTCTTTATTGGTTTTATTTTCTGCTGATGAGCTTGGCCTATGGCGAGGATGACTTGAAGCGCTTTCTGGATGAGGATGCCCATGTGTTCCAGGTGAGTTAAATATCTACATACCAGGCTGCTTGGATGGAACAGCAGAACAGAACACTACACCACGACTGCAGGGATCTAGGTTCAAGTCACAGAGGTGCCTTCTGGTTAGCTCTGTCTTAAGGTGGGTGTGACAGTAACCCCTGCTCTCCATGCAGTGTGCTGATATCCCAATTCAGAGCACACTTTACTGGTGTTAGATCTTCATCCTATTACTAAGTATTAATAAATATAAAAAAAAAACAGAAACACCTCGATTGTCACACCTCACCAACAAACTCTGTGTTTTGGATTACTGAGCTGTGCCATGAGTTGTATCACTCACGGCATTACGGACCGACTCATTATTCTTGCGGACCTATCCGGAAGCCCCACCGATCTTGGACTCATTATTGGACTCACCTGTGGGGCTTTCTATTTAAGCACGTCTGCGAGAGACTCATGTTGCGGTTTATTCAGCATGTTATGGGTGTCGGTTCCGGCCGTACCTTCCACGCTCATTCACCATATTCCTGTCCGTCTGGTATCCTTGTGTTGTTTAGGCTCCGCTTCCTGCTCAAGGTATTGCTTTCTTTAATTTCTTACGAGTTAGTGTCCCAGTCCCGCGGTTAGCCGACTTTGTTTAAGTTTTGTTTCCACACCTGTTTTCTGGTTTCGCTTTAGTTTGTGTTGTTATCCGTTTTTGGTTTACGCCTGTTTTCCGTTCTGCACCCGTATTCCGGTGCTGCGTGTTTTTTGTTCGCTGTGTTTATTTGTACATTCCTTTGGTATATTATTAATAAATCCTCTTTTACTATAACCTGCACGTGTGTCACCCGTTCGTTCTCCGCTCGCGTTACAGAATAAACTGCCCACTATGGAGATGGCGGGTTCTAGTGTGGTTCCGGATATGCCAGCCCCGTTTAGTGGAGATCCGGACCAGTGCCTGCGGTTTGTAGCCCAATATGCAGAATTTTTTTGTCCCAGTTCAGTTCTGCTCACGCCCAGGTATCATTTATTGTTTCTTGTCTCTCCTGTAGGACTCTACAATGGGCAACCAATGTTTGGCCCATGGCCCAAGTGTGTACCGGCGAGCAGTTTTTGGAGGTCATTGAAACCACATTTGGCCCTCCTCCTGCTAGGGTCCCGTCTGACTCCTTAGCCCCACAGTCAGTCACTACCTCAGCGACCAAACCCACGTGCATGGTCACCTCTAGGGACCATCCGCAACTGATACACCAGTTATTGGATCCTCCGTTTGCCTGTCTGCGGATGAGGTCAGTCTTATCCGTAGGTTTGGTGTCTACGCAGGTTAGCCCGGTATCTGAGCAGGTCGTGCCCGTCAGCTCCGAACCTGAGCAAGTAAGCCTCGTTCTAGAGCAATTAGCGCCCCTTAGTTCCGTATCTGAGACGTTAGCGTTCTGTAGCACGGAACCTGAGTTTGTAGGTCACGCACCTATATCATATAGTGCCGTATCAAAGTTTCCCGGGCCCGTTAGTTTTGTCGCAGAGCATGTTAGCTCAGCATCTGCACAGTTTGAGCTTTGTAGCTCTGTATCAGAATCGGTAAAGCCCAATAGCCCAGTAACTGGGCGGTTAACGTCCAATAGTCCAGTTTCTGACCTCGCTAGCTCAGTAGTTGAGCTGATAGCGGTGGATGTTTGTGTTTCAAACCTCACCATCTCAGTAGTAGAGCCGATAGCGGTAGATGTTGGTGTTTCTGACATCATTAGCTCAGTATCAGAGCTGATAGCGGTAGATGTTGATGTTTCAAACCTCACCATCTCAGTAGTAGAGCCGATAGCGGTAGATGTTGGTGTTTCTGACATCGTTAGCTCAGTATCAGAGCTGATAGCGGTGGATGTTGGTGTTTCTGACCTCACTAGCTCAGTAGCTGAGCCGACTGTTCTAGTGAGGCCTTCCCGGAGGTCGTTCACCCAAGTGAGGTCTTCCCAAAGGCCGTTCGTCCAAGTGAGATCTTACCCGAGTCCGAGTCTGACAGGGGGACTCCCATGTCCGAACCCGAGTCCAACAGGGGGACTCCCGTACCCGAGTCCGACAGGGGGACTCCAGAGTCCGGATCCGAGTCCAACAGAGGGACTTCCGAATTCGAGTCCGACAGGGGGACTCCCAAACCCGAGTCTGACAGGGGGACTCTCGTTCCAGAGTCCGATACAGGGCCATCCATTATCGTGTTAGCCCTGTCGGCACCTGGCACAGAAGGAGGACCCGAGCATCCCGTCTGCGACCCAGCTCGCCAGCATCCCTTCAGTGAGCCCGCTCGCCAGCATCCCGTCGGCGACCTCGCTTGCCAGCCACTCGACTGCTTCCAGACCCCTCCAAAGGACCACCCGGCAAGAAAACCCCCTGAGACATAACTGCACCCTGGGGTTCTTTGTAAAAGTCCTAGCTCCGTCTCGGACTCCTTGGGAGGGGGTACTGTCACACCTCACCAACAAACTCTGTGTTTTGGATTACTGAGCTGTGCCGTGAGTTGTATCACTCACGGCATTATGGACCAACTCATTATTCTTGCGGACCTATCTGGAAGCCCCACCGATCTTGTACTCATTATTGGACTCACCTGTGGGGCTTTCTATTTAAGCGCGTCTGCGAGAGACTCATTGTTGCGATTTATTCAGCATGTTATGGGTGTCGGTTCCGGCTGTACCTTCCGTGCTCGTTCGCCATATTCCTGTCTGTCTGGTATCCTCGTGTTGTTTAGGCTCTGCTTCCTGCTCAAGTCTGCTTAGGAGGATCGCTTGGTATCTATGTTCGCCGTTAAGGCAGGTATTGCTTTCTTTTGTTTCTTCCGAGTTAGTGTCCCAGTCTCGCGGTTAGCCCGCTTTGTTTAGGTTTTGTTTCCGCACCTGTTTTCCAGTTTTGGCTCAGTTTGTGTTCCTACCCGTTTTTGGTTCCTGCCCGTTTTGTTTCTGCACCCGTTTTCGCTTTAGTTTGTGTTCCTATTCGTTTTCGGTTTACGCCTGTTTTCCGTTCTGCACCCGTATTCCAGTGCTGCGTGTTTTCTGTTCACTGTGTTTCCCTTATTTGTACATTCCTTTGGTATATTATTAATAAATCCTCTTTTCACCCGTTCGTTCTCCGCTCCCGTTACATCGATGATGTCCCCTTTCATTATTGCTGCCTGTTTAAAGGTTCCTAAATATTGTATGTCTTATTGTAAAATTAATCACTGCAGCGATGTTGCTGAGACATGAAGCTAATAATCTTATTAGAATATATAGTTAATATACATGGGACAAAAAAACCTTATTGCCTCATAGAATTTAACAACCAACCACGTTTGTTCATTCGTTAATTAATTAAATAATTAATTTTCTATACTTCTTTAATCCAATTCAGGGTTGCAGTTGGCCAGGGCCTATCCTTCAGCAGAGGGCACACTGAGAGTGTCAACGTTGATTGATTTGATTGATAGACTCAACCTCACCATCACACTCATTAACTATGTTACAATATGCAAATTATAATATGAAACACAAGTTTACCAGGGACATGTGTGGGTGCATGTAAGGAGAGGGATGTGTACAGAGTACAAAATTTGGCTACCTTAGTTCAAATGATGTTTTGTTGATTCATGTCTCAATGACAGAAACTAGTATGAGCAAACCCTTGCTGACAGAAAAAATAAACGTAGTTTAGAAGACAGAAAATAACAACATTCCTTAATTAATATTTGTTACTATATGCGTTTAAAATGTTACAAAAGATACAAAGATAGGAATCACTATATTATACAGTACAGTAATGTACTAAATGTTTTCATATTGTGTTTTAATTAATATTACTGATTAAAAAGCACATACCAGTGACGTTGTAATGTATTGCAGTCAGTTTATGTTTGACCATCCACAACTCTCTGACTATCTCCAACACAAACCCAGAATTGAATGAGACAAAAGGTCAATGCCCGAGACCAAAACCATCCACTATTCTATGAGAAGGGACATGCCCTAGTCCGTGCCAGCTCTAACCTCTCAACCTGAGTTAACCCTCTAACTGTGGAACCTGTAGAGTTAGACACCAAACACCTTGTCCACAGACACCATCTCGTCCAAGGCGAAGTGTAGTAAGCTTGATCAAGGGTGCCCCTAGTTTACAGTTACAGGTATGCGTTGTTTAAAGTCCACAACACATTCTGTGAAATTGCACATTATGTCATCTGGATGTTTTTTATTATATATAATAGATGCCATACTTGGCAATGCTATATGCTATGCTGTATTGTACTGGGTATTGACCAAATAGCCAAGATTATGTATGCAATTAAAAAGATTATAATATTTATATCACCCCAACTATTCAATGCAGATAGCCTGACATCATGTGGGCACGTAAGACTGCATAGCGCACACAAGAATGTGAAATTGTACAGAATTAACAATATGAGACTGAATTAGGTTGTCAGGGAAAGCACCTCAGACTCCACTCAATAACCTTGTGTTTATCTCCTCTGGCTTCAAGGCAAGCTTTGTTTATCTCTCATTTCCCTTCTCTTTGAATTATTTCCCTCTAATTTTTAGCATCAGGATATTTCTTATTTATGCTGGTTGTTTGAGGGTTTGTGATCATTGTAAAAACGCTTTTATGGACTAAAATCTGTTGACAGTGCAAAAATCAGTCACTGCAGTGGTGTTCCTGACACACAGTGAAAAGATGCAGCTGAACAGTTTATCAGAATACATAGTTATTAAACATGGGACAAAGAAGTGTCATTGCCTCATAAAATATAATAACCAAACATATAACAAGCTGTTTATATTAGGGACCACGCAGTTCCATGGCCCGATGCTGGAGGCCGGCGATGGTGTAATGGACGTGCAGGGATTGGTACGGCAATCCCTAGCATGCATGCGATAACTACTAATGGCACTGAATTGCACTATTAGAGACACCTTCTGGCTCAGGTATTTAAGAGCACCTGAGCAGCGTTTGGTGTCGCACCATCGCCATATATTTAATGCCACGTGTCTTATGCGTTATGATGCGTCCCGTTGGCTCCAGTTTAGGGAAAGGGTTAAGTACGAATATATATATATATATTCAATGGAGGTTGCGTGAAAGGAAGGTCTGTAGGAGTGCATAGAACAGAATTTGAAATCAGAAATTAACAATATGAGACTGAATTAGGCTGTCAGTAAAACCTAGCCTCCACTCAATAACCTTGTGTTTATCTCCTCTATGGCTTCAAGGCAAGCTTTGTTTGTCTGACTCATCTCTCTTTCCCCTTCTCTTCTCTTTTTATTATTTCTCTCTTATTTTTAGCATCATGTAATCTCTCCATTTCATTGCCCTTTACCCACTGAATCATACATCATTCAGAACCTCGTATTCCAAATGGCTTTATGAGGTGACCATATAGTGTTGTCTTTTTAATAAATTCTGTCTGATGTTTTTGTAAAGATGCTTAGTGCTAAGAGTTGCTCCTGGTGACAAAATTATAAGAAAAATCTTTGAATTGTGGGATATAATTGCGGATATAATTCAATCTGCATTGTGAATTCAATCAATCAGTAATTAACATATTACCAGTCAAATGGTAAGTAATAAATAAACCGCTACCCAGATGGTTTATAATAATAAGCCAACCAGTAATAAACATATTATCAGTAAAACACTCATCCTATAGACCTGTCGTTCTCACACTGTGGTACGAGTACCACAGGTGGTACTTGCAGAAGCATGAGGTGGTATGCCTGATGAGCTTGGAAAATGTACTTAAAATGTTAACTGCTTCCCATATTTTGAATTTTATGAGACGTTATCAGTAAGCCTTTTGCATTTGCCCAAAGATAATAGTTAAAAATTAATGTCTTCAATAAATTGACTGTTATATCATGGCTGAAGGTTGCAGATGCCAGGAGCAGTGAACCCAAACTGGTAAATCAAACACACCCATTACAGTAGTGCTTGAACGTTTGTGAACCCTTTAGAATTTTCGATATCTCTGCATAAATATGACCTAAAACATCATCAGATTTTCACACAAGTCCTAAAAATAGATAAAGAGAACCCAGTTAAACAAATGAGACGAAAATATTATACTTGGTCATTTATTTATTGAGGAAAATGATCCAATGTTACATATTAGTGAGTGGCAAAAGTATGTGAAGCTAGGATTAGCAGTTAATTTGAAGGTGAAATTAGAATCAGGTGTTTTCAATCAATGGGATGACAAGCAGGTGTGAGTGGGCACCCTGTTTTATTTAAAGAACAGGGATCTATCAAAGTCTGCTCTTCACAACACATGTTTGTGGAAGTGTATCATGGCATGAACAAAGGAGATTTCTGAGGACCTCTGAAAAAGAGTTGTTGATGCTCATCAGGCTGGAAAAGGTTACAAAACCATCTCTAAGGTTATCCCTAAACCATCTCCCAGGAGTGGTCGACCAACAAATATCACTCGAAGAGCAAAGCATGCAATAGTTGGCGAGATCACAAAGGACCCCAGGGTAACTTCTAAGCAACTGAAGGCTTCTCTCACATTGGCTAACGGTAATGTTCATGAATCCACCATCAGAAGAACACTGATCAAACAATTTTGTGCATGGCAGGGTTATAAGGAGAAAGCCACTGCTCTCCAAAAAGAACATTGTTGCTCATCTGCAGTTTGCTAAAGATCACGTGGACAAGTCAGAAGGCTATTGGAAAAATGTTTTGTGGTTGGATGAAACCAAAATTGAATTTTTTGGTTAAAGAAAAAGCGTTATGTTTGGAGAAATTATAACACTGCGTTCCAGAATAAGAACCTTATCCCTATCTGTGAAACATGGTGGTGGTAGCATCATGGTTTGAGCCTGTTTTGCTGCATCTGGGCGAGGACGGCCCAGTTCTGAATTATATCAGAGAATTCTAAAGGAAAATGTCAGGACATCTGTCCATGAACTGAATTGCAAGAGAAGGTGGGTCGTGCAGCAAGACAATGACCCTAAGCACACAAAGTTGTTCTACCAAAGAATGGTTAAAGAAGAATAAAGTTAATGTTTTGGAATGGCCAAGTCAAAGTCCTGACCTTAATCCAATTGAAATGTTGTGGAAGGACCTGAAGTGAGCAGTTAATGTGAGGAAACCCACCAACATCCCAGAGCTGAAGCTGTTCTGTACGGAGGAATGGGCTAAAATTCCTCCAAGCCAGTGTGAAGAACTGATCAACAGTTACAGGAAATGTTTCATTGCAGTTATTGCTGCACAGGGGGGTCACACCAGATACTGAAAGCAAAGGTGCACATACTTTTGCCACTCACTAATATGTAATATTGGATCATTTTCCTCAATAAATAAATGAGCAAGTATTATATTTTTGTCTCATTTGTTTAACTGGGTTCTCTTTATCTACTTTTAGGACTTGTGTGAAAATCTGATGATGTTTTAGGTCATATTTATGTAGAAATGTAGAAAATTCTAAAGGGTTCACAAATGTTTAAGCTCCACTGTAAATTGAAGATAAAGTTAATTAATCTAGTTGCCAAAAAAGCTCATAAAAAGCACTACGTGATGGCATGACATAAGGTTAAGTTTGGGATTTACCTATAGTAGAGCAGAGGAAGAACGAAGGTCACAATGGTTTGTGTGCTGTGAAATTCTCAGCAATGAGAGAATGAAACCAGCTCACCTGAGAAGGGATGTGAACACTAAACATGCATTCGGGGGATAAACCTGTAGACTCAGCTAAATTTACCTACTTTGTTTAAGTGTGTATGATGCTTGTGTTTCTGCGATGAGACTCATACAGTATGTGGTACTTGGAAGTTTTGACTTGATAAGAGGTGGTATTTGGTCTAAAATGTTCTAGAACCACTGCTGTAGACAATAAACCAGTAATAAAAACATAATGAAAATCACAAAACAAAAACATAATCATTCAGTACTAACTATTTTGAAGTATTAAACATAATCATAAAACATTAAACACAAAAATAATCAAATGGGCATTAATAAACATTATATGGACGTTTCCCTCTTAAAGTTAGGAGCAGATCCTAGTAAAGATAAAAGTTATTCATAAAGCATCTTAACCCCTAAAATAGCTAATAAGGTGAAAAACTGTTAGGAGTAGGGAAGAAGCAGAGGAGAAAACAGCAAAAATATTATGATGCTGAAGAAATGTTCTCCAAAAACTACAGTGTTTATAAAAGTTAGTAAATCAAATGCTACCAATTAGATTGTGCAGGAATAATATTTGTGGTAGACCATATTAGAGATGTACTCGCATCTCCTACCCAACGTAACCCCACCACTTAAATAAACAATGCACCAATCTAAGTAATAGAAACGAGAGGAGCTGCTTTTTCTCCAGTTAATAGGCTATCCAATAGAATAAGTATAGACTACAAAAATGACCAGCATGGTAAATAAAGTAAAGCAATTAAACACGTGTGTGATCAGTGTAAAATAAGCAGAAATAGCCTATGCCTGTTATTTCAAAGTAAAGGCTTATAGGCTGATATTCTCTAATTTATAGTACGTTCTCTAATTCTCAATTTTTTTTTATTTTAGTTTGTGTGTGTTAGGGGCTGGCAGGGATGTGACAATCAATCACAGTCTTCAAAAGAATGTATCATACCTAGCAACTGGGTCAACCCCACCTTCTTGTTAAGATCAAAGTTTTGTCTTTGTCTGAGATCGCGTCAGAATCACTCTTAGTTTTTAGGCTAAGTTAGGAGCTCTCTAAGATGATTCCTAGAATCTTTATGAATACAGCCCCATATATATAGCAATGCATCACTGTTGTTTTTTCCAGTAAGACTTAAACAAATGAGCTTTTTGCCTAAGTTGAGGTGAACACCTTCAGGCAAAGATGTTGCCTATACACAAGAAATTAATTCAATCTTTAGTATGCTTTCTTTGTTCTAATTTAGGCTTTCCATTTTATTTGCAGATCGTAGGGGGTGTTAGTACATGATAGTGACCGTGACAATTCATCAATGACGTAGTTGTTGGTGCCAGACAGGGTGGTTTAGGTATTCGCAAATGTGTTAATCTCCTGAGGATTTCATGTGCAACAGTCATCTACAGTTTACAAATAATAGTAGGGAAAAACATCTAGTAAACAGCAGGTCTGTGGGTGGAAACACCTTGTTGATGAAATAGATAAGAGAAAAATGACTAAGCTTGTTCAAGTGGACTGGAAGGCTACATAAAGGCACACAAATTACCTGAAGGATGGAGTATACATCATAGTATACACATAAATGGAGTAAAGGACTGGTGTCACACCCAGTAATATTAATAAACATAATAAAATAATAATAATAAATAAATCTCTGAACATGTGGAATATTAAGGCAGATAGACTACAACAGCAGAAGACCACAATTGGTCCCAAACCTATAAGTCAAAGCCAAAAAGAGGAATTTGAGACTAGTTTGGTGAATTTGATTTCTGTTATGCCATGCAGTGTCAGGATGAGGTAGGCTGGAGAGCTGCATCATCCTAACATGGCTCCCCTTGGACTCTTTTCCCCTTCCAAAGCCAAAGATCAATTACAGCCTGCTGTGCCACTCCTATAAATACTCCCCTTTCTCCACACTTCCTTGTCTGGCCTTTTCACTGTCCCCTGGTTTCTTGGCTCCTGCTTCTCTGAATGTGCCATGTCTGGTTTGTGGGTCTTTGTTCTTATTTCATGTCTTGTATGTTATGTGTTTCCCTAGCTCCTGATTAGCATTAGCATAGTCTCTTTACTTTAACACTCTCTGTTTGCACTCAGTTCAGTACTTATTAGCACTGTGTCTGTTAGTATTAGTTCATTATTTTAGGTCGCACATTGTCCATTAGCATTAGCACTTCAGTAGCATCTGTTTGGTTTGCAATTGGTCTCTGTTTTTTAGCATGTGTTAGCTTGTGTTCTTTGTTAGCATTGCTAGTACACATGTTCACACTACTTGGTAACACACTGTCTGTTAGCTCTGTCCTGTTAGTATTGTGTTTACCTTAGCCTAGTCTTTTAGTTTCTGTGTAGCGTTGTTTATTAGTGTTCACAATTAGTCTGTCTGTTGCTTGTCCCTGTGATAGAGTTCATTGTTGGAGTTGGTTTTATCTTTCTATATTCACTGTTTCTTCACCATGTCTGATGCAAATAAAACCAGCACACATGTACCATCCCATTATCGTGTGTGGAACATGACATGTGGATGGTAGTGTCAGAATTTAAAGAATTTGAGAAATAGAGTAAGGCTCCAGTTGCCATGGGTGAAATTACTCTATTGCCTTTTATATTAGACTTTTTGAATGCTGAGGAACATTCAGCTGGCATTGTGCTCTTTATAAACCCCAAGGTGGTGATGATGAGCAGGTGTTACCTTCCAGGTAGATTACTTGCACTGGATCTGAACTCTGCAGCAAGGGAACTGTGTGAAGTTTGTGGCATTATGAAAGAATTAGCTTCTATTTGTGGCAGTAAACTGATGCACCACCAGGAGACAGGGAGGAACTGGACTCCAAACTGCAAAAAAAGGTTTTACTATTTGTTCCCATTTTCTTCCTAATTTGGTTACTTCCCATTAGTATCCCCTGTCAGGTCTCCCCAGGGGTGTAGGTCCACAATGATGGGCTAGCATACTTGAGCACTGCATCATCCAAGTGCCGACTTACCTGAATTCAAACCATAACTAAATCTAACTGACTACTATAGCTATACTAACTTGAGGCAACTGTCTTAGTAGCTGCACTAGTTTAAGGTACCAGCTTTTTCCCTAAAAAAATCTTTATAACAAAATCTTTGAAGCTATATTTACAATGTTCCCTGTTCTTTCAGCTCATACAAAACCAGGATCCTTTTGGTTTTAATGGACGGAGATCTATTACTACAAATGAATACACTATAACAAACTAAAAATCACCAATAGCCTCATACATTCACATTTTTACTTCCTGTTTTTAACTCTCCCTTTTCCTGGTCATGATCATAGGGGCTCCAGTGCATTTTCCTGGAGAACACGGAGTACAGGTGTATGTGTACCCTAAATGAGACTCTAGTCCATCGCAGGGTTGGGTAGTCACTGTTGCAGTACCGGGGGATGATCCCCTAATTTGGACACAGCAAACTATGTCTGCACATAATGTCTGACTTGAACAAATCTCAGTGCCAAGACTTGATCAGACCCTTGTGGTGGTGAGCATGCATATTAGAATATTGCACCGCCCAAATGGCCAACACCACACACATGGGTACAAACATGGTATCCCATAGAGTATATATCGTATTTCTGAGAAATTTCCAGTGCCACACACATATTGGGGTCAGGTGTTACACGTCTGTAAGTTACTTATTTCCACTTTTGAGACAGAGATGATATGAGAAAGGTGCTTATTTGACGATGGTCAGGCAAAGCTGGATGCATTAAATTTAAATTGGACAAAAGCGAGAAACACTTGTTTCTGATAGAATCTGTGTCTCTGAATCACAAAGCCACACTAGAGTGACTTCATTATGCAGCAGATGGAGATTTTCATCTGCTGTGGCTTACCTTCTGGAACAGGGATGTTATCCCCCATAATAAGAGCCTTAATGAAAGCAAATGCTACGCAGCGTGTTCTGTAGCTACTTTGCTCTTGCCTTATGGTTTCACAGCTTCTAGTAGTTTTTGCTGTCTATTATTCCAGAAATCCAACAGTATTTACCTTATGCTGAGCCAGAAATTCATCTTTAAATTGCTACAATGATACAGCGAAAATACGATGTATTTAAATTATATTGTATAGTCTATTATTATTATTATTATTATTATTATTATTATTATTATTATTATTATTATGCATGTTATGTTTTTTTTTCTAGTCATGTCATGGAGTAGCACTAAACTACATGACCAAAAGTTTGTGGACACCCAAAAATTACATTCAAAAGTTAGAGTAATAGTATGGACTTTGCACCCCCTCCCCTGCTGTTACAACAACCATTGTTCATCTAAAAGGGCTACCCTCTATGACTGTAAGGTCAGCTTGTGATGTTATACAATAATCCCCGGTTCACTATTGCCATTCCAGTGCATTTTCAAGGAGTCTGATGGAGTTGAGCTCAAGGTTCTGTGCAAGTCAGCACAGTTTCAAAGTTGATGAACTGACTTGTTGGAAGCAGAAACCTATAAATGTGTCATATTGAGAGTCACTGGGTTATTCAGTACAACCCATTTTACTGCCTCTGTTTGTCTATGGAGCCTCTGGAAACATGTGCTTTATATTATGAATGTGTTACAAGTGAACGTTGCTGAAATTAATTAGAAGGGGTGTCCACAAACATTTGGCTAAATAATGTACTTAGTTCAACATGGTGTGGTAAAATGTCCCTGGTAGACACATGGGCACACCAGTGTCTATGTCTGTCTTCCCTGGAACTGACAGACACAGAATGCATGGAGGAGGAGAGGAGCACAATGAGCAAGGAGACTCGTAACAATACTAACCAATAATACAGTAGTAAAAAAATAAATAAATAAAGGACTGACAGATACAAAGGCCATATCTGCCTTACTGGACCATAAAAGCACAGAGGCCATGACTTCTTCATTGGGACATTGGGTCATGCCTCTTTCACTGGCCCTGACAGTCACATAATGAAGAGAGCAGTGAAGGAGGAAACCAGTCAGCAAGCAAACAAATATGATAATATTTCTAAGTAATATTACACCAATAATGAAATGGGACAAAGGGGACTGACAGGCACATGGACCCTCCATATTTCACTGGACGTACATGACACAAACATCATGCCTCCTTCACTGGACTTGATAGGTACAGAGACCACATGTGGTTCACTTTACCTGACAGGCACAGAGGAAATGTCTGAATACTTGAACTGACAGGCACAGAGGATACACCACCTTCACTGGATCTGACAATCACAGAGATCATGCATCCTTCTGAAGATCTGACAGGCACAGATGACACACCTTCTTCACTTGACCTGTTTGGCATAGAGACCACATGTACTTGAACTTGAACTGGCACACAGAGAGGCTACATCTTCTACTGGACCTGTCAGGCACATATGGCACATATGATCTGACTGGCATATAGGACAAGTCTCTTAGAGTTGATGTAAAGGACACACATTATTCAATGTTTCTGACAGGTACAGAAGCCGAGTCACCGAGTGGACCCAACAGGCAGAGGGGCCATGCCACCATCACTGTTACTGAAAGGCACAGAGGAAATATTCACTTCACTGGACCTAAAAGGCACAGAGGTCATGCCTCCTTCACTAAACCCAGCATACACAGAGGGCATGACTTCTTTGTTATAACTAACAGGAACAGAGGCCACATCTCCCTCACTGGACATGACAGACACAAAAGACATGTCTTCATCACTGGACGATTTCCATCTTTGCTGGAACTGACAGCCATAAAGGCCACACCTCCTTCATTGGACCTGGCAGGCAAAGAAACCATGCCTCCTTCACTGGACCTGACAAGCACGGAGGCCACATTTCCTACACTGGACTTGACAGCATCAGAGGCCTTGCCTCCTTCACTGGATCTGACAGCCACAGAGTCCAAGCCTCTTGATCCGACAGGCAGAGATGCACTTAATACACATGCCACCTTTACTCAAACTGATAAACAGTGGCTACATTGCTACCTTGCTCCCAGGATAGGCTCTGAATCCTCCCTGACACTGACAAGACAGAAAAAAAGCTAGAAAACATTCAGTCTCTATTTACACAAGAAGCCATGCCAAAAATATAGAGACTGGTGCCCTGATTTCACTCTATGCATCTTATATCACCACACTAAATGATCATAAACCTACATAACTATTGGTCATACAAACTCCTTGGTCATAATTTATTAGCAACAACTGTATAGGACCTAATAAACTAGCTACTCTCTATATTGATTTCCCACATATAGTTTAGCAGGTACTACAGAGTTTGATCCATGTTGACTTGACAGCATCATGCAGTTGCTGCAGGTTTGTCGGCTGCACATCCATGACGTGAAACTTGTTCCACCACATCCCGTTAGATTGAGATCCCTATTGGATTGAGATCTGGTGACTATGGACAACATTTAAGAAATGTGAGATCTTTCTCATTTTCAAGAAACTAGTTTGAGATGCTTTAAGCTTTGTGACATCTAAGTAGCTATCAAAAGATGGGTACACTGTGGGCACACAGGAATGGACAAGGTCAGCAACAATGCTTAGGTATGCTGTGGCATTTGGTGGCCAGTTCAGCACCACACACAAGTATACATCTATGAACAAGGTTACCTCAAGACTAGTCATATATATATACACACACTCAAGTTAATGCCAATTTAACGTAATCAATTAACCTAACGTCTTTGGACCGTGGGAGGAAACCGGACTACCCGGAGCAAACCCGCACGAACACGGGGAGGAAATGCAGACTCCACACAAAAGGGACCCAGGCCACTCCACCCTGGGATTGAACCCAGGACCTTTTGCCATAAGGTGCTGTGGCATTTAAATGACACTCAGTTCTTATTAAGGGTCCCAAGGTGTGCCAAGAAAATATACCCCACACCAATACACCACTATCACTAGCCTGAACTGTTGATACATGGCAGGTTGGATCCAAGCTTTCATGTTGTTTAATCTAAATTCTGATGTTACCATCCAAATGCTGCAACAGAAATCAAGACTAATCAGAAAACACTCATTTTCCAGTCTTCTATTGTCCAGTTTTTGGTGAGCCCACAAAAAATTTAGCCTCAGTTGCCTGTTCTTAGCTGACAGGAGTGGCACCTGGTGTGGTGTTCTACTGCAGTAGCCCATATGCTTCAAGGTTTCACATGCTGTGCTTCTGCATACCTTAATTGTAATGACTGGTTATTTGAGTTACTGTTGCCCTTTTATCAGCTCGAACCAGTCTGGCTATTCTCTGACATCTGGCATCAACAAGGTATTTTCGCACAGAGAAACTTTTGCTCACTGTTGCTCACTGTACATTTTCTCTTTTTCGGACCTCTAAACCCTAGAGATGGCTGTGCATGAAAATCCCTGGAGATCAGCAGTTTCTGAAATACTCAGACTAGCCCATCTAGCAACAACAATGCCACATTATGTCACTTAAATCACATTTCTTCTCCATTCTGATGCTCAGTTTGTAATTCAGCAGGTCATCTTGACCATGTCTACATGCCTAAATGCATTGGCTGGCTACCATGTGATTTTCTGACTAGATATTTACATTAACGAGAGGTTGAAGAGGAGAAGTTGAAGAAGTTGCATATCTTTTAAGCAAAACTTTTAAGTGTTCTGTTTCACCCAATAGAGTAGCAGCAATGCTTTTTGTGCTTTTCTTTCATTAGATTAGCTGATATATGTGGACTATCCAGAGCACACAACATGACACACTACATGATTTAATACACAGATTTTGTATTTGTCTGTTTGATTCCTTACACAGCTGAATCCCAGACAGTCTGATTTGCTTTTATCTATCACGGTCATTTCTGAAATGAATGACGTGCAGAACTAAATTCAGTTAAATAAAGAGGAGCAACAAATGTGTTCTCATAGAAACATCAGAACTAAAGTCTACTTTCCTACCCTCACTTATGGACTGGGTAGTGAGCTATGATAGTGACTGAAAGGGACTATGTGTGATAGGAAAAGAAGCTCTGCAGTTCAGCCTTGAAGTAAAGTAGCTCCTCCATCAGACTTTGATTGAGAAGGTTCAGGCATCTCATAAGGAGACAGGTCACCAAATGGAGACTGCAAAGCAAACCATCCCACACTTCTAGAGATCTTCCAGAAGAAGCACTAATGTATAGCTGGGGGGATAGTGTGGTCACTTATTCAGCCACTGCACCTTTTGCCAAGAGAAGTAGTTGATGGATTGGAGGATGAAATATTACGTTAAAGTAGACCAGTTTTACTCACTTAATGGATAGCATTGTGGGGTGACATTTGTTAGAGGCCATAATTGAAACCACAGAATAAGGCAGTTGCTCTGGTACTTAACAAATGATGTTAAAAAAAAACTCTGTAAAATGATTTAGTTAAAAGTAATATCCCACTATATCATTCCCTGCTATAAAATATGCAGTATATTTATACTCTAACTGACAATTCAAAGCTCTAACATGCTATAACCAATGGCAAGTTAAAGTCAAGCTGAGCAATTGAATGCTGTGCTGGGATTTCAGGGTGGCAAACTTAATTTTTCCTCTACCTAGGCCCTTTTATTTATGCATGTATACTTACAGCAAGCATCATTTATTAGTCAGTACTCTTGGGATCTAATGTCAGACACACACAAATGGTAGTACATCTCATTGATTAGCTCTCAAGGCTCCTTGTTTTACTGTGCAGATGGTACTTTACTTTTTATGTTTCTTTCCATTTGTCATCCAAGTTTCACAAATGTTATCTGACTCTCTTTCTGGAACAGCAAAACATCACCTGAATCTCAAGCTGAACAAAATTGAACTGATCTACTGTACCTCCCCTCAAAGAAGTCCCTGTTGCTGATCCTGCAGATCAACACTCAATCAGACCTCACTCTTGATTCAGCCCACACAACCAAGAATATGGCATGATTCTGGAAAACAACCTCAATTTTTCTGATCACATTACATCAAGCACCAGGTCCTGCAGATTTCTTCTGCACAGCATCAAAAGGATATGTCCTTTTCTCAACACAAAAACACTCAGATCCTCTTACAGGTTCTTGTCATATTCCCAGCTTGATTACTGCAATGTTTTGCTTGCTGGTTTGCCTTCAAGTTCCATTGCTCCACTCCAGAGCATTCAGAAAGATGCCTGGTTCACAACATACCAATGTTTTATGTAACTCCTCTACCGAGACTCCACTGTCACAGCTAGGATCAAATTTAAAACTTGTCCTGTCTTTCCTGGCCAAGTTCGGCTCCATGCTGTTTGTAGCCTTTGATTCCGAACTACACACGTGCATTCCAACTCACGTTTTCAGCTCCTTCGTCTGGCATATTCTTCTCTGAGATCTAACCATGCCTGCAAGGCAAGATCCCAATGTTTCAGTGTCCTGGTTCCTTGTATGTGGAATAAGCTTTCCATACCAGTCTGGACAGCCTGTTGTCTGTCTTCCTTTCTTTCTGTAGAAGTCTGAAGCCTCACCTCTTCAAACAATACCTAGAATAATGAATCTTCTGTCCCCTGAACTTTTGATTTACCTCTGTATTTGTATATATTTTTGTCAAGCATATCTTTAAGCCCTAAACTGTTATGGTTATTATTGTACATGCATTGTCAAACGTTTTTAATCTGTGGGTAGCAGTATTTTCTAGGAAATGAATAATTCTAGATTATCAAGCACAATGGATGATGCCGTTTGCATATTTTGTAATTCACCGTATATAAGATTGTCAGACAAATGAATAAATGTAAATGTAAATGTAAATGATGAGAGGAGAGAAGCAAATCCCTGGTCAATAAGCAGGTAACAGACCAGGAAAGTCAATCAGAAAGTCCCCAGTGCTATGCTATGCTGACATTACTGAATGTTGGTAGGTGATTTAATTATATTTCTACAGAAATAATAAAGGAGCAGCTGTATTCTGAGCTGACACTCTATTGTGACATGCAGCTTGGATGTGTTTGGAGCATACTTACAAGCACATTGAATGATAATCGAGAACACAGTTAAGATGCACTTGCTCTCTGAATGGTTTGGTTGTAATCGCCAAATAACCCAATTCACCAAGCCTCCATCATACGGAGAGATTGCGACTGTACCTAAAGCTGGATTAAGAGTTTGGGGACACTTAGTCACTGGTCAGCGGAGTAAATCAAGAAGTGTGCATGGAAAAGACACAATTTATTACTTCCTGATCACTTTTTACTGCTCAATTTTCTTCTTTCACCAAGTCTTAGAAATGTTGTTTTTCCTTTTTCTCATCGTGAAACATCCTATGTAAAGCAGTGTACTCTTTTCCATCGATCTTCATACCAATTATGGTGAGCTTTAGCATATCTTACCCTTTTCACCCTGTTCCCCTTCTGACAAAAAAAATAGACTGTAGAAGAGTCAACTTGGTATTCAAATGAAGCTGCCAAATACTGCTCATGCTCAAGTGTAAGGGGAGGTCACGTTATATACTTACCACTGTAGCCTATTTTTCTGATTAAAAAAAAAATACTACATACAAATTTCCTGTATTTCTGGTTGTATTCTAATAATGAGACTGGGAAATATTTACATATGGCCATTATACCATTGATAAAACAATCGTATAATCTAATTGTGGCCTAAGACTCTTGCATGGTACTGTATGTTCTTATGTGTTTTATTCAGTGATAAACTGATCGCAATATGCAAAGGTCTGGGCATTTTTCCAGATGATCCGTTGTTGATTTGGTTCATTACATACAGCTCTGGAAAAAAAGAGGCCACTGCAAAATGATCAGTTTCTGTGGTTTTACTATTTGTAGTTAGTGTGTGTGTGTGTTTTAGTGAAATAGAACATTTTTGGTTTATTATACAAATCACGTTAGTTGGGACTGTGGTGGCCTAACGGTTAAAGTACTGGACTATTGACCAGAAGGTCCAGGATTCAAATCCCACCTCTGCCAAGCTGCCACTGTTGGGTCCTTGAGCAAGACCCTTAACCCACAATTGCTTGGACTGTAAGACTGTATCAGTTTTAAGTCGCTCTGGATAAGGGCGTCTGCTAAATGCTGTAAATGTTTAAATGTGAATGTATTTGCAGTAATGACAAGAGCATTTATTTGCTGTAAATGCAACTGGTAAAAATGACAAAGAAATTCAGTGTTTTCAGACATTGATTAGTAATACAAATAATAATAATAATAATAATAATAATAATAATAATAATAATAATAATAATAATAATAATAATACATTAATTTAATAACACAGCAATACTAGCGTTTTAACTAGTGTTCAGAAATCAAAACTTCAGTCACAGCTTTCATGTGCCTAGTACTTTTCCTCAATAATAACATTTGGTTTAGTTGATCACCTAATCAGTATCTCATTAAGCAGAATGAGGTGGGTCTGTATTGGAATTCATCAGATACTGTAATGGAGTTGTCATACATATACATATGTTGATTTTAAGAATAATTTGAGTGGTCTTATTTTTTTTTTACAGTGCTGTATTTTTAGAACAATTTGATATTTAAATTTGTTGTATTAGGTATCGTTTTCATACAAAAACAAAATAAAACATTATAAAAAATTTTTTTATTTTCATAGCCTTGTAATATATATATATATATATATATATATATATATATATATATATATATTATATAATATAGGCCTATATATATTATATTAAGGAGGCCGCCCTATATTATATTTATACGAGAGTGTAAAGCCGACTTGCAGGGCTTATTAATTTGGGTTATCTTGGCCTGTACAGAGAAACTTTATATTATGAGATAATTTGTGTCAGCCTGAAAAGAAGTGTGTGTAAGTGTATGGTAATTTGTCAGCCTGAACATAATGGAGGAGATACAATATTCATTCAGCTGTAGTCACTGATGTATAGTGGTGGGGGGGGTCCACACTGGAATCCCAGGGCTTATCCTGTAAACACTTGATGCAAGGAGATTGAACACACCATGGAGAGGAATGTAATCCATCCAGAAATCAACCCTGCATGTATTCTGTCATCTATTGGCGACCAATTAAAATCTAACGCTAGCTCTAGCACAAATATCAGCTCATGGGAATTTTTTTTTCTTTACATTACAGTAGATAATTCAAAATTGATAAGTAATGGGTATTCAGCACACGGGGACCAGAGCATTTGTTGGGGGGTGGGGTGGGGTATGATCATTTATAATAAATCAGACATATTGACACCCCATTTCATTAAAATGCAGCAATAAAATATACATAAGTATAAACATAACTACATAAATATTAAATAACTAAATAAAATTATTCGAAATCTCTTTTGCTTTGGCCATGATACACTTCCATAAACCTTTGTCAAGGTCAGACAGATAGATTCATTCCTGTTCATCAAATATAGTACCTGCTTCTGATTTAACCTTCAAATGAACTGGTAATCCTAGAGGTATACATACTTTGCTACTCACATACATGTTGTAATGGATCATTTCCTGCAATAAATATGTCTTTGTCTACTTTTTGAACTTCTGTGAAAATCAGATAATGGTCTATGTCATATTTCTGCAGAAATATATCCTAAACGGTTCAAAGTCTCAAGCATCAAAGTAGTGTCAGGTAGCTAAAACACCTTGGGATGCCATTTCAGCGTTTTCAGCGCAAGTAATACAAATATTTAGTAGACATTTATTTTTAGACATTTTAATCGCTCTTAATCTAGAATCATAATATCTGCTGCTTGGACCCAAAAATTCTAGCATGGATTCTTCACTCCATAGTACTCTTTTCCACTAATCTTCATTCAAGTCTTTGTGAACTTTAGCATATCTTAGCCTTTACACCCTATTCCTCTTCTGAAAAAGTGGTTTCGTGGCTGCTACCCTTCCAAAAAGACCATTCCTGATCAAGCTTCTTCACAACTTGGCATCCCAGTGAAGCTGCCAGATGCTGCTATTGCGCAAGTGTAAAGAGAGGTTACTCTTGTTTTTTACTGTGTTTTCTGGTTGTTTTCTAATAAGGAGACTGACAAATAATTACATATGGGCATTATACCATTGCTAAAACAATGGTATTTCTATTCTAATGATGACTTAAGACTTTCGTATAGTACTGTACGTTCTATAAGCAGCATATGTTTATTGATAACAGAGGGTGATTCATGACACTTTGTCTGTCTGACACTTAAAAGATGGAATTAAAAAAAAGTTCTTCTATGGATATGAAAAAGAATGATGTGAACAAAACGTGATGAGAGAAGATCTCATTTCTCGTATGTGGTTATGCTGGCATAAATAACACAATTCCATCCTACTACTGTTTTTGAACATAGGAGCTTGTGCTTCTTAACACTGCATGAAAGTAAATGTAAAACATAGAAATTGTGAGGTGAAAACAAGATGTGAGAAAAAAATATGAAATTGTGAGCAGTAAGAAGGTCTCATATTTTTGAGCTCAAGTTTGAACTGGAGTTCATTTGTGACAGAAAACTGTCTGATGAGCCACCTGTAGTGTTTTTGCACTCAAGAATATATTGATGCTAATAGTTGAAAACAGGTAAAATTCTTGCATTATTTTTTTATTATTTCAGGTATTGCAGGTTTTGGTAATAACAGGGCATATGGAGAATGCTGTAGTACACTCAGGAGATGGATATGTCCCTCTTTTGTTGGCTTTCCTCATTCCTTTGGATTCTGGAAAATTCTGATGAGATTCATACAATGTTGCATTTGACCTTCATTCAGCCTCTACGTGGATATATTCTTTAAAACTGAAATGATAAGACAGAAATAAGGCTATGCATATTATTAGATTTTATATCTAAAACTCACTTGATATAGAGAATGTTTCTTAGGTCAGGTGACATGCTGCTTGCTCTTGCATCCTCCAAATTCAACTTCAGACTTTTTTGAACTTCAGTGATGTCTCCATCTCTGTATCCATCCCGTTTGAGTGAAAGGGTTTTCATACCATCAGCGGTGATGGATGCAATCTCTGCTTCCTCAGCTATGGTTTTAAGCTGAAGTATGGATTTTTAAGGTGGTGTGTGTTTTTAGGTGAAGATTGCCACATGGAAAATTGCGAAAGCATTTGAGATTTCAGGACCATTTAACACCCAATTTCTGGTGAAGGCAGTGATGCCATGGTAAGTTATTTCTGCTCAACTCTAGGAAAGGAAATCATTTGTGGGAACTTTAAAAGTTTTTCCCAGACAGTTTCAGTATGTGTGTGTGTGTGTGTATATATATATATATACACACACACACACACACACACACACACACACACATATATATACATACAATTTTATATACAATCTTCCTCGGTCTGGGGCTCCATGCAAGATCTCACCTCATGGGATAAGGATGATTCTGAGAAAGGTCAGGAATCAGCCCAGAACTACATGGGAGGACGTAGTCAGTGACCTGAAGAGAGCTAGGACCACAGTCTCAAAGATTACCGTTAGTAACACACTATACCATTATGGATTAAAATCCTGCAGGGCATGCAAGGTCCCCCTGCTCACGCCAGCAGATGTCCAGGCCCGTTTGAAGTTTACCAATGACCATCTGGATGATCCAGAGGAGGCATGGGAGAAGGTCATGTGGTCAGATAAGACCAAAATAGAGCTTTTTGGTATCAATTCCATTTGTCGTGTTTGGAGGAAGAAGGATAAGTACAACCCCAAGAACACCGTCCGAACCATCAAGCATGGGGGTGGAAACATCATGCTTTGGGGGTGCTTTTCTGCAAAGGGGACAGGGCGACTGCACCATATTGAAAGGGAGGATGGATTGGGTCATGTATCGGGAGATTTTGGCCAACAACCTCCTTTCCTCAGTAAGAGCATTGAAGATGGAATGTGGCTGGGTTTTCTAGCATGACAATGACCCGAAACACACAGCCAGGGCAAATAAGGAGTGGCTTCCTAAGAAGCATATCAAGATCCTGGAGTGGCCTAGTCAGTCTCCAGACCTGAACCCAATAGAAAATCTTTGGAGGGAGTTGAAACTCAATGTTGCCCAGCGACAGCCCCAAAACTTGAAAGATCTGGAGAAGATGTGTGTAGAGGAGTGGGCCAAAATTCCTGCTGCAGTGTGTGCAAACTTGGTCAAGAACTACAGGAAACGTCTGACCTCTGTAACTGCAAACAAAGGTTTCTGTACCAAATATTACGTTCTGTTTTTCTGTTGCATCAAATACTTATTTCATGGAATAAAATGCTAGTTGATTATTTAAAAATCATCCAATGTGACTTTCTGGATTTTTTTTTTAGATTCTGTCTCTCACAGTTGAACTGTACCTACGATAAAAATTACAAACATCTCCATTCTTTGTAGGTGGGAAAACTTGCAAAATCGGCAGTGTATCAAATACTTATGTTCCCCACTATATATATATATATATATATATATATATATATATCTATATAAGTATTTAGTCAGTCACTGATTGTTCTCCTTCTTAGAAAGATGAGTGGGGTCTGTAATTTTCATCATAGGTACACTTCAACTATGAAAGACAAAATGAGAAAAAAAATCTAGGAAATCACATTGTAAGATTTTGTAAATCATGGTGGAAAATAAGTATTTGGTCACCCACAAACAAGCAAGATTTCTGGCTCTCACAGATCTGCTCTTCTGTCCTCCACTCGTTACCTGTATTAATGGAACATGTTTGACCTCGTTATCTGTATATAAGACACCTGTCCACAGCCTCAAACAGTCAGACTCCAAACTCAACCATGGCCAAGACCAAAGAGCTGTCGAAGGACGCCAGGAAGAAAATAGTAGACCTGCACCGGGCTGGGAAGAGTGAATCCACAATAGGCAAGCAGGTTGGTGTGAATAAATCAACTGTGGGAGCAACTGGAAGAAAACGGAAGACATACAAGACCATTGATAATCTCCCTCGATCTGTGGCCCCACACAAGATCTCATCCCGTGGGATCAAAATGATCATGAGAACGATGAGCAAAAATCCCAGAACTACACGGAGGGACCTGATGAATGACCTGCAGACAGCTGGGACCAAAGTAACAAAGGCTACCATCAGTAACGCACTACGCAGAGAGGGACTCAGATCCGGCAGTGCCAGGCGTGCCCCCTGCTCAGTACATGTCCAGGCCTGTCTGAAGTTTGCCAGAGAGCATATGGATGATCCAAAAGAGAATTGGGAGAATATCATGTGGTCAGATGAAACCAAAATCCATCAGTGAGAGCATTGAAGATGGAACGTGGCTGGGTCTTCCAGCATGACTATGATCCCAAACACACTGCTCGGGCAACGAAGGAGTGGCTCCGTAAAAAGAATTTCAAGGTCCTGGAGTGGCCTAGCCAGTCTCCAGACCTCAACCTCATAAAAAATTTGTGGAGGGAGTTGAAAGTCTGTGTTGCCCAGTTACAGCCCCAAAACATCAATGTTCTAGAGGAGATCTGCATGGAGGAATGGGCCAAAATACCAGCTACAGTGTGTGCAATGCTGGTGAAGACTTAAAGGAAACGTTTGACCTCTGTCATTGCCCACAAAGGTTATGTTACAAAGTATTGAGTTTAACTTTTGTTATTGAAATACTTATTTTCCACCATGATTTACATAATGTTCTGTAAAACAGGATGTTGACCGAAAATGAACGTTGACCATATATTACTATAGTCATATAGTCTTTTGATGTAATGTAAATATATACAGTGGGGGGCAAACACAGGAAGACTACTTACAATAGGACAGGCACATACACTTACGAATGCCATTTGCAGCATGTTACATATAAGCAGTGAAAGTCACACAAACACACAAACAACAACTTGCACAAAAAAGTCTCTATACATGTCAACTGCGTTAAAACGGTCTCTAGTCCAAACATGAGGTAGTGAGCAAGCGAGCACATGAACGCTAAGATAGTTGTATACACACACACACAAATGATGGACTTCTGCTCTTTAATAATTACAGGCGCAAAAGAGGGAATTGAAAAGCCACTACTAGCATGTCAATGTGCTGTGGCGAGCGAGACATAAAACAGGAAGAAAAAAGGAAGCGCCGAACAACGTGCAGCTCCGCATACGCCAAGTGCATACCGGGATCGGCGCATATGTAGAGCGGAGCGATCCCGAGCGGAGCCGAGCAAGGCATGAGCCAGAAAGGGAAACGATAGCCATGGGAATTCTGTCCCTTGTCTATCTGTCTATGCCCTACCTTACCGCCGGATCCCCTGATCTTCACGATAACCTCTCCGCTAAAGCAGAAGAGGTCTTTACTAATTTCCCTAGCCGCTGGAACAAGGACAAAGCAGGTGCAACGATACGCGTGTGATGTGAATGCCAAGACGGGGGATGTGAACACCAAGACATGTGAATGGTGCGACATCTGACAGAGCTAAAGCGTGCTCTTTAATAGCAACGTTGACAGGTGCCGCTGATAATGCAGTCACGCAGCTTAAGCAAGTGCATGCGTGATCACGCTAACTGTGAGGATCTCGGCATGATACCCAGGCCAACACTGACCTCTAGTGTCCGTTTGGTGGGATCCCACAGTGTTAGGGGGGTCCTTACACTCACTGGGAGCTGAGGGCTCGCCACAGTGCCTGAGTGGCACAAAGCCTATCCAAAATGCTCGAGAAGACAGTACAAATATAGAGATAAAGAAGAAATGAAAGAACTACAGAGTGACTGCAGCAGACCTGCTCCACATTTAACACAAACAATACATGGAAAACATTATTATTATGCATTATTATGGCTTTGTTCTCCCCTTTCCATTTACAACAACTTCCACTTTTCCAGAAAGTGTTCCTCTACACTGAGTAACATTGTTCCTCTACACTGTGTAACATAAGTTCTGGGATTCACTTCAAAATGATTATTGTAAGTCACTCAGGTGGTGCAATGGCAATTTTTTACCATTGTGGAGACCTGTGTTTGAGATCCAGCTGTGCCTTCTGGGTCTGTTGGCTGTCACACATAGGCATGAGTGATTGTACTTAAATGAGGAGAGTCCAGTCAGGAGATCATATCATAACACAGCAACTGCAATTTCTGCAGTACCTGTGATAGACTGGTGTCCCATCTCTGATTCACATTTGGTGTTTCATCTCACTGATTATACATTTGGATGAGGCTGAGACCAGGGCTCTATGGTAATTATCATGCTGGTAAGATTCAACTGCTATAACCAAGTTCCTTAGGGACTGGGTTCAAATCCCAGATGGGGCTTTTAACATGATGGCCGTTTGGCACGTTCAAGAAGGGTCTTGGTAAGAGAGGTGACCAAGAACCCAAAGGTCTCTCTGGCTGAGCTCCAAAGACCCTGTTTGCAGAAGGAAGTCCAGTGCTCGTAGCTGCTGCAACACTGGGAGATGTTCCCACAACTGGCCTTCCCTACCTCAAACACAGTATCTTCATATGATACCTCACCTGGCTTGAAGATACCACTGGGACTTACTGGTAGTGGTGAGCTAACATATCTGATCCAATTCTGCACATTCCCATGGAAACAGCATGTATGACTGCTTCGGTATTTATGTGCATGCTCTGGTCCCCTCCAGGTTTATATGTTCCTGCTGCACAACAGCTGGGATATTAACTGCAAGACCCAAATGAATATTGCAGTCTTGCTCTCTCCCCACAAAATAAAAACCCTGATCTAACCACCACTTATTCCTGGTTATAACCAGAAAGGAAAAGTCAAGGGGGTATCATTAGTGTCATGGAGGCAGGCTTAACTGAAGAGGTTCTATGAACGTGACCAGGTTGTGGTCTATGCCATCCCCTAGTGAGTTAATTGCTCATAGGCAGAGAGCATCAGGATATTACAGACTGGTTCCTATCGTAAAGTCACACACACACACACACACACACACACACATTAATCAGACCTCAGTTCCTTGAGAGGGTAATCGCTTTTATTTTGAACACACTTCAGTATAATGTGATTTCACACACAGAATGATGAAAGCTGTACTCTTGGGTTTTAGAAGGTAAAAGTGGTCTTTTGGGATCTCGAACTTGCAGGCGTACAATTCAGATTTCTACCCTGGCCAACTGTGAAGGTAGAGTTGCAGCGTTCTAGTAACACGAGCTTCAACAGACTTTGCAAAAACTAGAATCTACGAGTGTAGTTGAAAGTGAAGGAGATTTTGGCTGGTTGGTCTTTTAACTATCTTCTAATTTGGCGATACCGAACTACTTAAGACTGCTGGACACAGGAAACTTAACGTAAAATAAACATGAAAACTTGAGCAAAACGAATAACAAAAGGCTGACAAAAAGTTGCAACTTAGAAAAACAAAGAAAAGACTAGACTTAGAAAGACAAAAAGACTCAAGAACAAAAGACTCAAAAGCTCCATGTGGTTAGCCTGCGTCACTTTTGTATGTTCCGGATCGTAGGCGGTCGAAGGCAGGCACAAGGAGTTGGCCAATGACTTAGCCAATGAGAAGCTGACTCATCAGTAAATCCCTCCTCTCGTGGATATGTTTGCTAATTTCACTATATGGGCTACAGACGTTATAGCTTGGATTAATATATTCCTACATATCTAGGGTGATTAAAAGTTTCACATAATAATCATAAAATCCTCCAAATTACAAGTTTAGTTGCAGAATTTCGTTGTAAGGTTCAGATGATCAAAGGCACCTTAAAGTGATAACCTAGAACATCGTTAAATCATTCTAACTACAGCACATACATTTGCTATTCCTTAAACAAATAATAATACAATCAATACAAAATGTAGGAAACAGTACATTCTAAATAATAACTTCAATTCTGTTCCTTTATACGTATGAACAAGTATTAAACCCGAGCAATCAATACATATAGATAAATCAGCTATTGTTTCTAATACTATAACTATTAGTATAGCAGAATTGGACTATATTACGTATACAACGGTCACTATACTAAAACATTGACCAAATAGATATGAAAATACACGAGGAATCAGTGACATGCATATATATATATGATTATATATGAGAGTATGGAAAATATCCCTGATCACATTCTTTGTATGAAATAGCTAAGTACATATGGGTGTGTTTGGACTTAGTATGAAGCAGTTCTCATGTGTTCTCTAATTGAATGATTCAGGCAAAGGTAATCTGTTCCTAACAAAAGTTAATACTATTATTAAAAGGTTTGTCTCTTAAAAGGGAAGGCAATAGTTCCTTGTGTCGAAAATCCAGGGCTGTCTTTCTGGCGCCAGGCCAACTGAGAAAAAGGTCGTTATTCTTGCAACAGTCGGAGAGAAATTGAGGAAATTGGTGGTCTGGAACGTTGAAACCCCCTTTTAAGGTTAACACATGGACTTAGTTTATGATTGCAAGATGCCGAAGGTTGTAGGTCTGTTTAAACAGACCTCCAATTCTGTTGGTTTGAGAAAGAGTCTGGTGTTGATGGGGCCATTGTTGCCATTACTCAATTGTGGACTCTGTCCAGGTGGTTGGCGTTTGCATTCGAAAGTGTCAAAAAGTTTATGATTTTGGTGGAAGAGGGTAGAAAGAGGGGGGGGGGGGTACAACTATTACGCTACAGGTGGGTTCTGTAGATAATCACAACCATGAGGTTATTCGTGTTAACACTCGGCCTCGAGTGTTCTACTGCTTTTATACAGCAGGTGTTTTTTTAACAAAAAACTAAAGAAACAAAATATCTCAAATAAACCCTGAAATTTATGCTGAATATGCTTTAGTACTGACAATATCTTCTGCCAAAAAGTAGGTCCACAAAAAATGAGGTGATGCTATGCAATGTTAATGTGACAGTTAACAATTCTTCACCCTGCTCTAACACAAAAAACTATGCTCCAAAAGTTATGGTTTATATAACACTACCTAGTAACACTTATTTGAAATATAAAGTTCAACTAAGCAAAGATGAAAGGAAAACAAGACTAAAACTAAAAATAAATGTATGTCATAAATAAATGTGTGCATAAAGCTTGTCGTTACCAGGCATCAGGAGAATGATATTTTTTTGGTGTGACAGAACTGTGCTGTTAACATCATCACCGTGAGAACGCTTCTCAACGTTTACATTTTACATTTACCTTTACAGCAGTTAGCAGACGCCCTTATCCAGAGCGACTTACAATTGATACAGTTTTACAATCCAAGCAATTGTGGGTTAAGGGCCTTGCTTGAGGACCCAACAGTGGCAGCTTGGCAGAGGTGGGATTTGAACCCTGGACCTTCTGGTCCATAGTCCAGTACCTTACCCGCTAGGCTAAAACAGTCAACCAATCAGATAGTAAGGTCAAAACTAATGCTATGTCTAGTTCATATACTGGATTGTTCTGGGTGTAATGACAAGCAAAAACGTCTGTACATGTAAATGAACAGACAACAAGCTGAACAATGCTTGAATCATCTGCGTGGATTCAGCATAGTGCTTGTCCTCCAGCAAATTCTGTTTTTTTTCTTTTCCCGGGGCACAGTTGAATTTGCAGATGTGAATAATATTAGTGATAATTACCATAGGCTACTCAGCTGAGCCTTCCTAGGCTTCAGTTCCAGATTCCATCATCAGCATCACACAGTGAATCGCATGTGCACTGACATCTATGGCTCAGTTCTCTGCCAGTATACCAGACCAGTGCTTCTATCATTCAGTGTGTGACACTGTTTCCTGACCTGGTTCTCTTCTCTAGTCTAGCCTTGTGTTTCTTGTTTAATCTAGATCTTGCATAGACATGTTTATCCTTAGTCTTGTGAATTTTGATTACTCTACTATACTATAATCTTACTTTGTTAGATATTAGTGCTTAATATTATTCATATTTGGTGTGTTATTGTTTTGCGTTCTTGCCAATTTCTAATAAATTCCCCTGTGACAACAACACAGTAGACATGTTTTTAGTCTCCTTCTGATAGAGTTTCACTGAATTCAGTTAGTCAAACTAAGGCGATGTAAGTTTTGGAACCAAATTATGGATATGTTTTCATTCTTCTCTCAAAATTAATCAAAGTCACTACATAAAGTCAACTGAAAATAGCCAACAACATCCATTTTTATTATTAAATGTGAAAACATAATAATAACATTTAAATCTGCCCTCAAACAAAAACTTCTAAACTATACTGAGTAAGTAAATTGAGCGTGTGAAAATGCACACTTGTAATCTTAATGTAAGACTACTCAAAATAAAACGTGTCCATTGATTGGATATTGAACAATAAGAGCAGTAACTTGTTTTTTACTGTTAGCCAATCTGAGTGCAGATTTTATTTAGGCATGTAGAGAAATGACTAATTTGTATGAATATATTGTTGATATTGAATGACAGTAGAAAAAAGGTTCAGTTTATAATGAACGTTACCTTATTTTTGAGTCTTGCCCCAAGACCAAGTCCAAATAAGATTGAGACCGAGACGAGACTTAGACCGTTCATTTCTGATGTCAAGACGAATCTCAAGTGCTAGAACACCACCAGGTGGTTTTAATGTTTAATATGTTTGTGCTTTGTCTGTGTCTGTATTTAGTTTTGTGTTTAGTCCTTTGTCTTCTGTTGAACTATGTGTAGCTCTGTTTAGGTCTATGTTTAGCCTGTCATCCCATGAGCCTGTTGAAACTATTGTTAATTATGTTAGTTTTGTGTGCTTTGCTGTGTGGTTTCCCTTATAGATTCACCATTATTATTCACCATTATAAAATTCCAACTACACTGAAATTCTTACTCAGTCTCCTTACTACCATCATGCATCACACAAGAAGTTACTGTCTAAACTTTTTAAGTAATGAAGATATCCTAAAGTCCACTTGCTGCAGTGCATAAGTTCATAAGTTTACCCTTCTAGTAAATCAAAAGCTTGTGGGCTCCATTTACTTATATGATAGATACTTACACTCACTGGCCACCTGTTCAACTGCTCGTTAACACAAATATCTAATCAACCAATCACATGGCAGAAACTCAATGCATTTAGGCACGGAAATATGGTCAAGACGACCTTCTGAAGCTCAAACCAAGAATCAGAATGGGGTAGAAAGATTACTTTGAATGTTACATTGTTGTTGGTGCTAGATGGGCTGGTCTGTTTATTTCAGGAATTGTTGATCTACTAGGGTTACTAGGGTCTCTAGGGTTTACTGAAAAAAGTCTGAAAATGGGTGGCAGTGGAAAGTGGGTGGCAGTTCTCTTGGCAAAAATGCCTTGTTGATGCCAGAAGTTACGGAAAATGGTCAGACTGGTTTGAGCTGGTGGAAAGGAAACAGTAACTCAAATAACCCCTCAATACAACCATGGTACAGTCGTATGAAAAAGTTTGGGCACCCCTGATAATTTTCATGATTTTAGTTTATAAATCATTGGTTGTTCAGATCAGCAACTTGAGTTAAATATATCATATAGCAGATGAACACAGTGATATTTGAGAAGTGAAATGAAGTTTATAGGATTTACAGAAAGTGTGGAGTAATTATTCAAACAAAATTAGGCAGGTGCATAAATTTGGGCACCCCCAACAGAAAAATTACATCAATATTTAGTAGTTATATCCTCCTTTTGTAGAAATAACAGCCGCTAAACCACTTCCTACAGCTTCCAGTCTGGATTCTGGTTGAAGGTGCTTTGGACCATTCTTCTTTAGAAACATCTCCAGTTCAGTCAGGTTTGATGGTTTCCGAGCATGACAGACAGCCCACATTTTCAGTAATATTCATGTCTGGGGACTGAGATGGCCATTCAAGAACGTTGTACTGGTTCCTCTGCATGAATGCCTTAGTAGATTTTGAGCAGGGTTTGGGGTCGTTGGCCTCGGTGCAACTTGAACATTGTTCTCAAGAATCTGGAGATATTAACTGGAATCCATGCGACCCTCAACTTTAACAAGATTCCTAGTACCTGCACTGGCCACACAGTCCCACAGCATGATGGAACCGCCACCAAATTTTACTGTGGGTAGCAAGTGTTTGTCTTGGGATGCTGTGTTCTTTTTTCCGCTCCTTGTTATGTCCAAATAACTCAATTTTATTTTCATCAGTACATAGCACTTTATTCCAAAAATGAAGCTGGATTGTCCAAATGTGCTGTAGCACACCTCAAGTGACTCTGTTTGTGGCGTGTCTGCAGAAAAAGGCTTCTTCTGCATTACTCTCTCCCATACAGTCTCTCCTTGTGCAAAGTGCGCTGTATAGTTTGAACGATGAACAGTGACACCATCTGCAGCAAGATGAGGTTGTAGGTCTTTGGAGGTGGTCTGTGCTTGACTATGACTGTTCTCACCATCCTTTGCCTCTGCCTATCTGAGATTTTTCTTGGTCTGCCTTCGGGAGTTCCTTAACTAGAACTGTGCCTGTGGTCTTCCATTGCCTCACTATGTTTCCTCACAGTGGAAACCTGACATCTGAAATCTCTGAGAGAGCTTTTCCCTTTCCCTGAACCATGATGTTGAACAACCTTTGTTTTCAGGCCATTTGAGAGTTGTTTTGAGGCTCCCATGTTGCCACTCTTCAGAGAAGATGCAAAGAGGAGAAAAACTTCCATTTGGCCACCTTAACACTTTCTCATATTTGGATTCACTTGTGTATGTAGATCAAGGGTCAATGAGTTTACAAAACAAATTTTGTGTTCCAATAATTAATGCTAAAGGTATTCAAATGCAAGGGTTCCCAAATTTATGCACCTGCCTAATTTTGTTTGAATAATTACTGCACACTTTCTGTAAAACCTAAAACTTAATTTCACTTCTCAAATATCACGGTGTTCATCTGCTATATGATATATTTACCTGAAATTGCTGAGCTGGACAACCAATGATTTATAAAGAAAAATCATGAAAATTATCAGGGGTGCCCAAACTTTTTCATACGACTGTATGCCACACCGGGTGCTGCTGCAAAATCCGGATGGTAGAGTCAGAACAACATGAAAGTTTGGATTCATCCTGCCTTGTTTAAACAATTAAGGCTGCTAGTGGTGGTGTAATGGTGTGGGGATATATGTTTGGCTTACTTTGAGCATTGTTTAAACTCCACAGCCTACGTGTGTGATGCTATCATGTTAATATTGACCAAAATTTCTTAGGAATGTTTCCAGTACCTTGTTGAATCTATGCCACAAAGAACTAAAGCAGTTCTGAAGGCCAAAGGAGGTTGAACCCAGTACTAGCAAGGTCTACCTAACAAAGTGGTCGGTGAGCTTATACTGTATTAGCATAGCAATCCATGAAAATACTATTAATTTAAATTAATAGGGTCTCATTTGGTGTTCTTCTTAAAAATGGAGAGACAAACTATTTACAATAAGTTCTGCCCTCACTTCTACACTTTAATGAATATTGTACCATACAAACAGATACAATTTCATCTAGCTTTCTTGGTGTATCTGTATTTTTTTCCCCTGGTCAGGGGAGGAGGTCTGAAGCCTATCTTGGAATTCACTGGGTGCAGGCAGATGCGCACCTAGTACAGACACCCAAATTATGACTTTGCTCAACAGTATGTCTGAGTAAGGGTGGGTTTTACTACACATATCTACAGTTTGAGTAGTTAGGGTGACTAAGCCTGTTCTTGGAGATCTCCTGCCATGCAGTTTAATTACATCCCAAATCCTATACACCCTTCCAGCTAATCAAGGTTTTTGGGAGCACCCCAGTACTGTAGCCAACTGTGATGGATTATAAGATTAAAACTGGAAATGATATAAGATTAAGACTGGAAATTAACTTTGGCAGATATAAAAAAATATGGGGTTCTGCACCCAGAGTTGATGGAAAAAGAAGCAAAATACATCTGTCTGCACAAATGTGATAACAAAACATACAGTGGTGCTTTAAAGTTTGTAAACCCTCTAGAATTTTCTATATTTCTGCATAAATATGACCTAAAACATCATCAGATTTTCACACAAGTCCTAAAAGTAGATAAAGAGAACCCAGTTAAACAAATGAGACAAAAATATTATACTTGGTCATTTATTTATAGAGGAAAATGTTCCAATATTACATATTAATAAGTGGCAAAAGTATGTGAACCTCTAGGATTAGAGTTCAGTTGACGGTGAAATTAGAGTCAGGTGTTTTCAATCAATGGGATGACAATTAGGTGTCAGTGGGCACCCTGTTTTATTTAAAGAGCAGGGATCTATCAAAGTCTGCTCTTCACAACACATATTTGTGGAAGTGCATCATGGCTCAAATGAAAGAGATTTCTGAGGACTTCAGAAAAAGAGTTGTTGATGCTCATCAGGCTGGAAAAGGTTACAAAGCATCTCTAAAAAGTTTGGATTCCACCAATCCAGAGTCAAATAGAGGAAATTCAAGACCATTGTTACCTTCCCCAGGAGTGGTCGACCAACAAAGATCACTCCAAGAGCAAGGCGTGTAATAGTTGGTGAGGTCACAATGGACCCCAGGGTAACTTCTAAGCAACGGAAAGCCACTCTCACATTGGCTAATATTTATGAGTCCACTCTAATGTTAAAGTCCACCATCAGAAGAACACTGAACAACAATGGTGTGCATGGCAGGGTTGCAAGGAGAAAGCTACTGCTCTCCAATTAGAACATTGCTGCAGTTTGCTAAAGATCACATGGACAAGACAGAAAGCTATTGGAAGAATGTTCTGTGGACGAATGAGACCAAAATAGAACTTTTTGGTTAAAAGAAAAGTGTTTGGAGAAAGGAAAACATTGCATTCCAGAATAAGAACCTTATCCCATCTGTGAACCATGGCGGTGGTAGTATCATGGTTTGGGCCTGTTTTGCTGCATTTGGGCCACGACGGCTTGCCATCATTGATGGAGCAAGAACGATTGCTGCACAGGGGGGTCACACCAGATACTGAAAGGAAAGGTTCACATATTTTGCCTATTATGTTACATACTCCCTAATATGTAAAATTTGGTCATTTTCTTAAAAAAAAAAAAGGACAAGTATAATATTTTCGTCTCAGTTGTTTAACTGGGTTCTCTTTATCTACTTGTAGGACTTGTGTGAAAATCTGATGATATTTTAGGCCATATTTATCAGAATCAGAATCAGAGTCATTGTACAAGAAGTACAAGGAATTTCTCTTGGTGCAGGTGTCAACAAAGAGTTAAATCTAAAATCTTAAATCTAAACATAGAAATTAAATCTAAATAAATAAAGAAAAAGAAAAAGAAAAATGGAAAAAAAAAGAAAACTATATATAGAGAGACATGTTGAATATGACATGATATCTATTTAGTGCAGATCCAGTCCTGTACTGTGGTACTAAAGTACACAGTATATGTAGATAGCAGCAACCATAAACGAAAAATAAGCATATGTTAAATATTAAATTAAATATGTAAATGTACTTTGCAAAGGTTAAAAGTGCAAGTGTGAACAGACCATAGTCCTAAGAATTGTGGATTTTGTATAATGTGTGAGTAATAAAGTGTGAGTGCAGAGTGTAAAGAGGAGGAGTGTTGTTTTAGTAGGATGGTGCCTTGGGGGAAGAATCTGTGAAGGTGGCGATTGGTGCGAGTCTTTAAGGCTCTCACTCTTGATCTCTGCTGGAATGGAAACCACTGGAAGAGCAAGTGACCTGGGTGGAATGGATCAGCCATGATCTTCCTCACCCTCTTCTTCATCCTAGATGAATAGAGATCATCAAGGTTGGAGAGTAGATAGAGTAGAGTAGCCTATAATTTCTCTGCACATCGCACCGTTTGCTGTAGCTTATGCTTGATGTGCAGAGATGCAGATACAAACCAGACGAAGATGGAGGATGTCATGTTGTAAGGCAGTGTAGAACTGGACCAGCAGTGCTTGAGGCAGCCCAAATATCTTGAGCTGGGGCAAGAAATACAAGCACTGCTGGGCCTTCTTCATAACCGCTGAGCCATGTCTGCCCCATTTAAGGTCCTGCTATATGGTGGTGCCCAGTAATCTGTAGGACTCTGTTTTGCTGATTTTGGGGCCTTGTATTGCCAGTGGAGGCAGTTGGGTGGGTTTCAATCTGAAATCAATTATCATCTCCACAGTTTTTTCTGTGTTTAGCTCCAGATTGTTAGCTCCACACCATGACATTAGTTGTTGCACTTACTCCCAGTATAAGGAGTCACTGTCAGAAGTGTAGGAGTTAATGTGAAGAGAGTAGAGCTGAGGAGAAAGTACACAGCCCTGTGGACTTCCAGTGCCAAGGGAGCGAGGGTCTGAGATGTGGCCACCCACCTTGACATACTGATTCCTGTTTGACAGGAAGTTGTGGATCCAGAAGCAGACAGATGGGGGGGACATTGAGCTGCCACAGTTTGTCAAGGAGAAGGTTAGGAATGATAGTGTTGAAAGCAGAACTGAAGTCTACAAACAGCACATGGGAATAGGTGTTAGGGCCATCTAGGCATCTTCTACAGACCTGTTGGCTCTATATGCAAATTGCAGAGGGTCATGGATGGGAGAGAGCTATGCAGAATAGTGCCTGAGTGCTGCAAAAGAGACTCCATCAGGGCCTGCAGCTTTCTTGATCTTCTGTTTCCTTAGGACACTCCTGACCTGCTGCTCAGTAATGATGATTGGGTGTGGGGGTGTGTGTATGTGTTTGTGTTTGTGTGTGTGTGTATGTGTGTGTGTGTGTGTGTGTATGTGTGTGTGTGTGTGTGTGGGGGGGGGGGGGGGGGGGGGCTGCAGATGGTGAGTCGTGGAATGGGGGAGATGTGATGTCCATTGTCTTTCAAATCTTGAATAAAAGTTATTGAGTTGGTTAGGCAGCAGGTGATCAGTTGGTACAATTGATGCTTTAGGCTTGTAGTTGGTAATGTTTTGGAGTCCTTTCTAAACAGACGAACAGTCACCTGAGGAAAACTGCTGCTCCAGTTTTTCCCTGTAATTGTATTTGGCTGTGTGCAGTTTTCTGAGGTTACTGGAGAACCAGGGTTTATTATTGATGTGCACAACGATAGTCTGTGAAGGGATGCATGTCTCCTCACAGAAGCTTATGTTTGAGGTAACTGCATCTGCATAATCGTCCAAGTTTTGATTTGCTGATCTGAAGGTGTCTCTGTTGGTAGAATCCAGACATTCTCTCAAGTCCTCTACAGCATCAGGAGACCACACTCTCACTGATTTCACCTCAGGTTATGTGGTTTTAAGCTTTTGCTGATATGAGGGAATGAGGTGGATGAGGGAGTGATCCGAGTTGCCAAGTGGGGCATGGGTAGTAGCCTGGTATGCATCTTCATGGTGCAGTAGCAGTGGTTGAGTATTTTATTTTCTCTGGTGGGACAGCTGATCAAGGGAGTTGCATCATTTAACCATGTCTAGCTAAAGCAGGAGGCAGATGTAGTGGAGAAGTCCTTTGTCATTCTCACCAGTGTAACACAGTGCTTCCATTTTGCATTGATTTTGTCCTGTTATGCTTGCCTTACTCCAGTATAGAGGTGGGCGATACCGGGAATTTTGGTATCGATCTATTACCAAGTAAAAGACACTGTGACTCTTACAGACAGAGAGTAGACTTTGGTGAATCCGCGCAGCAGCAGTCAGTGCGTGCGGGAGAGAAAAAAGCTTCAGTATCAATTTTTTAACACGAGTGTTGCTCAATATCAATACCAGCATTTGTATGGATATTATCGATATTTGGATCGATCCGCCCACCTCTACTATTCACCATTTCAGGACCTTGGAATGACATGTACTGGATTAAGCAGGGGGACACGCCTGTCACTGCAGGATCTGAGTCCCTCTTGGCGTAGTGTGTTACTGATGGTAGCCTTTGTTACTTTGGTCCCAGCTCTCTGCAGGTCATTCATCAGGTCCCTCCATGTAGTTCTGGGATTTTTGCTCACCGTTCTCATGATCATTTTGACCCTACGGGATGAGATCTTGCGTGGCGCCCCAGATGTGTGTAACAGAGTGTTTAAAAACTCCAGCAGCACTGCTGTGTCCGATCGAATCATACCAGCACCACATCAGGGTCACTTCAGTGCTGAGAATGATCCACCATCCAAATAGTGCCAGATCTATGGCAGTCCTGTGGGGGTCTTGACTGGGGCTGTGCTATATGGATCATGTACAATGATATATTAATTGTTGTTTTAAATGTACGTCACTCACTGCAAAACATTAGGGCTGCATCGATTGAACAACATAAGCGATGACATCGACACTGAAACACGTCAATATTTTAAACTGACAGATAATTTTTTTCAAATTACAGTCATACCTCTGCACTCTATCAAAAAGCAACTAGTCGAAATCAGGTTTCAAAGCATTCTGACGAGAAAAATTTGTCTCAGCACTCGTGGTTTGTTCGTCGCTCGGTGCATTTGCTTGAATGCTTATACGAGTCGAGACACGTGTCCCTTTCCAGTCGAAACATAGGAGCACATGTCAGTCTCACAATAGCTCTCATTGGAGATCTCTGCTAAAATCCGAGGTCTTGTTTTTTTTTCAGTCTTAGTGCAGGGGTGGCATGGTGGCTTTGTGTTTAGCACTATTGCCTCACAACAAGAAGGTCGTGGGTTTGATCCTAGGTGGAGGGATCTGGGTCTTTTCTTTGTGGAGTCTGCATGTCCTCCCCATGTCCATGTGGGTTTTCTCCAGGTATTCTGGTTTCCTTCCACAGTCCAAAGACACGCTTTAGGTTAACTGATTACACTAAAGTGGCCCTAGTGTGTGATTGGTGCCCTCTCTAGGGCTGTTCCGGCCCTGTGCCACTGGCTGGGCACCAGCTGTACTGTGACACTGTTAAAGTGATGTGACCCATCACCAGGAGCCTGCCATGTTTTGATTTGCAATTTATTTATCTGCTCATTAAGCAACAGCATTCTTTCAAGCTCTCAGCTCACTGATGTTTTAGTAAGTCGTTCTTGCTCTCCACGAGTGTCTTCCATCATTTCCATTCTTCTGTGGAGCCTATGTAGAACGCTCTGCTCTATGACTATGCTCCACCTCTTGTTTAGGAAGACTCTTCCGGAGCACTGTACGATCTCCACCGGTCTTTAGGTTGTTTTGTGTTCCATCAGAGGCTTGAAGAATCCTCTGTATCTGTTTTAATGTCCAGTGGGGCATTTCTTTCATGCCTTCCTTCCTATTGGGGAACGGTTTCTGTTGGTATCTGGGGGCTTCGACCTTCTCATCATCAGGGAGCTCCTCCATTTCCACCTTTGTTTCATCTGTGGGACAGAATCAGACTTGTGCTTATTTTCCAAGGTCAGGTTCCACTGTTATCAACATATCTTGTAGTTCAGGTCTTACCCAGAGGTTTGCTGTTAGGTTTCTCAGTGACATCTATTTGAGGTTCTGTGAGAGTGTCACTGATTTTGGTCTGACCTAAAGACAGAATAAGGTAAGTTTGATTTGTTATCTACTGGGGTCTTCTTTGCTTTGCTTTCATCCTCCTGTTTACCTTCTGGTGTTTTCTCATAATTGATCTTTCGCCCTCCTCCACGGGTTCCTCTCCTCACTTTTTTCTTTTTAATGGAGGTCAATTCCGTGTCCTGGAGGGCTCCATCTTTATTTAAACAAATGAAAAATGAAATAAAACATCAATATAAAATACTACTAATCACATAATACTGTTTTGATTTACTTTGCTCTTTACTTACCCTGAGGCTTCAGGTTAAGTGCCTCATGAACCTCTGACTGAGCAGGCTTCTGTTCTTCAGTGGTTTCCACCACAGCCTCAGAAGCACCCAAAGGTTGGTTCATGATCTTTCTAGGTTCATCGACTGCCATGTATTCCTCGATGGTTTGGAGGTCATGCACAGTCATGTCTTTCAACTCTGGTCCTGCAACAAGCCATATTTTCATATCCTATGTATTTTTGGAGTGCATAGAGTTTATTGTTGTCCATATATGTGCCTGTGAGCTGTCTTCACTCACCCAGAGGTTGAAATTGATTGAGCATGGTCTCATCCAGGTTTATTTTTATAAGCTGATCATTGGTTTCAGCCTCATTTGTAGCCTCCACCATCTTCAGCACCTGGTTTCCTGCTTTAAATAGAGAGCAAGAAGATTTAAATTTCCAGTAGTTCAATTAGTCACAGTGTCAAACACAAATTACCATTACCGGTACTCACCCAGAAGGTGTTTGTTAAGATTGTCCAGTTTGTCCAGTTGAATCTGCATCTGTGTGATGTTTCTAATAGCTTCATTCTTAGCTTCGGTTTCAGCCATAATACACATGTCATACCAAGATTCAACTGTAAATGAGAAGAATACATCATGGAAATCTGGATAAACATAAAAACTGCATAACTGAGCCCTAAGATTGGCTTTTTACCCCTTATGATTAGCGCCTAACAGCAACCCTGAAGAGTCTGTAATCTATCTGGTCCTAATCTGTCATTAACCCTATCTCTATTCTTAGCTGGACTGGTTAACATTCATCCTAACATCTAGTCTACCCTTAACCACTTTCCCTATCCTCTTCTCTCTAACCTTTACTTACCTCTGACTGCACCAGGCTGCTGTTCTTCAGTAGTTTCCACCACTGCTACAGAAGCACTCAGAAGTTGGTTCAAGACCTTTCTAGCCTCATCAATTAAGACTGCCATGTATTCCTCGATGGCTTGGAGGTCATGCACAGTCATGTTTTTCAACTCTGGTCCTGCAACAAGTCATATTTTCTTATATACTATGTATGTTTGGTGTGCATAGAGTGGATTATTGTCCATATATGTGCTTGTGAGCTATGGCAACAAGTCATATTTTCATATATCGTATGTATTTTTATAGTGCATAGAGTGGATTATTGTCCATATATTTGCCTGTGAGTCACCCAGAGGTTGCTTTACTCACCCAGAGGTTGAAACTGATTGAGCATGGTCTCATCCAGGTTTATTTTTATAAGCTGATCAATGGTTTCTGCCTCATTTGTAGCCTCCACCATCTTCAGCACCTGGTTTCCTGCTTTAAATACAGAACAAGAAGAATTTAATTTCCAGTAGTTCTATTAGTCCCAGTGTCGAACACAAATTACCATTACTCACCCAGAAGGTGTTTGTTAAGATTGTCCAGCTTGTCCAGTTGAATTTGCATCTGTGTGATATGTGCAATGGCTTCAGCCTTAGCTTCGGCTTCAGCCTTATTAAATGCATCATATCCATATTCAACTGTATGAACAGAATACATCATGGAAATCGGGTTAAACATCAAAACCCCATAACTGACCCCTAACATTGGCTTCTTACCCCTTATCTTTAGCCCATAACAGCAACCCCAAACAGTTAAACAGCCCTTAACCCTCATTCTAACATCTAACCTTAATCACTGTCCCTACCCTCTACTCTCTAACCCTATCTCCTAGAGCTAACCCCAACCCTTTACCCTAACTCCTAAAGAATATCATTTACTCACTCAGAAGCTGGTTGAGTGTCGTTGGAATCATTTCATGCAGAAGTTTGATTAAATCCTGTTCTTCTCTAGTGATGTCAAAATCATCACCCAGTGGAGTTTTGTGCTTCTGCCAAATCGCAGATGCGATGACCTGGGAGCAGGACCTCAGCAGGACCGCTATCAGCTCGCTCTCTTCTGCTGTCAGTTCATCTTTAACATCTGTCTCGCTTTTCAACCTCCATAAAATCTCCAGGTTCTTCCTCTCAATGCCATCCTCATCATCAAAGCTCAAACAAGCACGACATTTGAGTCTCGGCAGCCACCACCATGCACTTGCCATGTTTGCGTCCGTCCTTGTCGAAGTTCAACTACAGAATAATGAAAAATAACAGTGTGAACAGGATCCTAAACACCTCAGCCATTATGACATCATAAGAGAGCAGAGCCAACATTCCAATCACGCAGGTGATCAAAATTCTAAAATAAGTCCCTGTTACTTTAGTATGGGGTTAAGTGATCCAACTAAAGTCATATTAAATAAACTAATGTATCAGTGTTATGACCTGCCTTTGATTTGTCCGAATGCATTATATTCCCTTAAAATTACTCAGTAAATGTGTCATATTATCCTGCCATGTCTCCTTCATTTGAACACATTTCGATCCATCAAAAATCAAATCAATTTGAGACTTTAGGCGCTGTAGATGGTATGGCTGCTTCATTTCAGTGCTCTAGTATCAGGCTTAAATTGCCCTTAATTCAGGAATTTCTATTGATTGAAACCGATATATATCGACACAGTAATGAGTAGCTTAAAACTAAAAAAGGATGCGGGTTGCGAAGCAATGATGAACAAGAAATCGAAAAAGAAACTTCAGCCGGGAATTTTGGTATCGATCCGAGACCAAGTAAATGCAGGCAGGGTCAGTATCGCCGATATCGATACCGATACTTTTAATATTTAAGCTTCATAGCTCCAAAAGACCTAGGATAGAATTTCGCCAAACATTGTAGGTGACAACAAAATACTTTATTATCACAATCAACGTTTTTGTTTAGAAACAAAGTTTGCCTTAACATTAGGAAAATAAATGTTTTTTGAGGTAGAAAAGGAGAAACCACAATACAAAAATAAAATAAAAATTCTCTCCTCACTAGACATCTTTTCTAATTCTTTCTTTCTTTGTTTCTTTTTTCAAATAGAATTGTTCTTAGGGAAAACAATAAAAACTAAGGAATTTTCTTCCTTTCAGTGCAATTCTGTTTTTTTCTTAAATAAAAGTGTAAAAAAATATCACTCAACACAACTTAAAACAAAATCTGCTGAGGTAGAGGGCTGACTAACCACAATACAACAAAATTAACACAACACAACAAATACTGTAAACAGTTTCAAACTTATTCTGTTTTTCAAGTCAAACAATATAATAAAATAATACAAAAAATAAGGAATTTCTTCCCTTCAGTGCACTTCTGGCTTTAAACAAAATAAAAACAATAAGTAACAGAGGAGAGCGCTGAGTGGGCGGGCCAGGCTGAGGTTACTTGCATGGCTGATTGGCTGGCGCCGCTGAGCCACAATATGACCTAAAACATCCCTAAAAGTACATTAAGAGAATGTAATTAAGCAAATGAGGCAAAAATATTATTTTTGTTCATGTAACGACCTAATATATATGTCTGTGAGTGGCAAAAGTATGTGAAAAGTATGTGTGTTTTGCTTTCCGAATCTGGTGTGACATCCTGCAACTAAACGTTTCCGGTACTGTTGATCAGCCCTGCACATCGGCCTGGACAATTTTTAGCCTATAGTTCAACACAGAACAGCTTAAACACTGGAGGAAACCTGTGCAGACACTGGGAGAACATGCAAACTACACACAGGCAGACTCCAGACAGGATACTGTACCGTACAAACAGATACAGGTTCATCTAGCCATCCTCATGTTTTCTCTGTTTTCTTTCTCTACTCAGTCAGTAATAATTAGAATTACACTATTACCCCAAATAATCATATGATTTTAGCTCTAAAAAATTAATCAACATAAATATGTTAAAAATGAGCCAAAATACAGCCACTGCGACCACAGATCCTGTGAAATTACAATGTGCAATGTGAAATTACAATGTGCACATATTCTGGCGGGTAGTTTCTACTGGCACAGCTGCAACTTTGTTGCTGCAACACCAGAGAGCCAGCCTGGCAGCTTCAGTGACTCCTGATTGCTGCTTTAAGCCAGGAAATGATGCTACAAATACTAAGTTGAAGATACACCATGTCACGTATCGGACTATTAAACATCAGTCAGACATGCCATGCATTAAGTTACCAAAAACACACACACAGTAAGTGAGCAGCAAAATACAGGTATATAAAAGGAGATACACCAGCATGGAGTAGCAGATCTGTTAATCTCTGTGTACACACACATCTCATTAACATCAAAATTTTACTTCAGACTAAAAGGCACCTATATACGAACTCCTGCAGCACAGATAAACCACAATATCTCATTTACTGGAGATTTGCATTGTGTAACAGTATTGCATTGCTGCTGTAGTATTAGTTACTGGTGTCATGGTTGCACACTTACTTTACTAGTTCATACTGAAGCACCACACAACCTGTGGAAACAATAATTCATTTACTTTCTTATCTGCTTGATCCTGAACTATGTCGAGGAAGAGCCGGTGCCTAGCCAGCGGCACAGGGCGCAAGGCGGGAAAAACCCTAGGCAGGGTGCCAATCCACCATAAGGCAAATACACCCACACACTCACACTCTAGGGGAACTTTTAGATACACTAATTGACCTAACACGCATGTCTTTGGACTGTGGGAGGAAACTGGAGCACCCAGAGTAAACCCACGCAGACTCGGGGAAGACATGCATACTCCACACATAAATTAAGGTCAGGACTTTGACGTGGACATTCCAAAACATGAACTCTATTCTTCTTTAACCATTCTTTGGTAGAACGACTTGTGTGCTTCTCTTGAGATTCAGTTCATGGACAGATGTCCTGACATTTTCCTTTAGAATTCTTTGATATAATTCAGAATTCATTGTTCCATCAATGATGGCAAGCCGTCCTGGCCCAGATGCAACAAAACAGGCCCAAACCATGATATTACCACCACCATGTTTCACAGATGGGATAAGGTTCTTATGCTGGAAAGAAGTGTTTTCCTTTCTACAACATAACACTTTTCTTTTAAACCAAAAAGTTCTATTTTGGTCTCATCCGTCCACAAAACATTCTTCCAATAGCCTTCTGGCTTGTCCATGTGATCTTTAGCAAACTGCAGATGAGCAGCAATGTTCTTTTTGGAGAGCAGTGGCTTTCTCCTTGCAACCCTGCCATGCACACCATTGTTGTTCAGTGTTCTTCTGATGGTGGACTCTAACATTAGAGTGGACTCATGAACATTAACATTAGCAAATGTGAGAGAGGCCTTCAGTCGCTTAGAAATTACCCTGGGGTCCTTTGTGACCTCGCCAACTATTACACGCCTTGCCCTTGGAGTGATCTTTGTTGGTCGACCACTCCTGGGGAGGCTAACAATGGTCTTGAATTTCCTTTATTTTTACACAATCTGTCTGACTGTGGATCTCTTTAGAGATGATTTTGCAACCTTTTCCAGCTTGATGAGCATCAATACCTCTTTTTCCTCAGAAATCTCCTTTGTTCGTGCCATGATACACTTCCACAAACATGTTGTGAAGAGCAGACTTTGATAGATCCCTGTTCTTTAAATAAAACAGGGTGCCCACTCACACCTGACTGTCATCCCATTGATTGAAAACTCCTGACTCTAATTTGAACTTCAAATTAACTGCTAATCCTAGAGGTTCACATACTTTTTCCACTCACTAATATGTAATATTGGATCATTTTCCTCAATAAATAAGTGACCAAGTATAATATTTTTGTGTCATTTAACTGGGTTCTCTTTATCTACTTTTAGCACTTGTGTGAAAATCTGATGATGTTTTAGGTCATATTTTTGCAGAAATATAGAAAATTCTAAAGGGTTCAAAAACTTTCAAGCATCACTGTAAGTGGAAGAAAAATCAAGTGGTGGGCAATCTTGATATTAAATAAATCAGTGTAATGGGAAACAGTGCAGTATTTTGGCTATTTTAGTCAATACCATTTACACCAATATTATTACACTACAGTCACATAAAGTTGTACCTAGTGACATCCTTTGTTTGCTTAATCCATTGTTTATTTATTGCTTCTGTGCATCTCACCTGTTGAACTGGTACAGGTGCTGCTCCAGTTCTGTAATGTGCCTCAGTTTCAACTGAGGCAAATTGCTCAATCTGGTACACAGTGACCCTGTCATGCAGCCCCTGGGAAACCTTCACATGTTTGATCTGAATTCTGTGGTTAAAACAAGTCTGGATTTAAAACACTAGCTGTTTTCTCACAATGCTGTGTAATATAAGGGATAATGGCCCTTAATTACAGCTGTAAGCTCATTGCCTCCACTAAATACAAAACAATGAGATCACTGAGCTGTGGCAAAGCATCCACATGGGCACGCAGCCAATCAGAATGCAGTCCTTGCCGGCCTGACAGCCGGTGACAGCAGGTCTAAGAACCAGCATGAAATTAAGCTGTAGTCATCATTGCATTGCCAAAATTGAAAGTTTTCGGGCTTTGATAAAATTAGAGAGATTAGATATTAATAAACTTACTGCCACCAATTATTACACACAGAGCTCATTAATATGCTGTTTTAAATAAATGCAGGATGATAAACGAAAGATAAGAGGAAACACATACGCTAAGACTAGGCCTGAATGGGAAATGAATGCAGGAAGTCGATCAAAAGGTTTTATTACACAAATGCAAAACAAACCAGGAAAAGACAAAAAGACAAACACCCTTAAGATATAACAACCAAAAACAGGAGCTGCACAAGGGCAAATGTAGACAAGGGTGAGGCAATTCAAACATGTGGAACAAATACAAAAGATGAGACTATGCCCGAGTGAAACAAACAGACAACTAAATACATGAGAGGAAATGAGAGACAGGTAAACAGGATCAAAGAGAGAGCAAATTGAAAAGTAGCAGGGTGATGTATTGGTCAGGGGGTGTCAGACACAGAAATGTTACAACGTAAAATCACAAAAAAGGATTACTTAAAGTAAATGAAATGTACAAAAAATAAAATAGAATTAAATACAAAATAATTGCCTCTAACAAGGAATATACATCTTACTCTAAAGTAATTAGCTTCTCTGTTTTGGTATTGATAGATCAGGATTAATGCATACAGTAGTGCTTGAAAGTTTGTGAACCCTTTAGAATGTTCTATATTTCTGTAAAAATATGACCTAAAACATCATCAGATTTTCCCACAAGTCCTAAAAGTAGATAAAGAGAACCCAGTTTACATTTACATTATTTAGCAGACGCCTTTATCCAGAGCGACTTACAATTGGTACAGTCTTACAATCCAAGCAATTGTGGGTTAAGGGTCTTGCTCAAGGACCCAACAGTGGTAGCTTGGCAGAGGTGGGATTTGAACCCTGGACCTTCTGGTTCAGAGTCCAGTACCTTAACCACTAGGCTACCACAGTCCCACAGTTAAACAAATGAGCCAACAATATTATACTTGGTCATTTATTTATTGAGGAAAATGATCCAATATTACATATTAGTGAGTGGAAAAAGTATGTGAACATCTAGGATTAGCAGTTAATTTGAAGATGAAATTAGAGTCAGGTGTTTTCAATCAATGGGATGACAATCAGGTGTGAGTGGGCACCCTGTTTTTTTAAAGAACAGGGATCTATCAAAGTCTGCTCTTCACAACACATGTTTGTGGAAGTGTATCATGGCACGAACAAAGGAGATTTCTGAGGACCTCAGAAAAAGAGTTGTTGATGCTCATCAGGCTGGAAAAGATTACAAAACCATCTCTAAAGAGTTTGGACTCCACCAATCCACAGTCAGACAAATGACAAATGAAGTAATTTTGAGGCCATTATTACCCTCCCCAGAAGTTGTCAACCAACAAATATCACTCCAAGAGCAAGGCGTGTAATAGTTGGTCACAAAGGACTCCAGGGTAACTTCTAAGCAACTGAAGGCCTCTCTCACATTGGCTAATGTTAATGTTCATGAGTCCACAATCAGAAGAACACTGAACAACAATGGTGTACATGGCAGGGTTGCAAGGAGAAAGCTACTGCTCTCCAAAAAGAACATTGCTGCTCGTCTGCAGTTTGCTAATGATCACGTGGACAAGCCAGAAGGTTATTGGAAGAATGTTCTGTGGACAAATGATACCAAAAATAGAAGTTTTTGGTTTAAAAGAAAAGCGTTTTGTTTGGAGAAAGGAAAACACTGCATTCCAGCATAAGAACTTTATCTCATCTGTGAAACATGGTGGTGGTAGTATTATGGTTTGGGCCTGTTTTGCTGCATCTGGGCCAGGATGGCTTGCCATCATTGATGTAACAATTAATTCTGAATTATATCAAAGAATTCTAAAAGAAAATCTGTCCAGAACTGAATCACAAGAGAAGGTGGGTCATGCAGCAAGACAACGACCCTAAGCACACAAGTCATTCCACCAAAGAATGGTTAAAGAAGAATAAAGTTCATGTTTTGGAATGGCCAAGTCAAGGTCCTGACATTAATCCAATGGAAAGTTGGGAAGGAGACCTGATGAAGCGAGCAGCTAATGGCGGAAAAGGAAGAAAAACCCACCAACAATACCAGAGCTGAAGCTGTTCTGTACGGAAGGAATGGGCTAATTAATTCCTACAAGCCCGGTGTGCAGACTGCAACAGTTTACAGGAAACGTTTAGTGAAAGTTATTGATGCACAGGGGGGTGGTCCCACCAGTACTGAACGCAAAGGTTACATACTTTTGCTACCCACTAATATTTAATATTGGATCATGTTGCTTAATAAATAAATGAGCAAATATAAATATTTTTTGTCTCATTTGTTTAACTGGATTCTGTTTATCTACTTTTAGGAATTGTGTGAAAAACACATGATGTTTTGGGTCATATATATGCGGAAATATAGACAATTCTAAAGGGTTCACAAATTTTCAAGCACTACTGTATATGTGAAGGAGTATCACGATTCACCTGCTTTGACCTGCGGTATTGACCTGCTTTGCCTCAGAGTGGTGTCATGAGGGGCTGAGTGAGTCACTGAGAAGATTTTACCCATCCAAAGAGAAATCAATAGCTGGTGATATTAAATGAAAATTTGACATTAAATAAATCAATGTATGGAAAACATTGCAGTATCTATTTAGTCAATACCATTACACTACATTATCCCATACAGCACTGATAATAGTATGTAATAGGGTGATCGTCCAGATCGCAAAATGTGCAATGGATTGCTGCCTTGGCGATAGAGAAGATGTGAGTGCTAGATGGCACAGAAAGCTCCTGCTGCAGGTTAGAATTAGTCTCTCGTTAAGCGCCGCTGTACAAAAGCTGTCCCCCAGGGACACATGGCACATCGGCAATGCTTTTGGATGCTCTCATCAAAGGTAAGTCCCACTGCAGCTGAAGTCAGAACCAGGAGGACAGAAAGGTTAAACTTACAGGGTGCTGGAAAAATTTCTGAACCTTTGGAATTTTCTAATATTTCTGATAAATAGACCTAAAACATCAACAGATTTTACCAAGTCCTAAAAGTAGATAAAGAGACACAGTCAAACAAATGAGGCAAAAATATATACTTGGTCATTATTTATTGAGAAAAATGATCCAATATACATATTAGTGAGTGGCAAAAGTATGTGAACCTCTAGATTAGCAGTTAATTTGAAAGGTGAAAATCAGTCAGGTGTTTTCTATCAATGAGATGACAATCAGGTGTGAGTGGGCACCCTGTTTTATTAAAGAACAGGGATCTATCAAAGTCTGCTCTTCACAACACATGTTTGTGGAAGTGTATCATGGCACGAACAAAGGAGATTTCTGAGGACCTACAAAAAAGAGTTGTTGATGCTCATCAGGATGGAAAAGGTCACAAAACCATCTCTAAAGAGTTTGGACTCCACCAATCCACAGTCAGACAGATTGTGTACAAATGGAGGAAATTCAAGACCATTGTTACCCTCCCCAGGAGTGGTCGACCAACAAAGATCACTGCAAGGGCAAGGTGTGTAATAGTTGGCGAGGTCACAAAGGACCCCAGGGAAACTTCTAAGCAACTGAAGGCCTCTCTCACACTGAATAATGTTAATGTTTATGAGCCCACAATCAAAAACCACTGAAGAACAATGGTGTGCATGGCAGGGTTGCAAGGAGAAAGTCACTGCTCTCCAGAAAGAACATTGCTGCTCGTCTGCAGTTTGCTAAAGATCACGTGGACAAGCCAGAATGCTATCGGAAGAATGTTTTGTGGAAGGAGACCAAATTTTTAACTTTTTGGTTTAAAAGAAAAGCGTTATGTTTGGAGAAAGGAATACACCGCATTCCAGCATAAGAACCTTCTCCCATCTGTGAAACATGGTGGTGGTAGTATCATGGTTTGGGCCTGTTTTGCTGTGTCTGGGCCAGGACAGCGTGCCATCATTGATGGAACAATGAATTCTGAATGATATCAGAGAATTCTAAAGGAAAAAGTCAGGACATCTGTCCATGAACTGAATCTCAAGAGAAGGTGGGTCATGCAGCAAGACAACGACCCTAAGCACACAAGTCGTTCTACCAAAGAATGGTTACAGAAGAATAAAGTTCATGTTTTGGAATGGCCAAGTCAAAGTCCTGAACTTAATCCAATCAAAATGTTGTGGAAGGACCTGAAGTGAGCAGCTAATGTGAGGAAACCCACCAACATCCCAGAGCTGAAGCTGTTCTGTACGGAGGAATGGGCTAAAATTCCTCCAAGCCGGTGTGCAGGACTGATCAACAGTTACAGGAAACGTTTAGTTGTAGTTATTGCTGCACAGGGGGGTCACACCAGATATTAAAGCAAAGGTTATTTATACTTTTGCCACTCCAACAGGTAATATGTAATATTGGATCATTTCCTCAACAAATAAATGACCCAAGTATATTTTTTTTTGTCATGGGTTTAACTGGTTTTCTTTACTACTTTTAGGACTTGTACTGGTACTGGTATCTATTGTCACTGGTGATTAGATCCTTAGTAATGTGTTTAAGGTACTTTGTGTCATCTACAGCTTGTATACAGCTAAGTGTTTCTGCTCCATAAGTCTTTCACCTCTCCTACGCTTTTCAGAGTGCTACCAATCTTTTGCAAAATGCCCTGGAAGCAGCCCAGGTCCCAGCGGGGGATATTTGTTATAATGTAGTCCAGACTGGGCTCGAAGCAGGCGGTCGTCTTCCCAGACACAACATTCTTAATCTCTGGCAGAGGACAGTCCAGTATCAGTGGCTAATACAATGCCAGAGGGGTTAGCTCAAACAAAGAAGGGGATAAACAAAAGAAGGGATAAAAGAAAAAAACACATTACTAAAACAATTTTTGAACAAGCACCAAAATCTGCAATAAGTAAACTATCTACTGTACATGTGGAGATTTTCTAGTAAAGCACTGTGCAAAGGCTGAAATCATTTACATATTAAGTCTACTGTTTCAAAATTGGTCTTGGTGTTAAACATGTTGTGAATATATGCAAGAACACATACCACTGACAGCTGAAATGAATATAATTGACAGTGGGATGCTCTTGGCAATATTCTGCTGGGAAAACATGGGTTCCTGCATTCATATGGACATCACTTTGACACGTGCCACCTACCTAAACATTGTTTCAGACCAAGTACAACCCTTAATTGCAAGAGTGTTCACTAATGGAAATCTCTACTGTCAGCAGAATAATGCATCCTGCCTCACTGCAAAAAAAAAAAAAAAAAAAAGGTCAGGAATGGTCGAGAAACATGATTTGATGTTCAAGATGTTGACTTGACTTCCAAATTTCTCACATTTCAATCAACTCAAGCATTCATGGAATGTGCAGGACAAACAAGTCTGATCCCTGGAGGCCTCACCTTGCAATTTACAAGACATAAAATTATCTGCTGCTTATGTCTTGGTGCCATATAACACATTACACCTTCAGAGGTCTTGTGAAGTCCATGCCTGAAAGGGATAAGAGGGAGTCTATGTCAAAAACCTGGCAGCAAGAGAGGGAAATACACAATGTTAGGTAGGTGGTCTTCATTTTGTGTCGGATATTCAGGTGATATTGAAGAATTGTGCACATTGATAATGTGCCATAATTCATGCACGACATGTAAAGCAAAACAGTTTTGAGACAGTGGTGGCTCAGCACCATATTGGCAAAGTTCAGCCACACTGTCCTTGACTCTAGCTTTGTGTTAGATTCCAGAGCTATGTGCACCATATGAAGCAGCCCAACTTCCCAGAGTGTTGACAGCTGTGTGTCAAGTGTGTCTTGCCAAATCGATGCACTGTTCTTTTGGCTTTTTACTTGTGCTTTGAACTTTTTTTAACCTTTTGTGCATTTCGGCCTATATGTGAGCTCATTCATTTTGTATACTTTTACGTGGCTTCATGTGGTGTCCTCTCTGGCATTTTTTGTTTTTCCTTTGCACTACCACAAGTTATTATACATGTTATTATACACAAGTTATTATACACTTGGTATGAGTTCACATTGCTTTGCATTCAATTTGTTCTGATGCTAGAGCCTTCTAATGATCTCAACATTAAACAGCTACGGACGTGGGAGGATAATAGTGAGTTCAAAATTTTCCTTAAATCAAGTTCTGCCAAGCCAATACTGCACATAATCTTTTACTCAGTTTAAGTTACACTTTAATACATTTTGAAATGTAAAAGTTTATTTTCAGGTATGTGGAACCCTGCATGAGTCTGTTTTTTCACATTATATCTATGTACACATCTGAGAAAAGAGCTTTTGGATAAAAGACAGTACTACCACAACTGCAGTGAATGAATGCCTGATTACCTTTTCATTTCAGACTTCACTAAATGTTGGATTACCTTTTCATAAATCTGTGCTTGTGATGAGGTTAGACAAACTCTCTCCTTCACACATTTTTGCATGAGCAAAAAAGAACCCATTCTGTGATTTCATGCAATTTTGTTTTGTATTCTACTCAAAGCATTCAAGCTTCAAAATGCCTTTCTAAATATACAGCTTCATTTCACACTAAACAGCCTGAGTGGTGGGTGGGTGTTTTCAAAGCCTGGCATCCAATGTGTTCAACATTTGGCAGGAGTCATTTCTCAATATTTCTGTGACAACAAACACAGAACCGGTGCGAATCGCTCACAAAACTGGTGCACATAGCTAATTTTCCAACTCTCAGAAACTTCACTGTTTCACAGGTGAGCCTTGAGCAAAACTGACAATCTCATAAAATTTGTATTGAGTGAGCCATCAAACTAATTTATACCTTCACTACACTTTCTTACAGTACATTCTGCTCAAGTTGTGCCAGTTGCAGTGCCACAGTAATAAACTACTTAAAAACAATTGAGTATTTAGACCTTAGATATTTACAAGGATGAACCCAAGTCATTCACTAAAATAGTAGTAAGCTAAATATAAACAAAATCACTATAGAGTGATTTCTGTTGGGAGTTGGCTGTCCCAAACCCTAACCTTGTTCCCTAAATTATCTTTTTTACTTATTTAAGAAAAGTGAAGTTGACATTCTTCATGAGTTTTTAAATTAAAGAATAAATGCTCTTGTCATGTCACTACCAAAACATGAAGATGAAGAAGAAGCTTTAGTCCATAAGCTGTGCCTTAGCCACACTGCTGCTTTTTAGAGCAGGAATTGATAAGGAGTAGTTGAGATAACTGATAACAAGGGTCCAGCGTTTTAAAGAAAGCATGGCTGAAAGTTTTTTTTTTTTTTTTTGTATTTTAATGAAAAAATATGATTGTATGTGTATACAACTGTTCAAATCTGTGGTTTCTATGCCTTCAGGAACTGGTGTTTCCAGCAGCTGGTTTTTACCTCTGGGCCGCAGGATAAACATTTTAAGACTGGGTAATAAAATGTGATGTCTGTATGACAGTAAATTATGACACAATGTATTTTGAATAGTAATAAGGAAGCTGGTGAAGTTTAAAACAACCAATACGCTACTTAGATTCAGCAAATTGAAAAAATGCAGTGTTCCTTAAAGTTACTTTGACTTTTATTTCATTGCAAACAGTACCAGATATTTTGTGTTTTTTTCTGGTCAACTTCATTTCATTTGTTAATAAATATCCATTCCTCCAACACATTCCAAAGTTGGGACAGGGTCATTTAGAGCTAGTAATGAACTAAAAAAAACTAAATAATGATGTGATTTCAAACAGGTGATGCCAACAAGTGATTATAATCATGATTTGCTACAAAACCAATATCCCCAAAAGGCTGAGTCTTTGAGGAGCAAAGGTGGGCAGAGGATCTCCAGTTTATTTGGTCTGGAGCACACGGCATCCATTTCTTCCAAGAAAGACCTGGAATACTGGTTCATCTGACCACAATACACGTTTCCACTGTGTGACGGTCCATACTAGATGCCTCTGAGCCCAGAGAAGTTGAAAAATAGATGCACTTTGCTCCAGACCAAAAAGGACCACCATAAAGAAACAATAACTCCTTCAAGATGACATCTTTTCCAGAGACGTCCATTTATCAGCAAGACGACACAAAACAAGTCAAATCAGAAAAAAATAGGACTGAAATATGGAAATCCTTTCCAGTCTTTATTTGAGAAACATTGCTTTTAAATGTAACTTTCTCATACATTTGTTGACCACTGGAGATCCTCTGCTCACCTTTTCTCCTCAAAGACTCAGCCTTTTGTGGATACTGCTTTTGTACCAAATCTTGTAGGCATCACCTTTTTGAAATCACATCATACATTTAGTTTTTTATCTCATTACTAGCCATAAATTGCCCCGTGATAACTTTTTCTGATTTGGGGTTGTAAATATTCAACGACTGATTTGGTTGCAATTTCATAGCTAAACTGAACTGAGCATTGTGATGTGAATTCTGTATAATCTGCATCGCTGTATAATTTACATAATATCTTGTCAACTCAACTTGATAGAGCTTCTACTTTCATTACTTTAGATAGTAATGGTTCTGGATATCTGTGTTTTCTAGCTGTAGTGCACCTTTTAAATAGTGTTTTGCAAATACCCACTGGAGATTATTGAATACTATACTATAAATATTTAAATACTCACTAAAGATTCCCATATCACAAGGCTTTAGAAGCAAAGAGCTTCTGGAGAGGTGGGCATTGATCTCTGTGATGCAGTTCTCCAAAGACGATGGGTGTACTGGACAGTACACTCCCATACATTACCCAGGTAATGCACCACTTTAATGGGTGTTTCTCACAGAATGTGGTACTCCTCATTATGCAGTGTCAATATACAATTGGAGATAGCTCAAGATCAATTTTATATAGCACTTTTTACATGAGAACATGCTCCAATATTTATATTTACAGTATTATAGAATTATATTTCTTTATCCATTGCTTGAAAGTGTGGTTCGATATTCTTTCAAGTAATAATAATAGTCAAACAAGTTTTAAGCTAAGAACACACAAAAACTGGAATACACTGATTAACTATCCAAAGCCCTGGTTGGAAAACGTATGTCTTTAATTAATGGTAGAACCTCATTTAGCAGCACAAATGTGCCCTGTAGCTACTTCAATGTAGTCATGAAAAAGATAATTGTGTGTATTATTGTATAATTAGTTTATGCAGGAAAATGGTTTGTACTGTTACAACATGGATGAAAATCAGACGAGATTTTATGAGTAATTAATACAAAAGAGAAAGCAATTCCAAAGGAGCCATGAACCTTTTTTAAGGCAACTGTATACTGTATGACATTTCATTATATTTGCCTCATTGCCCACATGGCAGGCATTTTTATTCTTCATAATAAATACACTGCCTAGAAAGTGCCTGTTTATGAGTCCAGCCATACAAGGAGTCTTTAAACTTTAATGTGGCTTCACCCCGGTCTGCCTCACATGACACACACACAGAGCTTGAGGAGCACTGAGACTTGACAGTCTTTGTCGAGGAGAAACATGTAGACACATACCTGGACGTATTGTGCCATGAAATCCTGATGGTAATCATGGATGCTTGATTCCATTCCTGGTCATTAAGGCACTTGATCCTTACTTGATATTACATGAGCCTGACTACTCTTTCTGATCATTGTGGGGCATCTGACTACCCTTCCTGGTCCTTGCAGGTGCATCTCACTACCCGGCCACTGTGGGGCAACTGACCCTACCTGGTCATTGCAGGGCACCTGAACCTTCATGGTCATTATAGGTACCTGATTTTTCTGGTCATTACAATTTGCAAAATGCCACTCAAACCTCACCTCATCAGTAGTGCTAAGTCACTGGGGTTTCTATCCTGACTGTGGTGAGGTGAGGTCTGAGTTGCATTTCAGGAACAGAGGTGGCTAACCTAATGACCAGCTACAGTCAAGTGCCTGTAATGACAAGGTAGGGTCAGGTGATTGTCTGTATCATGTGTGACAGACCAGGGATAGTCAGTTTTGGTCAAGTAATGAAGCGCATCCCTCATGTCTGAAAATGTTTTTATTCTGGTTTAGCTGTTGTTTGCTACAGATTATCATGTCATTTGTATGATTTTTGCAGATGATTCATATAGTTGTAGTACACATTATTATGTAACCTTAGTGTCATGGATCTGTACATCTTACTCTCAATACAAGACGACCTGTTCCAAAACTTTAGTTAGAAAGACTTTTTAAAGAAATAGTTTTAAGTACATTTAGTAGTGTGTACTTTTATACTTTAACTTTTACTTGAGTATTTCTTTTATCCGATTAATAGTTATTTTACGATAGTAAAGAAATCGTGTACCTCTGCCACTGGGGGTAGCAAAATGAGGGTTTCTTGGGGTCACTGGAACAGCATGTGTTATTAAATGTGTTATTATATTTCAACCAAAAAGCTAGAAGAATCATGCAAGTATGAACCCAAGATATTTCAGGTTTTTTTCTGGACAACAGGAATGGTCAGTGCTGATCAATGCAGGAATGGATGTTTATTAGCAAATAAAATGAAGTGGGATCTTGGGAAATGAATCTTGGGTTCATACTGTCTGCAATTAAATAAAAGTCAAAAGAAACGTAAGGAACACTGCATATATTTTTTTATTTGCATTTTCCATACTGTCTCAACTTTTTCTGATTTGGCGCTGTATACTTTCATTTTATTTCTATACTAATTAATCTTTCAGAATTTTAACCTTGAAAGATTCACATGGGCTGGGTCAACACTCACAGGGCTGGGTGGGAGTTGTTGTTGCACTGCCAGGAGATGGGCCTTTGAGCAGGTTCCTGTCTATGTCTATGCTGTCATCTTCTTGCACTCATCACCAAAAAAGTTCACTGAAGTTTTCAGTTTGAAGTTCACTGGCAGGTATCAAATTAAACAACTGAGACAAAAAATATTATGATTTGTCATTTATTTATTGAGGAAAATGGTCCAATATTTCATATGTGTGAGTGGAAAAGGAATGCTAACCTCTAGGATTAGCAGTACAAGTCCTCCAAGTCGATGTACAAGACTGAGCAACAGTTAATGGAATGTCTAGGTAGTTATTGCTGCATAAGGGGGTCACACCAGATACTGAAAGCAAAGGTTCACATACTTTTGGCATTCACATATATGTAATCTTGGATTTCCTGATGATTATGTTGTAGGTCATTTTTATGAAGAAGTATAGAAAATTCAAAGAGGATCACAACATTTCAATCACCACTGTACACACTTAGCTAAACAGATGCTGTTATTATTGGGTTACTACTATATGATAGAGTCAACACTTGGGTGAAGCGGTGGTCAAATGCGCTAGCCCATTACAGCAAACATCCACGTTTGAGTCTTACTGATGTCTCCAGCTTTGCTGGGGGCTGCACAAGCAAAACTGGCCAGATCTGAGGAAATTAAATTTGGACAAGCGTACGTCTCTGTGCCACTGCAACTACGGAACCTGCCGGCTGCTGGATGGATGGACCTCCATGCTTACTTTTGGTGTAGACGTCTGGTGGTCAAACCCTGACCAGGATAAGCAGGGTTAAAACAGGAGACTTTGCAAATTGGGGAGAACAATTGGGAAAGTTCCAAGAGAAATACAGTACTGTGCAAAAGTCTTAGGCCACCATTAGATTTGTTCTTTTAGCAATGGTATAATGACCGTACATAACATATCAATGATTGGACCCAAAAAGTTCAAACTTGGATTCGTAACTCAATACTCTTTTCCACTGATCTTCATTCCAATCTTTGTGAGCTTTAGCATATCTTAGCTTTTTCACCCTGTTCCCCTTCCAAAAAAGTGGTTTCTTGACTGCTACTCTTGAAAAAAAAGACCATTTCTGATCAACCTTCTTTGGACTGTGGAAGAATCAACTTGGCATCCCGATGAAGCTGCCAGAAGTTGCTATTGCACAAGTGTAAGGGGAGGTTACACTAAATACCAATCCATGTACTGTAGTATAAAGAATGACAAAACGGGATTGAGTGCCCCTATTAAATGTAGATCACTCCAATAACTATAATTAATTTACTGCTTACTTGTTTCATTATGTAGCTAAATGTATTATGTATAATTATGGTTCATTATATGCATGTTAGAAATGCCTCTGTGGGTGTTTACCATTGTTGCAGTCATGAATTTCACATTAGAAATAATCTCAAGCAAAGTATAAAAACAATCTACTTATAGAACAATAACAGTGCTTATGGAAGAGCTTCTATAATTCATTCACAATTTGTCAACCCTTTGTAAGGCATAAATATGACCTAAACATCATCAGATGTTTTAGGTCATCTGATAATCAAGAGAAACCAATTAAACAAACAAGACAAAAATGTTATACTTGGTCATTTACTGAGGAAAATTGTCCAATATTACAAATCTGTGAGTAGCAAATGTGAAACTTTGCTTTCAATATCTGGTGTGAACCCTTTCTGAAACAATACATTCAAATAAACATTGCTGGTAACTGCTGATCAGTCCTGCACATCAGCTTGCAGGAATTTTATCCTATTCCTCCATACTGAATCCCTGGAATGTTGGTGGGCTTCTTCAGAGAAACTGCTTGCTCCAGGTCCCTCCACAACATTTCTGCTGGACTAAGGTGACCACATTGATTTGCCCATTCCAGAACTTTATTCTTCTTAACCATTCTTTGGTAGAACAACTTGTGTGCATCAAGGACAGATTATAGATATGCAGGTCAAGGACAGGAGTGATTCAGAAGTGATCTAAGAGCAAGGAGAACACAAAAACTTTTATCTCAATGAGGAGGCCAGGTTGACCCGGTTGCTAGGTATGACGCATTCTTTTGAAGACTGTGATTGGTTGTCTCACCTATCAGTCACTCTCAGTATCTGTCTCTCTCACACACAGAAGTGCACACGCACAAACACAGTCTTAATTATGGAAATACTGTATAGCCTATTGTAAGCTTTTGAAATTACAGGCATAGGCTATTTCTGCGTATTTTACACTAATCACGCACACATTTATTTTATTTATTTTTTGACAGTATATTTACTGTGCTGGTAATATTTGTAGCTTCGTTAATCTATTGGATAGCCTGAACTGGAGACAATGTGGTTCTTCTCTTTTCAGGTATGATTGCTGCCTGTCTAATCTATTTAACTGGTCGGGTTGGTTCATATGTAGCTTTCATTTCAGGTGTTACAGCACTGGTGAGCTGGGTAGGAGATCTGAGTGCATAAGGCCAACCACAATTAATGCTGCATGATCTAATCAGTAACGTTTGATAACTCGCTGATATTCATTGTTTTGACGCCTCATCATCATTCCCAAAATTTTTTTCCTCTGCTTAAGAGAACTCCTAAGCCTCCGAACAGTATTTCACCTTAGGAGCTTTTAGGGGTTAAGACACTTTATGAATAACCTTTATCTTTACTAAGATACACTCCTAACTTTGAGAACTTACTTATGCTGGATTGCAGTGTTTTCCTTTCTCCAGACATGCTTCTAATTATAACCAAAAAGTTCTATTTTGGTCTGATCCATCCACTAAACATTATACAGTCTCCTTTTGGCTTGTCCATGTAAGCGATGGCAAAATGAATTTGGGCAGTAATGTTCTTTCTGGGGAGCAGCTTTCTCCTTCAGTTAATAAATTATTATTATCTAATTATTTTCTAACAAGGTGCTACACCACTGCAGTGACTCAGGTTCGGCGGTGCCTTAAGGTCGGGTCAGGCGTAACGCAGACATGCAATTGTCTGAGTGAATAGATGCCAGATGGGGAAGTCACTCCTTGTCAGCCCTGAATGATAGGCTGGTGTCCCATCCAGGTCACACATTCGCCTTTGACTTCACTTTTGACTTATAAATTCCCAAGATAGACTCAAGACCACAATTAAACCCCCACTAGGGTATAGCTGGGGTAAAATGAGAAAATAAATAAATAAAATAAATATTCCAATATAGACTTGACTGTAGACTTGAATCAGTCATTAATATTAATCAGCTCTCAAAAACATAATGTTTCAATGCTAAATTTGAACTCGTGGTAAACTGATGCTTAATTCATGCTTTCTGACTACATGAGGCACCTACACTTACAGTCCCATCCACAGTTATTGCCACTCATGGTAAAGATTAGTTAAAATAATTAGAAGAAATTCACATTTTGGTGAATTAGCTTTATCTCACAATGAAACAGAAAGTTTAAAAAAATCCAACTTTTAATCCTATAAGTAAATATAGTCTGAGGGGGGGAAAATCTTTCATCGATAAATAATTATTTTTAACAAAACCACATTTGTAACAGTTATTTGCAGCCCTGTATTTAATACCATTTGCAACCTCCCATTGCCAATAAAACAGCATTTAGCCTTCTCCTATAACATCTTATAAGCTTGGAGAATACAGAGTAGGGAATTTGAGACAATTCCTGTTTACCGAATTCTAGGTCCTCTCTTGTGCACTCTCTTCTTTAGCTCACCCCACAGACTAATTCCAGGGGACTGAGATGGCCATGGCAGAAGCTTAATTTTGTGTTCAGTAAACCATTTTTAGTACAATGCATTGGCGCCATGTTGATGTTCCTGCCTTGCAACCCTGCTGCCTGCTAGGCACCGGCTCTCCTGCGACCCTGTCCAGGATTAAGTGAATAATAAAGTGAGTGAATATATGAATGAATAAACCATTTTTATGTTGAATGAGGGTGCTCACTATATTATACTGGCATAACTAAAAGTATGAAGGGTTTTGAAGCTGGCAGTTTTACCATAAGAAATAATTTACATGGGGCTCCTGTTATAAGAATGTTCATTATCTGAGGCATTTGTTGGAAATTAGGCACATTCAGAAATAAATGACTGTATTACCATTATGTCAAGTAGTATAACCAAGAACCAACTTTTGTCTTAGTCATTTTTCTTTGTTTATTTGTTTATTTAACATTGCATCAGCATCAATGGCTATTCATGACAGGTGCAAGGTAACATCGATACTTGTCAATCACATTCATACTGGAACAATTAAGAGTGATCAGTTAACCTAATGTAGGCCTTTGGAATGTGGGAGGAAACCGGAGTAAACCCACACAGACACAGGGAGGACATGCACACTCCATACAGTCTAGGGTTGGGATTGAACCGGGGAGCTCTGGAGCTGTGAGGTGACCGCTCTGACCACTTGCGGCAGTGTCACACCCACGCTCTTGTCTTTTTAGTAATGGGAGATATGACTGGTTTGTGGCTTGTAAGTCACTGGTGTTCTAAGGGTGAATTTACAAAAGCAAGTAATTAAAAGCAATAAACAAAACACTTTTTTGGTGGTTTGTTGCATAATGTCCTGCGCAAGCATTTTTCTTTTAAGGTTATTTGTCAGGATTTAGGTACTTATATTCTAAAACCTCAATTCAATCACCACAAGCACCTTCATATCAATAATCAGCTCACAAACTGGGAAGATGTTCTGTACTAAGCACACCTTTAAAATAATTCCTTACAATTATTAGACATAGGAAATTTGGGTTCACTGCAGTTTATGGAATAGTCTGCTATTCTTATCTTCATGGCATCCACCAAAGCCCAGCACTTACACTTTAGATATCTATAAAAGAACCAGTGCAAGGCTGCTTTAGAAATACATCGATGTACATGTGAAACACGCCAGGATGCCGCATTTACAGGTTAACAAGTTCAAATCTGAAACCGAGATTTTCCCCAAAATGTCAACCATGTCTTTCTGTTCCCATTTGTATGGCTGTGGCACACCCATCTGGGCCCCTGGTGGAACTGCAGGCTTCATTAATATTACAGACCTGATGCTACTCAATTTCCCCTTCATTATCAGAGATATAAAGGCATCAGGGAACTGAAGTCGAACTGTCGGCAAGAAATAAATTGAAACAACATATTACATAACGCTCTGGTGCATTGACAAACACCATAACATGTACAAAAGTGTTCTGTGTAAAGAAATAATTGCCGCACCCACCGAACAAGAGAGCCACCATTTAATCATTTTCTATACAGAGTATGAAATTAGGTTTTTGAATGTAATTAAAAGAGATATCCATGCATAACCTTAGAACAAATGAGCAGCATAAGGGAACAGAACCCCTGTAGGGCCTCCATTTGCTCGAGGAAAGAACTTTGTGTTAATTAATATAGCTTTGTAGTATGCATGAAGCCCTATATAAAGGACACAGCCATGAACTTGCACTCAAGTAGGCACCTTCGACCAAAATAATATTTACCCATTGCACTAGTATGAGCTTTCTTTGGTTAATGCGTACTTTCATTTAGCCAAGTTCTCCTTACAGTTTGAGAACTGGCAGTGTTTCAGGGAAAACTGCTTCCATGGCCTTCCAACCTCCACAGGGAAAAAATGAGCAGAGCAAAAAAGAACAGGAGGTGATTAAATTATGATGAATGCTTAAATGCTTGTTTGGTGCACGCCTTTGGAGAGAACACTGAAACAAGGGTCTGTATTTGTAGCTTCAGTTTAAAACAGAAAACTTCACAAAACCACTAATATTGCAACAGATCTTGATGCTTCCATCATTGTCTGGAGAGTCTGGACTCCAGTCTGGCATAGACTCCTGGCTGGTGGCATAGCAGATACAGATGTAGAGAAGTATTCAGTCTTGAGAAAATGTGATGACTAAATACACTTTATTAGGTACACCTGTACAACTACTCAAGCAAGTATCTAATCAGCCCATCACATGGCAGCAACTGGATGCATGTAGACATGGTCAAGACGACCTGCTGAACTTCAAATGAGCATCAGAATGGGGACCAAAGTTGATTTAAGTGACTTTGAAAGAACCATGATTGTTGGTGCAAGAAAGGCTGGTCTGAGTATTTCAGAAACATTTGATCTAATGGGATTTTCATACACATTCATCTGTAGGATTATAGAGAAAGGTCAGAAAAGGAGACGAAACTTTGGAAGAAAACGTTGCAGACAGAGGAGAATGGCCAGACATACAGAGCATCCCTGTATGCACAACACATCAAACTTTGAAGCAGATGGGCTACAGAAAACCACACCAGGTGCCACAAATGTCAGTAAAGAACAGGTAACTGAGGCTACAATTTGCACTGACTAACCAAAATTGGACAATGGAAGGTTGGAAAAAAATTGCCTGGTCTGATGAGTCTCAACGTCTGTGGTGACATTTGCATGGTAGGGTAAGAATTTGTTGTATACAACATCCATCTTGCCTTGTATCAACGGTTCAGGCTGCTGGTAGTGGTGTAATGGTGTGGGGGATATTTTCTTGGCACACTTTGGGCCCCTTAATACAAATTAACCATTGAACTGCTGACCATGTCCATCTCCTTATGTGTACCTGTGTTTTATGCGCCATGTTCCAAAGCTCAAATAATCTCAAACTGGTTTCTTGAACATGACAATGAGTTCACTGTACTCAAAAGGCCTCCACAGCCATCAGATCTCAATCCAGTAGCGCACTTACAGATGGCAAGTACGAGATGCTATCATGTAATCCATGATGAATGTTTCAAGCACCTGGCCTGCATCACACAGACACCCAGACGACACCCCAAGGAGTACACACACGAGCAATGAACTATCATTACAGTGTCTGATGCATGCCTGTAATTAACGTTGTCAGAAAGCCAACCACTGGAATCAACAAGCATCACCTCGCCAGAGATGGAACATGAACCATTTTGGCTTGGTGTTAGGCAGCCGTTTTGCAGTGCTTAACCACCCTGGTCTGTATTAAAGAAACAAGCAAAATACCTTAGATGGAACTGACAATATGGGATATACAGTATATACACCATTTGAAGTTGGCTGCAAATAGCAATTGAACAGATTCAAAGCAGGGTGGATTTTGTATGGTGAAGCAGTGACACAGAGTCTAAATATTCAAATTATTGTTGTTGTACTCAAGCAGCCACAGCTGTGATCTGATTCAACATACAGATGGCAAACAACGGTTTAGGCTGATTATTCTCCAGCACCTAACATTACAAAAATAGTTGCCATCACGGAATGTAAAAGACTTAAAATGTTTCAAACTGTTTCTCACCAGCTTTTGTTGCCTAATGTCTGATTGTGGTAAATGCTTACCACTTACCACAATTACAAAGATGTGTTCTTTCCACGTATTTGTCTGCTTAATGAGGTACCTCCAAGACATCTTGGATCAGTGTTCCAGGCCCATTTGAGACGAAAAGCCCATCATACTCAACTCTAACAGGGTCATGTTCCCACAGCACCAGGTGCACCTCAGCACCACTCTAAGTAGAAAAAACAGACAGAAAAAATACTCCGCAAAATAAAAAACAGATTGGGGCCCACATGATAGTTCTTCTACACTTACCATAGATAATTTGTACAGCATTTGCTAGTGGTTTATTCAAATTTCCAAAAATATGTTATACTATAAGTTTATTCCCTGCAGAAAATATCAATTGGCAGATTAAATAATTATATATATTAATAACAATATATAATATATAATAATTATGTTTAAATCTGTTTTCTTTCATTTTATTTTAATTTATTCAATTTATTAATTGCATTGTATTGTATTAATAAGATGAACATGCAGTCTGTTTTGTCCTTGACTCTATAATCAATAGCCATTTTGATCATGTTTCTTATGCCATATGCTTGTGTGTCCTTATAAAAGGGCGAAGTTAAAGCCAGAGGTTTAAATAAAAGCGTTACTTTTTATAGTGATTTGTTTGGGTCACTATCAACATCAATTTTAACAACAGACACAAGGTTATATCAGTACACAAGGTTACTTCAAAGCTAGTCACATATATTAACCTAATGCATGTGGACTGTGTGAGGAAACCAGAGCACCCAGCATAAACCCACACAGACATGGGGAGGACATGCAGACTCCACACAGAAAGGACCCAGACTGCTCCACCTGGGACTAAAAACTAGGACCTTCTTGCTGTGAGGCGACAGTGCTACCCACCATGCCGCCCACTTTTTGTAACGAAACACTCAGGAACCAGGTAACGGAATCAGTCTCAGGTTTATCAAAACGCGAACAGCTGAAATGTGGTCACAAGGTTAGCCTAGGATCAACTACCGGAGAGGCAACGTAGCGGTGAAACAATCCAAAGGAGTAGGCAAAGTCGTAGACGGTAATCAGAAAGCCAAGGGTCATACACATAGGACAGAGAAATCATATACAAAGGACGCCCTGTAAAGTTGGCACAAGACAAGCAATACTTCGCAACCAAGAGTGGCGTTAGTGGTGAATATATAGTCTCCAAACATGGCCGCCTCATGGAAGAGGTGTGGGTCCAGAACTCAGGTGAGCGCAACCTCTGGTTGTGTGGAGCCACAGTTGCAGCAGGCGTGACATAAACCCCCCTCTGACGGGCGGCGCCCGACATCGATGACTTCTCCCTTCTGGGGCGTCCTCTGGGTCTGGGGGCAGGACGTTCAGGAAAAGCCCTGTGGAAGTCTGAGATAAGAGATGGGTCTAAGATGTCTCTGGCCGGGACCCAGGCTCGTTCTTCCGGGCCGTAACCCTCCCAGTTAACTAGGTAGAACATTCTACCAGCTTGCCACCTAGAGTCCAGTAGTTGTTTAACCGAGTTAGCTGGGGAACCGTCCACATCAAGGGGAGGCGGGGGCTCTGTCACGACCGACTGCACCTGAGGAGAAGAGTAAACTGGCTTCAGTAGGGAAACATGAAAGGTGGGAGCAATGTGATATGAGGAGGGCAGCTGTCATCTATACGAGACAGGAGTTACCTGCCTTAAAACCTTAAAAGGTCCCACGAACTTGGGACTTAACTTTTTACTGGGTACCTTAAGTTTTAGATCCCTGGTGGAGAGCCATACCATCTGACCGGGCCTGAAGGATGGCACGTTACGTCTATGTCAGTCAGCCTGTAGTTTCTGCCGGTGTACAGTCCTTTGCAATCTCAGATGGGCTTATTTCCATGTCTGCTCACTCCTCCGCATCCATTCGTCTACTGCGAGCACATGGGAAGGTGAGCCTGACCAAGGGAAGAGGGTTGGTTGGTAGTCTAGGACACATTGGAATGGGGTAATCTGGGTGGACGCACTTCTTAAGGAATTCTGTGCATATTCTACCCATGGCAAGTATCTCACCCAATCTGACTGAGAGTGAGCACAGTAAGATCTTAGGAACCAGCTGATTTCCTGAATCAAGCGCTCGGTTTGGCCATTGGATTGCGGGCAATAAGACACACTAAAGTGAAACGTGTGAAGAACAAGGCCCATCGGGCCTGTCTGGGGTTGAGCTGTTTAGCTGTTTTCAAATATTCTAGGTTCCGATGATTCTCATGAAAGATTCTTATGACAGGAAAAATTGCTCAGTATTTTGAGAATGATATTTTGCAAAAAAAAAAGTGAAAAATCAAAAAACCTGATGCATATGTCATTTTTTAAAACAACTATTATAGTCATTCCAAATATCAGTGCCAATCCTGTCAATTAAGGATTTCACCAGTAATGTGTGCCCATCACCCCTCCCTCTACTATAAGAAGCACAGTCCAAACCTCTAAAGGGGCCAGCAAATCCACCTTAATGGCTTAATGAAGACTTAATGAAGACAGATTGTATAGACATACCTCACCTCAGGCTCAGTTGGCTCAGTTGGAGTAGTATGGTTCATAGTGCTGAGCCACTCTGGTGAGATCTATCTGTCATGGTGTTGTTTTTCTTTTTCCTGGCACCTTCTCGTTTGTAAAGTCAAAGAAGCTCCCTGACGCCATCTATAGCCCAGTCGTGTTGTTGGTTCCCTAGTACAGTTGGTGTTCATATAGAAGTTTGTCTGTATTCTGTATTCTGTACGTTCTACCTCCTAAGTCTTTGTGTTCCTCGAGAGGCACATGGGTCAGATGTGTCACATGATGCCAAAATTAGCTGTAGTGATTCCAGTTCAAATTAATTAATCAATTAATTAATTGATTAATTAATTAAGCCATCTAAAACACCTGAATGCGATCTGACTCCACATATTTTCTCAGTACAGTTACGTCATGGTCCTGTGTTAAGTCCTGTGTTTCCCACAATAGGGTAAGTGGGATACTCTGACCTGAATATGAAGCAATTGACATTAGCTATCCTACATCTGTGTAAAGTGTGGCTGAAATGTGACACAACTCAATTATGTTACCTTTATGTCTCATGAAATTCCAAAAGTAACACCACTTCTGTGGCTTGCCTTTAAAGAGATTTAAACTTTATTTAAGGCGTCAGGACAATTTTATTTTAATCGGCCCTTTAGAGAGATTTATTGGTCATTATTCATACAATCCCATCCATAACTATTAAGACTCCTGCCAAAAATGAGTAAAAGGGGTAATCAGAAATTCATCATTTGGTGATTAGCTTAATCGTACACTGTCTGTCAGCCTTAATTTAAACCAATTTTGCCCATTTGCACAGGCTTCAAACATTTCTCGGAGCAGCTAACTGTACTCGTTCTCCAGGTATTCTCACATATATACTGCAGAACACTTCTAATTTGTAGATTGTGAAAAGAATATTAGGTCTACCCATATTTGTAATGGTAGTCTGGAGATTGTGACAGTCATTTCAAAACTCTTAACTTTGATTTCTTACAAGAGTTCAAGGTTGATTTTAAGGTGTGTTTTGTAATTTCTTATTTTTTGTTATATACAGCCTTATACAGATTTGCAATCACAAATTGTGTTTGTGATTACTGTTGTGACAGTAATGAAGAACATTTACTCAATTATTGTGATATAAGTAAAATTTGCACTATTACGTTTCTACAACCCCAAATCAGAAAAAGTTAGGGACAGTATGGAAAATGCAAATATATAAAATCTGCAGTGTTTCTTACATTTACTTTGACTTTTATTTCATTGCAGACAGTATGAACCGAAGATATTTATGGGTTTTTTTTTTTTGTTTGTTTTATTTATTTATTTATTTTTTCTGATCAACTTAATTTCATTTGTTAATAAACATTCATTCCTGAATTTCAAGTTTGCAACTCAGATAAGTTGGGATGGGGCAATTTAGGTCTAGTAGTGAAAACAAAACTAAATCATGAATTGATTTGCAAACAAGTGATGTCATCAAGTGATTGTAATGATGATTTGATACAAAAGCAGTATCCATGAAAGGCTAAGTTTTTGAGGAGCAAAGATGGACAGAGGATATGGTTACTTTTGTACATTTAAGAAGTTTTTTTTAATTACAGAAACAGCCTTATTTATGAAACAGTAAGATACACTTATTGCAAAATTAACTGTTCTGTCACTTAAAAACCATTCCAAGCAGAAAAGTTCAAAATACAGAGTCCAAGTCTGCAGAAGAAAAGTACTATAAGGTCTCCCTTTTTTAGTTTGTGAGGCCAAAATTTTTTTTTTGTCCAGTGCAATTCCCATTGGTTAGACATCAAGAGCCAATGACGACTTTGATTGTGGTTTCACAGCTCCAGCATCCCCGGTTCGATCCGATCTTGAACTCTGCCTGTGTGGAGTTTGCATGTCCTCCACCTGTCCACATGGGTTTACTCTGGGTCCTCCGGTTTCCTCCCACTGTACAAAGCATGCATTAGGTTAACTGATTAAACTCAGTTGGCTTGGTGTACGTGTGTATGACAGGTTTCAAAGTAACCTCGTGCTTGCCGTGAAATGGTCACTGCAGCTGATACAATGTTAAATAAAGATAACCCCCCTTCCTCCTGTGGATAGGACAACAATCTCCGAAGCAAAGTTGGCACGTTCAAATACTAGAGGCGCAGCATCCAATATGGCTTTGGTGGCTTCATTCATTCCAAGAAGGTAATAAGGTGTCCTTCACTGGAGATTGAGATCAGGTTGCTTGCATGAGAAAACAAGCAGCGTTCAAGGGCACGGGTTGCTTTGTTTAGCCTTACCTTTTATAATCTGTGATGAGAAATGGGCTTTATAGGGGAAGTACTGCTGCATTGCACAAGCCCCCTTAAAGAGCTCCCTCGAAGAGACTCGGAGAAACTTCGCACCTCACTAGAAGCACCTATAAATAGAGGCCATCTGTTCTTCAGCTCGGTTACAACCACATTCCTTATAAAGTCGGTAGGGTGTGGTGGCTGAGTAAATAAGTGAGCAAATGAGTGAAGGGACCCACATTAGAAAACACATCATCCATGACACACCAAAACTGGACCTGTTCCTGCTGGTGTGTCCAGGTTTTCACACTCAGGACCAGGATAACTTCCGTTGTAATCTTCATAACAAGTGAAGTGAAAGGAAAAACAGTTTCATGCCAGTATATTAATTAATTGGGAAATGCATCCATAAGTACAAAATGTGTATAATGTCTTAATCAAACAGAAGCTAAGTGACCAAAAAAGGGTGGAAGTTTAAATTAGGACATATGAGGAAGCCAAAACAAATATCAATCATGATCCCCCAAAAGTGGGTTAATTCCTGTTTTACCCCCCTTTACACATGTATTTCACCTGAGATTGTGACTGTAGCTACTCAGAGATTTGTAGTATAAATATCACCCAATGACTAATGGTAATTACAGGATTGTTGTATGACACTTTCCATATAATGGAACTTAAGGGAAATTGTGTTCTAGACTACTAATCAGAAGGATGCAAAATCTCCATTTCACCAAGCCCCAAGCATATGTAAATGTGAATGGGTTGAAGTACAGTACTGTGCAAAAGTCTTAGGTCTCCAGTAGATTAGATATACCATTGTTTTAGCAATGTTTGACCATATAGTTGTTTCTCAGTCTCTTTATTAGAATACTACCTCAAATAAAGGAAATGTACTGTATATGCAGTATTAAAAAACTTTTAAAAATGTAGAAAAACATATAGGCTAAAAGTGCAAGAATTTAGTGTAACGTCCCCTTACACTTGAACAATAGCAACACGTCTTTTTGGAAGGGTAGCAGGCTTTTTTGAAATGGGAACATGGTGAAAAGTCTAAGATGCACTAAAGCAAACACAGATTGGAATAAAGATCAGCAGAAAAAAGTATCATGGAGTGAGAAATCCAAGTTTGAAATTTTTGGGTCCAGTCACTGACAATATATTATATATGGTCATTATAGCATTGCTAAAACAACAAATCTAATGGTGATCTAAGTCTTTTACACAGTACTGTATCTAATTATAATCTCAGCAAACAAGCAGTGATGAAGGGGATCCTGTTTCTTTCACCAAAGTAAATATGAATTCTATGCCCCAATGAACACTACATTACTTAAATATATACATGTTTAGTCATTGTAGAACTGTAAAGAAGTATAGATGCAAGACAGCCAACCCTCGATTAACGGAGAGGTATAAATAAAACTTCACAAGATGAGATTGGAATGAAAACTTACAGGTTTTATATGATAAGGTTTTTATATCCAAAAGGTCGGTGGAGTTTGGGGCATGGACCACTCCAAAGTTGAGATATTTCATAGCAAGATATTACAGGATTACATAGATATCTAAATCACCATTTGCCAGTCAATTCCTGATATGCATGCCCATCTCTGAGCGCTGGCTGCTCATTGTATTTGTCCTTGGAACCTTGATGAAATTAAATACATTATTACATCAGTAAATAATGTTACTGCCCCAGACAAAATAATTTGGTTTCATAAATCTGAATTTATAATTGAGGAATGTAGTTTCTGTCATTCTACTTAATAATAAAATACGTGCCAAGCCAAGTTAACTTTCTCATATTAACAAAGAAACTATTAAGAAATTGTTCAGGCTTAAATAGATAGTAACTCCGTGGTACTCCAAGGAATTCCTGTGAGGCTAAAATTACTCACATGTGCTCAGCTGGTCTGTATATTGTGCAAAGGTTATCCTGAATCCCCTTCATAGGTTCCTGGAGGGGAATGATGTGACTCTAAAAAAGAAACTATAGCAAATGCTCTCATAGACAGTGAAAAAATAATGTTTAAATTATATCCAGTTATAATTATGCTTGAGGCAAGTCACATATATGATTAGTTGGTTACAGGAAAATGCAAATATCATGTTGTGACAATAATTCTCAAAATTAGAAAATTAGTTCTACAGTAAGATCTCTGGTGGACCCCCCGCTGATGTATTGCCTTGATGCCATTGATACTGTTCATGGGCTGAACTTGGCCATGTGGTTGCCTATATGAGGAAGGTTCCTATTAGTATTACTATTTTTTTTAGTAATATGAGGTGCGTTTGCTTGATCATACATCTTGACCTTTGTCAAGTTGGATATACTGTAGAGCTTGGAGGTAATGTGCTCTGAGTGGGACGCTAGTCCATTGCAGAACATCACACACCCACTCATTCACACCTAGAGGCAAGTTTGAGTAGCTAATCCAATTACTGTTTGAGTGTGAACCGTAGTTCCCAATGGAAACCAAGGTATACACGGATAACTTCACACAGATTATAACTGGAGTACAAGGCAGACCCTATGACTCTGGAGTTGTGTTACACTGCATGCTATGCCACTGTGCCACTTCCAGTTTGACTGTGAAATTATTTAGCTCCAATACTATCACATTATCTGTGATTTCAGGAGGTCAGACATCTGAGTAAGGCACAGTTTGCTAGCTGCAGTTAGCTAGCTAACATAATTATGTATAAAATGATTGAAAACCAAAACACAACACACAGGGTCTCATGCTAATCGATAAAGTGGTTCTGGTTCAGACTAAATATAACAGTTGCCATAATCCAGTATTATGCACAGTTTTGGATTATTAACATCTCAATTTGCAGTGGCACACAAGAACATAGATATTTAGATTCCTTCCTGATAACTGTACAGGTGCTAATGATAACTCAGTGTACTAAATATGTTGGAAAGAAAGGAGGTCATGTACCACCAGGAGACAAATAAAGGACTTTTGTGCTGAATGTATAGCTTTACGTCAGAACCAATAATCAGAGTGATCATAGTGGTCCAGGATTAGTTTAGTGTTCATGCTAATAACTACAATTAGCCATACAGAGGCAGGAAATTATAATCTTTTATCTTACTTTCCGGAGCAAGAGATTTTAGATTTAAATACTTGGTGAGCACAGAATGTTGTGTCCTCCTGCAAATAGTTGCAAATAGTTACTGATCTACTTCAAAATACACTAGGCAGTTGTTTTAACCCTCTTGTTGTTTATATTCAATTTTGGATAATTTGGTATTTTTCTCTGGTTAAAAGAAACTATCGTTTCTGTCATCTGAGGCTTCGTGCCATAACACTTAATGAAATTGTCCAGACAATCCATATGAAGATACAACAAATGATAACTGGCAATTTAAAATTGTAACATCTGTGGTCCAAGGAGAGAACACTTAGAATCAGATGCAAATAGGATTAAAATAGCTTGCAAATGTTTTGAATATGACTAGGAAATAAGTTGCTTATGTGGTTTAATACATGAGTTGGTGAAAACAAAGGATTTCTAAATACAACCCCAATTCCAATGAAGTTGGGACATTGTGTAAAACATAAATAAAAACAGAATATGATGATTTGCAAATCTTTTTCAACCTATACTCAATTGAATACAATACAAAGTATTTAATGTTCAAACAGATAAACTTTATTGATTTTTGCAAATATTCACTCATTTTGAATCTGATGCCTGCAACACGTTCCAAAACAGTTGAGACAGGAGCATGTTTACCACTGTGTTACATCACCTTTCCTTTTAACAAAAGTCAACAAGCGTGTAGGAACTGAGAACACTAATTGTTGAAGCTTTGTAGGAATTTCTTTGGAATTCTTTCTCATTCTTGCTTGATGTACATCTTCAGTTGCTCAACAGCTTCATAATGAACCACACATTTCCAATGGGAGACAGGTCTGGTCTGCAGACAGGCCAGTCTAGTACACATTTATTACGAAGCCAAGCTGTTGTAACGTGCAGAATATGGCTTGGCATTGTCTTGCTGAAATAAGCAGGGATGTCCTGCTCCAAGACAAAATATGTTGCTCCAAAACCTGTATGTACCTTTCAGCATTAATGATGCCTTCACAGATGTCCAAGTTACCCATGCCATGGGCACCAACACACCCCCAGACCATCAGAGATGCTGGCTTTTTTTAACTTAGCACTGATAACAATCCGGACAGTCCTTTTCCTCTCTGGCCTGGAGGACACGATGTCCATGATTTCTAAACACAATTTGAAATGTGGACTCGTCAGACCACAGGACACTTTTCCACTTTGCATCAGTCCATCTCAGATGACCTCGGGCCCAGAGAAGCCGACGGTGTTTCTGGGTGTTGTTGATATATGGCTTTTGCTTTCATAGTAGAGTTTTAACTTGCACTTGTAGATGGAGCGACGAACTGTTTTCACTGACAGTGGTTTTCTGAAGTGTTCCTGAGCCCATGTGGTAATATCCGTTACACAATGATGTCGGTATTTAATGCAGTGCCGAGAGGCAGGGAATCTCTGTTAAAATGGCCAGCATTTGGTTTGGACCAGTACTGACAACATAAACCAGCTATGACCTCGCTGAGGAATACTTATTTATTTGTTTATTTATTTATTTTTTTTTGTAGGATAGCTCTGGTCTTTGGTATCTTGACTATAAGAGCCACTAGAAATAGTACCTGAGATCCTGGGTTTGAATCCCAGATGGGATTTTCAATATGAAGGTCATGTGGTGTGTTTATAGATTGCTGCAATGGACTCAGTGATGGGATCCAGACCATCACCCTTGAAAGTAACCAGGGTAAGTGGGGTAAAGCATGCTAAATTTTGCGATCATCACAAAGAAAGGTGTTATGCTAGTAACCTTCCCTGGATAAACTGAATGAACAGTATGCCACCATAACAGCATTTCCCTCGAATGACAAATATACCAACCATACAAGCATCCAAGTGCGTCCACAATACATGCTGCACTTTTTTTAGCAGGTATTATCATGATTTATTACTCTTATTTTAAGGTAGTTTATAAATATAATAAATATTAGAATTGTATTATTTTAGATCCTATTATAAGTTACTTTATGTCTAAAATGATCTCACATACAATCACCCATGACTTCATTAGTTTCACCTCCATGTTTCCACACTTGTTGTCCATTTTATCAGTTCCACTTACAATATAGAAGCACCATGTTGCTCTACAATGACAGACTGTAGTCCATCTGTTTCTCTACATATTTTGTTTGTCCCCTTTACTCTATTCTGTAATGGTCAAGACCCCTAAAGGACCACCACAGATCAGGTACATTTTGGGTGGTAGCTCATTCTCAGCATTGCATTGCTGCTGATGTGTTAGTGTTTGTTGCGCTGGTATGAGTGGATCAGACACAGCGGTGCTGCTGAAGGCACCTCATTGTCACTGCTGGACTGAAAATAGTTCACCTAACAAAATGTCCAGATATTAGCGTCCTTCAGGCAGCATCTTGTGAGCACCGATGAAGGATTAGAGGATGACTACCAAACGATAGAACAACAGATGAGCTACTGTCTCTGACTTTACATTTAAAAGGTGGAGCAGTATGGTACATGTCTAAAATAGTTCAAAGTGAGTGAACGCTGTTTAAAAACTCCCGCTGTGTCTGATCCACTCGTGCCAGCAAAGCATACACAAACACACCACCACACCAATGTCACTGCAGTAGTGAGAATGATCCACCACCCAAATGGTACCTGATCTCTGCTGGTACTATCGGGGTCCTGACCATTAGAGAACAAAAGGGGTAAAAGGGGACTAACAAAATGGAAAAAAGTCTGTAACTGTAGAACTACGGTACAAAATGCATCTATATGGTTAAGTGGAACGGAATAACTTGACGATGAGTGTAGAAACAAAGAGGTGTACCTAATAAAGTGATCAGTGACTCTATAATAAACAGTAATATATCTAACTCAAATATAGAGTGAGAAAATAATAATCATTCATAATTTATTTCAACACAATTCAACAGCTGAAGCTTTTTAATAGAGCCCAGAAGATCAAATGTATTTTTAGAGACTACTCAAGACTTTATTAGAGATTCATCTCTCAGCTCTTGATATTGCAGTTCAGCAGTTCATCAGTTTTTATGAGCTGTGTGAATTTGCTATGTTTATTGAGGAGTCTTTGCCAAGTAAGTCTTTATCACATCTGTACATGAGGAAGAAAACCTGATTCCTCTCCATTTAAAAAAGAAATAAGAAGAAAAGCAGACAGAATACTGGACCATCAAACTGTCAAATGCATTTTAATTTCATTAATCTTTGGTAGTTGGTGCTGCTTCTTCAGCTACTGTACTCACATCTTCTGCGAGAACACTGCAAGGAGTCATGTGTCATCTGTGCATGAAACTTCAATCTGCCTCCAGGTCATGTGCTATGACCTCACTCAGTTAGTATATTATTATTAAAAGCAACAGCACTCTATTTCACACCTCCTTATCCTAGTCAGGGCCGCAGGGAGGGTCAGGAGCCTAACGCGGAAATGACTGGGAGCCAGCAGAGGTACATCCTGGAGAGGCCGCCATTCCATCACAAGATTCCAAAAACACACCACCTAACCTTCATGTTGCAAACTCGTTCAGGATTCAAACCCAGTCCCTCTTACCACTGAGCTACCGGAGTTGCCTATATTAATATCAGTATATATGCATTGAGGGCCAAAAGTCCACTAGCTTCCATTTTGCATTTTTGTCTAAATGAATGTTATGTAATCAGCCTAACAATTTGAGTGGTAAATCTTTAGATACATTTATTAGAATTGATTTGGTATTTCCCCATTTTTTGCTGTAATGACAGTGTGCACTCGAGCTGGCATGAATTCCACAAGTCCATAATCTGATGATCCATGCAAGTCTAGAATTATCTCAAAATATACCAAAACGCTAAATGCTTGGTCTTCAATAAAAGCTAGATGGGGTTTGATCAGGTGACCATGGAGGAAAGTCCTCTTTAGGCTCTCATAAATGGCAGCATCAGAAGTGCTGGGTTCCAGCTTGGGGCAACATACTGTAAGTTGAGTGATGCATTTATGTAAAAAAAAATCATTGTGCTAGAAAATTGATTCATGATACATAATTCACGAGTCATGTTCAGTACACAGTGATTCAGGTTCATAATAGCTCTTGCTCAAAGAAGAGCTTCGTTTCTTATCTGTTGTTTATTGTGGTTGTCTTTATTTTTAAATCTACAGTACTATATTCTTTGTGGAAATAAGACTGAATAGGTCCTAAAACATTTATAAGAGTCAAACGAAACCAAATCGGGAATTGAATACTCCAGAGCACAGGCTGCACTTAGCTTAGCATGTATGCTAGCACCCTAACTTCACCAATAGAGTAAAGGTTTTGCCTTTACTTTTCACTTTCAATCCATCACTCACTAAATTACATGAGATTGTTCAACACAGCTTTGTGTTCATGATTTTTGTCAACTGTGGGTTAATGTACAAGTGTTTTCTTGCTTATGATTACTTATCATGGTATGCTTTCCACGTTAAACTCCTCAGTTCATGATACTTTTAACTTATGATAAATTTGTCTGAACATATAGTGGTGCTTGAAAGTTTGTGAACCCTTTAGAATTTTCTATATTTCTGCATAAATATGACCTAAAACATCATCAGATTTTCACACAAGTTCTAAAAGTAGATAAAGAGAACCCAGTTTAAACAAATGAGACAAAAATATTATACTTGGACATTTATTTATTGAGGAAAATGATCCAATATTACATATTAGTGAGTAGCAAAAGTATGTGAACCTTTGTATCTGGTGTGACACCCCTGTGCAGCAATAACTGCAACTAAACGTTTCCTGTAACTGCTGATCAGTCCTGCACACCGGCTTGGAGGAATTTTAGCTCATTCCTCCGTACAGAACAGCTTCAGCTCTGGGATGTTGGTGGGTTTCCTCACATTAGCTGCTCGCTTCAGGTCCTTCCACAACATTTCCATTAGATTAAGGTCAGGACTTTAACTTGGCCATTAAAAACTATAACTTTATTCTTCTTTAACCATCCTTTGGTAGAACGATTTGTGTGCTTAGGGTCGTTGTCTTGCTGCATGACTCACCTTCTCTTGAGATTCAGTTCATGGACAGATGTCCTGACATTTTCTTTTAGAATTCATTGTTTTGGCAGTGATGGGAAGCCGTCCTGGCCCAGTTGCACCAAAACAGGTCCAAACTATGATACTACCACCACCACGTTCTCGAAAAACCTTGTGAAACGAATTAACGACCAGAACCGAGGTACCACTGTATAGGATTATTTCAATGGGTATGGGTATTTTCAGGCATGCAGCTAAGCACATACTCGTCTCATTTTATTAATGCATTTTCTAATTTTCCCCATGTTGATAAATGACTAAGGGAAGTTGATCTTCTGGCTTGCAATTTAATACCTCTTGTGCTTCCTTGTGTACTGGTATATCATGTTAAAACCAAACAGCAGATGTGTGTTGTTTGTGTAAGCACAAATCACCACTTACATCTACCTTATCACATGGTAAGAAAAGTCTGAGCTCTTTCAGGCTCCTGGAAATAAAGTCCATCAAAACTGAGACAGGTTTCAAAGCAGTCGGACAGGTGCAGGAGCTCCTGAAGGAAAATGGTGGGTGATGAATGTTGATGACAGCTGAGCCGAAGCAGCTTTCACTGGCAATGCCTCTGCTAGAAGAGGTCAGAGAAAGCAATGAGGGGGGAGGAATGTCTTTGGCCTCTGCCTTCTCAGATTTAGACGCATTTAGAAATGTGGGAGGATCCATCTTACACCCCAGTATCCCTTCTGTGGCAAGAGACTAGAGCAGCTGAGAGATCTAGAAGATGTGCCATCCCCCATCTCTAGAAATGGTAGAGGTAGAGAAGAATCTCTACCTCTAGTAATTCAAATTCCAACAATCCACCATTAGGACCTAATGAAAGCCAGTTGGATGTCAGTCAGCATTATGTAAATAAAGTACCTGTGCATTGTCATTCACGTTAGCATATGCTCCAGTATGTACTATAGTTTTGCACCTCACCAAATATCTCAAACCTGTTCCTTAGAGTCAGGTGCTTCGCTGACTCTGCTGACATGCATCACTCCCAGATGTCTGACTGCTCAGGGTCCCTCTTTCCAAGGGTCTCTCTTCAGTACCTACTTTTCAGTGAATGGATGCTAAATTGCGATCTTTGGCATTCTCAGGCCGGCAATCTGCCCAAAAAAGTGTTAGCACACAGAGCAAACTTGCAGAGCAAGTTATTAACTAGAACAAGACTGAATAATTCCACCTTTAGAAGACATTTTGCTGTCATTAAAATATTGCCCTTAATTTGCCCTTAACACTTTGCAAATTCTATTCAATTTAAGACATCCTTAATTTGTAAGTCATTTTGTGCCTGTTATTTGATAATATAATGGACAATTAATTAGATTAACTTAATTATTTCTCAAAGTATAATTCAGAACATATGTATAGTTATAAGGTATGGGTTCAAGTGTTTAATTCAGTGTTTAATTGAAGAATCAGTGACTTAACCACTCTTGAAACCATTCATAAATCTATTTTTTTAACATCTGGTGTTATTAATTTATAATATGTGTTTCCTAGAAATGGTATAGCAATGTCCTCTTCCAAAACCACAGAGCAAAAATAATTCATGTCTTATTCCCTTTTATGGCTTTGATTCTAAATTGCATTCCCCACATAACTCCAAATTTAAATATGCACGTATCTTAGGACGCCGTTTCCTGTGACGTATGAGTTACACTCCCGTTAAACACACAAGCACACACAAACACTCTCTCGCTCTCTCTCTCTCTTATGGGTCATGCTTCGAAAACTAAAAACATCATCCTGTATTTAAAACTCCTCCATAAATTATTGGCAATCTGTGGTGGGGGCAGGGTGGGTGTAATACCAGGTGTTAGGTGTTGCTGCGTGTTGGGTGTTAGGTGTTTTTGATATGTGTTTTAGAAAAAAACCATCGAGTCCTCCTTGTTTCTACACTCACTGTCCTCTTTATCACCTCCACTTACCATATAACAATACTTTGTAAATCTAAAATTACAGACTGTAGTCCATCTGTTTCTCTACATACTTTGTTGGTTAGCACTGACATAGGATTAGAGGATGATCAACACAAGCTGTGCAGCAACAGATGATCTACTGTTTCTGACTTCACATCTATAAGGTGGAGCAATATGGTAGATGAGCTTAATAGAGTCCTCCAGCAGCTCTCCAGCAGCACAACACACATTAGCACACCACCACATCAGTGTCACTGCAGTGCTGAGAATGATCCACCCAAGTAGTACCTGATCTGTGGGGGTCCTGTGGGCAACTAACAAAGTATGCAGAGAAACAGATGGACTACAGTCAGTAATTGTAGAACTCCAAAGTGCTTCTGTATGGTTGATTGTTTGTGTGTTTGTTGGTTTATTTGGTTTATTTAACATCGCTATCAGCATCATTGGCCATTTCAGCGAAATACACACAAGGTTACATCAAGATTAATCATATTTATGCCCAAGTCAACACCAATTTAGAGTAATCAATGAACCTAACATGCATGTCTTTGGACTATGGAAGGAAACTGGAGTACCCAGAGTAAACCCACATGAACAAGGGGTGGACATGCAGACTCCACACAGAAAGGACCTACACTGCTCCACCCACCAGCTTGAACTCAGGACCTTCTTCTATACGGTAAGTGGTCTGATAAAATGGACAATGAATTATTAAGGTGTACCCAATAAAGTGATCAGTGAGTGTACATCTCTGGGCATTAGGTGTGTGTTACAGCAAGTGTGTATTACTGGGTACATGGGTATAGATGCAAGTGAGTCTATTACTGCTGTTCATGAGCAGAGTCGGTGAGATGGAAATTTTTAGGACTATTTGTTTGGAGGCCAAGTCTGAACATCACTGATTATTTCAGAAGGTAATTACAGACAGAGTTGGAGCACTGGATGACCTGTCGAAGTGAGTTTTGGGTAATGGTGGGTTTTTTGGGTGCTTGACTCAGGGTAGATATAGCTCTGATTGGGTGCAGTCTGTAAATTCAGAGAAAGGTGGGTATATTGGGTTCACATGGATGTTGAAGATAAGAGTATTAACAGATAATTAGAAGGTGGGTGTGTCATGTGATGTTCTGGGTGCAGAGTGGGTGTATTGATGTAGTTGTGGTCAAGTGTTTTGGGGTACTGGTGGATGAGTTTTTGGTTTCCAAGAGGATGAATAGGTGGATATTTTGGGGCCTTGTAGCTGATTTACTGCGTGCTTGTGGGCACGTGGGGCTACTGATGCGCTTTGGGGGCAGGTGACCGTAACTCTGAATATGTTCCATACTGGAGGGAATTTGGGGGATATAAAATGTATTGCTCAGTACTTTCCTAGTGCTTCACGGCCAGGGTGTGTATATTGGGGCTTACTATTAGTTCGGGGCAGGATTATGTATTGAAGGGGTTTGGGGGAGAGTGAGTGTATTTGTGGTATATTTGTTTAGGGGCATAATGGAAGTGTGGCCTTGTTTGTGGGCACATTTTGGGGCCATTGTACGTTTAAACACAGATTTGATGTGTAACTGAATGCATAGGGCCTGGGTGGATGTACAGGTGTGTGCCACTTAACGACCGCATTACGTTCTGTGAAAAAGGACGTGGACCAAAATGGACATTGACCTTTTTATGCCACTGTAATGTAAATATAAATACATAATAAATAGGGTATACTCTTAAGAAAACTGCTTGCTATAACTGCAACTATACCTAAATGCATCAGCGATACCACTGAAAATGGAAGTGGTGAATGCTACCATTTCACTGCATAATGCCACAGCATTTTCAATGTATGGAAATTCACAATAATTATAGAAACTACAGTAATGTATAGGAATGTTGAATGTTGGCGGAGAGGGGCAGACAAAGGAGTACTCTTTACAATAGTATAGGCACATACACTTATGAATGGCATTTACAGCTTGCCACAAATAAGTAGCGGAAAGACATGCACACAAACCTCAGGATCTTACACAAAAAAGTTAGAACAGCCATTAGTCCTAACATGACCTAATAGCAAGCAAGCACAAGTAAGGTAGTCACACGCAGACACACACAAATGATGGACTTCTGCTCTTAATCTCTACCTTAGTAACTACCTACTCAGTGACAGCTGGTCCTCATATACTTGTACTCAGCTTCAAAAACATTTCTACACAAAGTTTCCTCTCGTGACTCTCGACACGTTCACCTGTTACTCCAAATAGGCCCTGTTCTCTTCCTTCTCATTCTGTATCTTAATCCCCCTCCCATGTCCATTTAGAGAGCACAAGCCTACCCCTCAGCCCTCTTCATCCAATCCGGCGACATCCCTCGAAGAAAGCATGGAGTAAAACAGGGGCACATATATACATCCATGCTTTCTGTGAGAGTGCTGAGCATCCTCCAGGTCGTGGTCCACTAGCTCCCCGGTAGTGAAATACACTCGTTATCCAACAATGGCACCCAAGAAGGACGCTAAGAAGCCTGAGCCTGCAAAGAAGGCCGAGCCTGCACCAGCACCTGCAGCCGCTCCTGAACCCGAGGCCAAACCTAAAGCAGCAGCAGTTGATCTGTCTTCAGTCAAGGTAAAGTAATAAATGAGATTGTTATTGGGGAAAGTATAGCAAGAGTTTCATAAGCCAAACATCTGAATCAATGAGCATTTCTATTTATATAGTCATGTGTTCATTTTGCACGGATTAGCTGAAATGTTCAGAATATAAAGATAAAGAACACAAATAACGCTCTACTAAATCTGACAATGCACATGACCAAAATTGGTTTCAAGTGACAATTGTTACTAGGTTTGCTATAAAAATGGAAACTAAGTGTAAACATTTATTTTATTAACTGATTAATCACAAACAGTGTAGCTAAAACAACAGACAAACTTTGGTGTTACAGATTACCTGATGTTATAAAATGTCAACAATTATATAAAAAGATCAGCACCATGGACAGTTCAATTAGCCACAAATACACAATTCTAGAGTATCAAATGTGTATCATTTGGCCACACTCCCAGCTTTGCTGACTTTATGAGGAGGACCCTTTTGGGTGCAACATGTAACCAAATGTAGACAAGCTTGAGTCACCCAAAGATGGACCTCCCCTGGTTAGGTTACCGTCGTAGAAAAGCTAAATTAAGCACACAGGGATGCGGCTTTACCTCCTTCAAGGAGACTCTCACCGAATGCCAAGCAATGTATTTATAGCATTCGGGACTCTTTTTCATGAATCTCTTAACAGTGATTGACTACCATGATTAAATTGAAGCATTTCAAATATTCCAACACATTTCAATCAGTTTCTGTGTTATAGCTATCTTTAAATATAATAAACTTTTTCTATGTACTCTGATATAACAACAGCATTTTTTACAATAATCAGTAATGTGTTTGTGTAATGGTTAATGGTTTATTTCAACTCTTTTACAGTCAGTCAGATCTTCCACTATACCAGAAAAAATACAATTGTCATACAGTAATGTGTAATTGGTTGAAAAAGATGAAGAATTGCTAAATTCTGCCAATCAACATTTAAATAACCTATACAATCTCATACAAGATGATATAATGAACATGCATGATAGAACATCTAAACACTTGAACAATACAGTACTAAGTAATTTTAGTCATTTGCACTTTCTGAAACATTTCTGGAATATTCTGGGAGACATCTCTCTCCTTAAAAAGTAGGTTTTCTCTTAAAGAACAAATTATACACACTTACAAATACCATTAATGGAAAAAAAGCTGAAAGGGCCCCCAGAAGCCCAAAACAGTTGTCCATAGACTTTCAACATAAATGTGTTTTAAATCAATATGTGCATTCTTTTCTAAGTAGAGAACATCTTGTTAATGTGATTGCACACGGTAATACATTGCAGATGCAGGAGACCGAGATCAGGCTTAAAGCACTGGGTATTCCTTAAAAGGCTTTATTCTCTGCTCATATTTGATCAAATTGGATAATTAATATAGGATTGTCTGCCTCTCTGTAGGTGGAGTTCAGCCCGGACCAGCTGGAGGGTGAGTTTATGTACCTACCTTACAAACAAGGTTTAGAATTTTGCTGTCATTGTGGCTGTTGTTGCTTTAAGCTTTCAGTTAATTTATGGATGAATGCAGTCAAACTGTATTAATGTGTTTACATGTCAAAATTAATATAAAATGACACACAAATAATATGCATTGTTGCTGTGGGAACCAGACATCATCACTATATTAAATTAAATTGAATGAACAGTATCCATATAAAATTCCAAAAAGTACTTTGATGAAAAATAAATAGTTCATCTCTAGTCACAGAGGCTACAGAATGAGCGTTTCTTAGACAGATAAATACCCCCCCCCAGCCCAGTGGGAAGCCAATGTTCAGATGGTGTTAGTTACGCACCGGTCAGCATTCCTGCTTTACGTAGCTCGCTCAGACATGCTAGTGCCTTTATATGGATGGAGTTATATTCGTAGGAGCGGATATCAATTCCAAGTCAGTGCCTTAGACGTCTCAGGCGTTCTGTCAGAGGCAAAAGTCTCTGCGCTGAATTTATAATTGTTCACAGCTCACTTTCCAGTCAGCCCCTAGCAAAGCCCAAGGAAATGTCTCAGCCTCAGGACTGCACACTGAAAGCCTTCCAGTAGAAGGCATGCAGCTGTTGGTCTTAATTTGCGGGGATCAGGGAGTTAGATACCATCACCATGGCATACATTGTTCTCTGATCTGACTGACAGGGAAAAGTTAAAGGTTAGATTTTGCATTAAGAAATGCATCTCTCTAGACCCCAAATTGTCATATTAATGGCCATAGCATAAGTGGTACTAGCCAGACTGCAGGGAAAGGGTCTGTTGGAGATGTAAGGGAACTGGTAAGGACTTCATCTAAAACTTTTTGTCAGATTAAAGAATGTGATAATATAAACAAATACACAATTTGCATTATTTATATTCACCTTTTAATAAAAGACAGCAAAAATCAAAGAACATCCATATTGTTTGTAAACAACCTAAAATGCTAAAGTACAGGTTTTTCATCTTTTTAGGATACTGTAATGTCAAGTCAAGTCAGATTTATTTATATAGCGCTTTTTACAATGGAGCATTGTCTCAAAGCAACTTTACAAGTTTAGATTATCTCCTAATAACTACGTCCAATCCCAAATTGAGCAAGCCTAGGGCAACAGTGGCAAGGAAAAACTCTCTAGTTCTAGGAAGAAACCTTGGGAGGACCAAGACTCAAAAAGGGACCCAACCTCCTTGGGCGGCGTTAGATGATAAATCTAAGAGCAAAACTAAAGTCATGGAGTCAAAGTTCGAATAAAATGTGAAGTATGACATCGACATTAAGTGGCCCGGGTATGATGGGGCTGGAGCTGATGACGGAAGCAGCTTGAGTGGAGCTCCAGCAGATGAACATCATGTGTGGGGCTGAAAATGTAAATATAAAGGGTATTATCACAAGAAAACTGCAGTAAAATCTACGATACGTAAATGCATTATTTCTTTGTTATTCTTTTTTTAATTTATGCAAATTCAAAATAATTACAGAAAATACAGTGATATACTGTTACGCCGCAACACTTGAGAAGACAGTATGATAGACCTGATACTTTAGTTTGATGTAAGCCAAAACTGCATTGATAGACAGCATTATGAACAAAAGAAAGATCAGCCAGATGAAACAGGGACTCAATGGGTGAATATGAACCAGTTTATATAGTTAAAGGTGAGAGAGAATAAACAGGTAGTAGGGAGACAAACAACGGAGTATTATTTAGGACAACAGGACAGGCAAATACACTTACGAACACAAGTAACTTACAAAAAAAGTCTCTAAACACATTAACCAGGTTAGGACAGTCTCTAGTCCAAGCATGAGCTAATGAGCAAGCAGTCACACAACTAGTAAAGTAGCGAACGTTCGAGTGAATGACAGACTTCTGCTTTTTAACTCCTGCCTCTGCTCATGGCTCATTGATTGGTGCATTGATCCAGTGCTGCAGGACTTTTTAACACCTGAGTGTCACTGCTGGACTGATAACAGCAGCACCAGCATCTTTAGGCAGCATCATCTGAGCACCAATGAAGCATTAGAGGATGACTAGCACATCTGTGGAGCCATATGGTAAATGTTTTATAGTGTGCAGTGAGTAAACACAGTGTTTAAAAACACCAGCAGCACTGCTACAGTGGTATGAAAAAGTTTGGGCACCCCTGATAATTTCATGATTTTAGTTTATAAATCATTGGTTGTTCAGATCAGCAACTTGAGTTAAATATATCATATAGCAGATGAACACAGTGATATTTGAGAAGTGAAATGAAGTGTATAGGATTTACAGAAAGTGTGCAGTAATTATTCAAACAAAATTAGGCAGGTGCATAAATTTGGGCACCCCAGCAGAAAAATTACATCAATATTTAGTAGATCCTCATTTTGTAGAAATAACAGCCGCTAAACGCTTCCTACAGCTTCCAGTCTGGATTCTGGTTGAAGGTGCTTTGGACCATTCTTCTTTAGAAACATCTCCAGTTCAGTCATCTTTGATGGTTTCCAAGCATGGACAGCCCACATTTTCAGTAATATTCATGTCTGGGGACTGAGATGGCCATTCCAGAACGTTGTACTGGTTCCTCTGCATGAATGCCTTAGTAGATTATGAGCAGGGTTTGGGGTCGTTGGCCTCGGTGCAACTTTGTCACTGATTCTTGAACATTGTTCTTAAGAATCTGGAGATATTAACTGGAATCCATGCGACCCTCAATTTTAACAAGATTCCTAGTACCTGCACTGGCCACACAGTCCCGCGGGCATTATGGAACCGCCACCAAATTTTACTGTGGGTAGCAAGTGTTTGTCTTGGGATGCTGTGTTCCTTTTCCGCTCCTTGTTATGTCCAAATAACTCAATTTTAGTTTCATCAGTACACAGCACTTTATTCCAAAATGAAGCTGGATTGTCCAAATGTGCTGTAGCACACCTCAAGTGACTCTGTTTTGTGGCGTGTCTGCAGAAAAGGCTTCTTCTGCATTACTCTCCCATACAGCCTCTCCTTGTGCAAAAGTGCGCTGAATAGTTAAACGATGAACAGTGACACCATCTGCAGCAAGATGAGGTTGTAGGTCTTTGGAGGTGGTCTGTGGCTTTGACTATGACTGTTCTCACCATCCTTCGCCTCTGCCTATCTGAGATTTTTCTTGGTCTGCCACTTCGGGAGTTCCTTAACTAGAAACTGTGCCTGTGGTCTTCCATTGCCTCACTATGTTCCTCACAGTGGAAAAACTGACAGCTGAAATCTCTAAGAGAGCTTTTCCCTTTCCCTGAACCATGATGTTGAACAACCTTTGTTTCAGGCCATTTGAGAGTTGTTTTGAGGCTCCCACGTTTGCCACTCTTCAGAGAGAAGATGCAAAGAGGAGAAAAACTTCCAATTGGCCACCTTAACCCTTTCTCATAGTTGGATTCACTTGTGTATGTAGATCAAGGGTCAATGAGCTTACAAAACAAATTTTGTGTTCCAATAATTAGTGCTAAAGGTATTCAAATGACAAGGGTGCCCAAATTTATGCACCTGCCTAATTTTGTTTGAATAATTACTGCACACTTTCTGTAAAACCTATAAACTTAATTTCACTTCTCAAAATATGACGGTGTTCATCTGCTATATGATATATTTACCTGAAATTGCTGAGCTGGACAACCAATGATTTATAAAGAAAAATCATGAAAATTATCAGGGGTCCCCAAACTTTTCATACGACTGTATGTTGATCTATATCGTACCAGTTCAAACACACATTAACACATCAGCACTACGTCAGTGTCACTGCATTGCTAAGTAGGATCAATGATCCAAAGAGTACCTGATCTGTGGTGATCCTGACCATTAGAGAACAGAGTACAGAGGGGACAAACAAAGCATTTAGAGAAACAGATGGTCTAGAGACTGTAATAGCAGAACTACAAAATACATCCCAGAAGTTGAATCTGTTCATCTGGACAAAGTTTTTTTTATCGGAGAAGAAACGTTTCGTCACTCATTAGAGTGACTGGTCCACCCCAAGGATCGGGTCCCCCAGCACAAACAGAGTAATGTAGTGTATGTACATCGGGGAAACCAAACAGCTACGAAAACGGATGGCACATAATAGAAGAGCTACCTCATCAGGTCAGGACTCTGCGGTTTACACCCACCTACAGGCCAGTGGCCACTCTTTCAAGGATGAAGACGTGCAGATCCTTGATATGGAGGAACGATGGTTTTGAAACGCGGAGTAAAGGAAGCCATTTTTGTAAAAAGGGAACGTCCATCCCTGAACCGAGGAGGGGGCCTCAGAGTACACCTCTCACCATCTTACAACGGAGCCATCGCCAGCCCTTCCCCAATCCTGTGTGAATGGCACACGTGGCCATTGTCGTTAATGGCTATGTCAATTTGCATATTAAACTGATCACCGGTCCCATTGTTATGCAGTGGTGCTGGTACCAGTCGTTATGCAACGTGCTGTATATAAGATTGGGGAAGTTTTCCAACTGCTGAGACTGAAGAAGTCACTTAGATGAGTGACGAAACGTTTCTCTGACAAAAAACTTTGTCCAGATGAACAGATTCAACTTCTGGGATTTTCTTACCTGGATTATTGAGCATGTACAAAAATACATGTATATGCGAAGTGGAACTGATAAAATGGAGTGTAGAAACATGGAGGTATATCTAAAATTGATCAGTGAGTATATACGTGCTCCTAAATTCCCTTCATTTACAAACCTTCTTTTATAACACATTTTTATCCCCACATCCTTGTTATGGTCGTATAAAAAGACAGAGCGTGAGCACAAGTGTGCCCTGGATAGTATGCCAATCCATCACAGGGCTGGAGATGGCTCTGAGGGATGTTCCCCTGACCAAGACTCAAACCCGGGTAGCTATGGTGGTTTTCTAGCATATCGGTCTACTGTACATTACTGTACTGCATCAGGCCAATTTCCAATCGATTTCCAATTGGTCCAACATCTTGCTGCATTCATGACCTTCTACTGAAGGAAGCCGGTGGGCCATAATCCAACAAGTATCTCTGCACAAGTTGCAGCCACTGACCACGTCTTTGCACCAGCATTCAGTGGAGTTCTACAGAGAGAGTGAATCTGCATAAAGTAACAGACATCTGCCGCCCATATACTCACAATCTCTGTCGGCCGATTTGTCAGCTAATGGAGTTGCTATTGCAGCAGTGGCATGATTTTTCCTATGCAAACTTCCCTTCCTCAGACACAGCCAATTGTGTCTGTGTAGCACTCACCCAGGCAGGAGGCACCACAGAGACTTGAACAAGGAGTTTATATAAATGTTTTGAACTAACTCAGTTATTGTCATCTGAGAACTTTGATCCTTTTTACAGTATGCCTTGAAATTTGTCTTTTGTCTAATGTGGTTAATAAATGTATGAAAATGTTTTTGCCTTGTAGCCTAAAGAAACGTATTTTTTAAATTTCTTTAGACTACAGGGAAGCCTTTGGCCTCTTTGACAGAGTCGGTGACAACAAGGTCGCCTACAACCAGATCGCTGACATCATGCGTGCTCTGGGCCAAAACCCCACCAACAAGGAAGTGAACAAGATCCTCGGCAACCCAACTGCTGATGGTATGACCATGTTATTTTATTAAAATATTGAAAATAAGACCTGTTCAGAAACTTTAGTTAGACAGCTGTAAACTGATATGACAACCACAAATTAACACAATAACATAAGGCATCCTTACAGCTCTCCTGAGTAGACATATTAGTGACTAGCACTTTACATACAGTTTTACATGATACAATTCCAGCCGTTGAGGGCTAAGGGGCCAACATTGGCAGTCTGGCATTGCTGGGACTTCAACCCTCTGCCTGTCAGAAATGTCCAACATAAACCACCGTATAATGTTTAGTCAACTCCATTGTCACTCATGTTGAGAAGTACCACTTTTTCATTCTATATCCTTTTATTTTTTTAATGCCTTCAGTCTCATGCTAAAAGAAACATTTAACCATATAGTTTTTCCAAATATTCTCCATTGTTTTAGTAGCACTCTAAAAATAATACTACACATCCACACTGACCCACAAAATGATTATCATTGAAATGCTAAAGTTTCAGCAGCAAGGACATGACTTTGCATTGCTACTGTGTTCTGTTCTTGTATGAATAAGTCAAACTTTTAAAATGCATATTTTACTAAGTATTTATAAATTTTACTTGTGTTTACTTTTATTTTTTTATCCATTTTTTAATCCATCTACTTTTATTTTTTTATATTTTTTTAATATTTATTCATACAGTCTTCCTTCAAATATATTTTATTTAAATATATTTTCTTCAGTTTGAATTAAGTGCATCTAATATTGCTGGGTATAAAAAATAAATAAATAAAAACACTTACTTGCTCTTTTTTCTTTCCAGGCACAAATTACATGTACATACTCCTGGGCAAAAAAATGGGCCAAATCTAAAACTGCAAAAACATTAAGCTTGTAATGGTCCTAACAACAAATAATGTGTTGTTGTAAAAATTATACCTGTGCTAATTTGCTTATCATTGCTTGTTGTTGCAGTGAACTGTTGGGAGGAAAAAGCTGGAAACAGGGAAATTCACTTGCATTGTCTTCTTTTACACAAAGATAAAATCACGAAAATATTTAAATGTTTGATATAAGACTCAAACTAACACATGGCTGTGAGCTTGACATCTTCCCAGATATATTTCGTCTTGTTTTTTTCTTAAAAGGTTAGTTGTTAGTTGGTATTCTGCCATAGTCTATCAGCTTCCTGGGTCCTTTATTTATGGAGTGTCCCTGTCCATGTGGTTTCACCCTGGGTGCTCCGGTTACCTCCCACATGTGTATTAGGCTAATTGGTGTCTCTAGTGCTCCTACTATGGAAATGTTTGTGAGTGTATGTGCCTTACAATGGATCGGTGCCCTGTCTAGGGTTGTTCCTACCTGCGCCCTATGCCACCTGCTAGGCACCGGCTCTTCTGCGACCCTAATCAGGATTAAGAAAATGACTTAATTAATGAAATCCAGTGGGGATTCTTTGAAGTAGCTATGCTGCGTCACATTTACCCCTGTCCTGCACAAACCCAACTTGATCTCTGACCCTCTGCTCTTTACAGATATGGCCCACAAGAGAGTGGAGTTTGAGGCTTTCCTGCCTATGTTGCAGTATGTGGTGAACAGCCCCAACAAAGGTACCTTTGAGGACTATGTTGAGGGTCTGCGCGTCTTTGATAAGGAGGGCAACGGTACAGTGATGGGTGCTGAGCTGCGCATTGTCCTCTCAACGCTGGGTAAGGGTCTGAAAAATCCATAGTAATACAATGCTTTATCTGTCATAGGCTTTAATAAAAAGAAAACAAAATCCAAATTTCTGGTATTTACTGCTCTACTTCTACTTCACATTATAGCTGTTCTATATACCTCGGATGATTTTTGTATTTCTGACACATTATTTTGTTTTATTAACTTTCAAATTTTCAATTATTTGTCGCCACCTCCATATATATTATCACATGCAATTATGCCCCACTTACAAGTGCAATAGTTTTTGTTTCTCTGCAAGAACATTCTTATACAAGTGAATAAGAATGCAATTCAATTTTTCGAACTTAGTTACAGGGCCTTCCAGGATAGGATCCGTAAATCTTTCAGCAATAATTGTCGAATATGATTTCTCTAGTCCACCACCCATGGCAACCCATGTCCTGTTCTAGAAACAGGACAGTGAAAAGATCAAAAGTGACCCTCTAGATATCATAATCCATTAATGTCCTTGCATTGTCCAATATGGCTTTTCATAACATTACAGCTTACAGCTGCACTCTATCTTTGTTTATGCTAATAGATTAAAGTAGGTGATATTGTGGAATATTTGTCATAACTTCAAAACTGTCCATTACATAGCTAACACATTAGCTTTACAGTTACAGTGCAATTATTATTCAGATTTATCGTTTGCTTTTTTTGTGTGTATATATCAGTCACAACGTTAGATTTTTTTTTTTTACTTTAATATTTTGCTAAACATGAGGTATGTGTAATGAACATTCACACTAACATTGGAAGGTTTAGAATCGTGAAGCAATTTAGCTGTTTCTGAGAACATTTATGCTTTCTTTACTTGGTAATGCAAAGAAAGACAACATAATTGAACAAAGCAACAGGTTTCATCTCGACTAACCCAATTGGAAATGTTTCTCCAATAATCAATTAGCATCTGGTGACACTAAGACACTGAAGAAATTCTGCTGAAAATTACACTTTGTATATGAATAAATCAATCATCTCAAGCAGCAGTAGTATAAGCCTTTTGCAATATTAATATTTTTTTAATTAAATGTATTGATATCTTGAGTAAAAAGTGCCATTTCATTCAAAAACAAAGTACCGTTACAGACTTTGAGTGTATTTTGTGATGTGCAGTGTAATTTCTGGTTTCACTCACTGCTGAAATGAATGATTGACAGGTGAGAAAATGTCAGAGCCTGAGGTCGATGCTCTCATGGCCGGCCAAGAGGACGAGAATGGCTGCGTCAACTATGAGGGTCAGTACTGCATTTCATGCTCGACTGCCTTAGTGCAAATGAATGTATGGCGTGAGGATATAGCATGCAGTTACAGGAAGATAATCAATTAATAGGTAGTGAGGTGCTATACTAACAATAGAGCAGCAACCAGAAAAGCAGAAAAAGGTATTTTATAGTTCATTGGACCATAAGTGGCATGGTTTTCATCCATTTAACAAGTGATAAGTAGCACTGGTTGAACATGTACATGTTAGTATGGAAACAATATATAAAGTATTAGAATTATGTTAAAATATAAGTGCAGTTTAGTCTGCTGCCTCAATTTATCAGAGCCATGCTATTATAAAAGTTGACAACTGACTAATCACAGCCATCAATGTACAGCTGTATTAATGTTGTTAACCAGAAACACTGAACATTTTCTGTGCACAGCTAATGCTTCATCTGTTTCAGTTATTCGTTTTGTTTTATAATAATTGTTGCTTGACCCTGTCAACTCTAGCTAAATTGGGGTCTAGATTCACCATTTATAAAGCTACTTTGGACAACATCTATTGTAAAAAGTGCTATAGTAATTAATGGAACTTGAACTTGTAAAAGCAAATCTGTCAGGATATACAAACGACACAGGAAACTACAGGGGATCATTTCATTTTGTGGTAAAAGTGAATACTAGGGCTCATAATGTGCTAGCTGAACTATTACTTTCGTATTTAACGCTGAATTAAGATGCTAATTGATCTCTTTATCTTGTGGCTTATGCAACATGCTAACTGATTTTTTTACTAATTGTGACTACAGCTAGTGGAACACAGTAATTAAACTCTCCATCTTCTAACTAAAACTCGTTTAACTCTTCCACCCGTGACTGAAACTAATATAGCATGCTAACTGAACTTTTCCACTTCCAGTTAAAAATAATGTAACTAATTTTTAACTAGTAGGGGAGCATGGGCTAAGTTGAGCCCAAATGATTAATCAGATGCTTTTGATGCATTTCACCTCTCCAAACTGTTGTATTTACTATTTTTTAAAGATTCTTACAGATACTAAAATTTTAAGCAAAAAGCAAACCAAAGTTTAAGTTCAACACTGACCATGTTTATTGGTTCTAAGTTGTTCTACATAATTTATGGTAATACTTATGTTCAACATAAATTATGGTCATTACCAACACCAATAAAAAGATTAGCATAGTATAAAGGAAAAAATGTAAAACTTTTTTAAAAATCCACAGAAAAAAAAATGTTAACTATATAATCTTCAGATTTTTAAGAAAATAACAATATTTAGATTTTTGTGACAATAGTAAATCCCCACAATTACTTCCTCTGAAAACAGCATTTTCTTTAACAGAACAGCTATTACATTATTGCAAAATATAAGTATAATAAGTTTCTCTTTTTTGATACTGTTCTGGTGGATGTTCCTCTCTTGACCTCTCTCTCCACCTCGTCTAGAGGAATAAGCCCCACAGTCCTTTTCTATTTATCAGATATGGATTAGTACACTGGAATGCCATTTTAGATATAAGAGACTTCACCCAGCTTTGATGCCCAGAAGTGAGCTGAACTGAACCACTGGCTCAACTTTATCCAGAGCAGTTGGTGCCCCAGAGCCACAAATTTGGAAAGAAAGTTCCTAGCAGAGAAATTCAGGGCTAGTCGTCTGGTAAACCACACGCTATTTTATATTTCAGGAAACCACCAATATATATCTCATACGATTCTAAGCCTATAGTAATTTGTTTTTGTATACCAATGATTATACCTGACAATTTTAACCAACAAAAAAGCTTTAATTTAAAAATTTACTCCCACCATGTGCTTCTCTCCTTTACTGAGGATACAGAAATTCCTGTCACTGACAAAAACAGGTTTCCTAGATAGAAGAAGTGGATCAACTTGCCCACCGGCTCATCTTACTGCACTCTCCCCTACTAGTATATTGCTTATATGCCCCCTATAATTCCTATCTTAAATGTACTGACCAACAATGATAGGCTAACAAAACTGATCTATTTCCTGATTTTGCTTTCTCCCTTCTTCTTCCTGCAGCTTTTGTGAAACACATCATGTCAGTGTAAAAGATGAAATTTGTGAGGAAGCTCGTCTATTTCTCCCGACCCCATGGTGTCAGGACATCCATGCTCTGTTTCCACAACTACCTGGGAAATTAATTGACGAAACAAAAGGACTATGGCATGTCGTTTCTAAGCCATTCTTTTGGATGCTCTTTCTTTCCTCCTTTTTGCATTCACACTTGAAAGCCAATCTTTTTTTCTTTTTTCTTTTTTTTGCGCGGCACTCGTTGTCTTGTTGCTAATGTTCTGTGAGTCTCTCCACAATGAAGCAGTAATGAGGCAGAAAATGAGGTGTCTTGACTGTCCACAATAGCAAGTCATCCCAGTGCACACATACACACACTCACACAAACTGTAACTCCCTGTTGTCTAAAGGTGCTAATATCTACTGCCTCCACTGTGGACTGCTCACTGAACCCACCTCACCTTCCCTTTCCCCAGAGTCTTAATTTATTTTTTGCCTCTGTCATTTCTCATAATAAACTTTTCACAAACTAAACTCCAGGTCCTCTCGTTCTTTTCCTCGGCAGATCAGGTGTGTTCTGATTTAAAGTGTAGCATCTGGGTATTAACTGCAGCAAGCTGATTCTCAGGATTATCAATCTGCACATTGTGAGTTCAAATCACACCTCTGCCATGCTGTCACTGTTGGCTTTTGAGCTAGACCCTTCATTTTGAAGCATTCAGCTAGGTTGTATGTACTTCTGCTAAGTGCTGTAAATGTAAACATACTGAAATGCATACATAGGTCAATGACATAGGGGTAATTGTCATGGCATGAGTTTTTGTATTCTAATACCATTATTTTTCAGATTATATCACAGGCATAGGTTTGTGTTGGATGTGTCCCCCTGATTTTTTTTTTATACAATTACTTTTGCTTTTTCCACCGCTCGACTTTTCAAAACCCCCTAGCGAACTATTTTCCAAAAATCGAGTAACGGCAAATCTAGCGACTTTATGTACAAGTACAGCTACTTCCTATGAAAAAAAATAGCCAAAACTGTCCTCTGCCCCGAGATATGGAGAGTCATATAGTGCATAGCATACAGTCATCAATAGTATAGAGCATAGGCTGTCATTCCATGTTGTGATTTTGTGAATTTCAATCCATCAATAATTACACACATACTGTTGTTCTTTTGAAATATGCACATAATTTGTTCGGTTTATCCTGGAAAAAGAGTAAGAGAGAAGCAAGACGATGTAAAGGACTGATACCATCTGAAACTAGGCAGCAAGTACAGCGGTGCTTGAAAGTTTGTGAACCCTTTAGAATTTTCTACGTTTCTGCATATAAACATGTCCTAAAACATCATCAGATTTTCACACAAGTCCTAAAAGTAGTTAAACAGAACCCAGTTAAACAAATGAGACAAAAATATTATACTTGGTCATTTATTTATTGAGGAAAATGATCCAATATGACATATTAGTGAGTGGCAAAAGTATGTGAACCTCTAGGATTAGCAGTTAACTTGAAGGTGAAATTAAGGTCAATGGCACAAACAAAGAAGATTTCTGAGAACCTCAGAAAGAGTTTTTGATGCTCATCAGGCCTAAAAAGGTTACAAAAACCATCTGTAAAAAGTTTGGACTCCACCAATCCACAGTCAGACAGATTATGTACAGTTGGAGGAAATTTAAGACCTTGGTTACCCTCCCCAGCAGTGGTCAACAAATAAAGATCACTCCAAAAGCAAGACTTGTAATAGTTGGTGAGGTCACAAGGACCCCTGACTGTCCACAACCTCAAACAGTCAGACTCTAGGGCTGCAACAACGAATCGATAAAATCGATAATAATCGATTATTAAAAGTGTTGGCAACGAATTTCATTATCGATTCGTTGTGTCGCATGATTTATGTTTCCCTCGCCTTGTCGTATCCACTTACGTTACTTAATTACGCTTACGAGCGAGTAAGGCGGAGCCGGCGCGAACGCAGAATCTTCAAAATAAGTTGAGAATTAAATAAATTCTACAAATGAAACATGACCGATGCAGAGAAGAAGGTTCGGCTTAAGTGCTCAAAAGTATAGGAGCAACAAAAAATGTGTAACATGTAGGGCTGCAACTAACGATTATTTTAATAATCGATTAATCGGTCGATTATTTTTTCGATTAATCGATGAATCGGTTAAAAAAAAACTTTCCATGTCTTTATTCAGAAATATAACCTTAAATAACACAGCAAATAAGTGCTTACAATAAATGAATAATAATAAATTAAATTTATTAATAAATTAAAATAACAAATTAAATAATAAAGAAAAATAAGTGCATCTCTGATTCAAACACTACATACAAACTCATTCACTCCTTTCTTTAGGAACTTTGCATTGCAAGCCAAAAATGTTAGCATGTCAACATGCTCCTGGCTAAAGCTGGCTCTCTTTTTTAGAGACTATATTTCCTGCCGCAGAAGATAGACGCTCAGACAGTGTTGAAATACCAGGAATGCATAAATAGGACTTGGCTAGCCTGGCCAATATAGGATATCACTGTCATTATCCAGCTAACAAGCATCAACCCTGCCATTCCCGTTCGCATAGTGTGAGTGCGCCGTTACGTTTCCTCACTTCAAAACGGAACAACCTCGGGATATTGTGGTAACTTACGCTGTTGTTGAGCTCCCTTCATCCTCATCGGTGACTGCAAAATGTTTCCGTTTCGAGGGCTGTATCAGCACCGTGCTGCTCCCGTGCCAGGTCAGATCACTTTTGCAAAGCTTGCATGTTACACATTGTTTAGTTGTGTGAAGCGTGCAGTGCTCCTACACTTTTGAGGACTTAAGCCGAACTTTCTTCTCTGCACCAGTCATGTTTCATTTGTAGAATTTATTTAATTCTTAACGCTAACTTGTTTTGAAGATTCCGCGTCCGCGCCGGCTCTGCCTCGCTCTGTTCAACTCGCTCGTATTTTTTTCCCAGCGTTGACGAAGTGCCGCAAGTAATGTAAGTGGATATGATAAGGCGGGGGACACATAAATGATGTGACACAACAAATCAATAATGAAATTCGTTGTCGACACTTTTAATAATCGATTATTATCAATTTTATCGATTCGTTGTTGCAGCCCTAGTAACATGCAAGCTTTGCAAAAGTGATCTGACCTGGCATGGGAGCACCCCGGTGATGATACAGCCCTCGAAACGGAAACAGGTTGCAGTCACCGATGAGGATGAAGGGAGCTCAAGTCACCACAATATCCCGAGTTTGTTCCGTTTTGAAGTGAGGAAACATAACGGCGCACTCACACTATGGGAACGGGCACAGCACGGTTGATGCTGTTTTTTGCTTGT
>JAJAGP010001084.1:155538-238231 GCA_025084515.1 Ancistrus triradiatus | reverse complement strand
GATCGCAAACAGACTTCTCAGCGATTGAACCCTATTACTGCAACTTCTAGAGTGCATGAGCTTCATAATGTCAAGTGACTGATACAAGGCAGCTCTATTTCACAGTGCCTTTCCTTTGTTGAAATGAAGAGGTCATTGAGGATACTTCTGATATCTCACAAGACTCTTACCACAGGCATCATTTCCCTTCTTTCCCGTCCTCTCAAGTGGCAGCATCCTCTCACAGTGCAGCAGTAAAGCCACCCGTTTCCTCGTCCTGATCAAGTTCAATGCGGATCTCCGGCCCATCCCTGTGACTCTCGGGCTGGCTCTGAGCGCGCTCCGGTTTCGGCGTGGAGGACAAGGAAGAGGGTGGTGACGCCTGCTGCATGGACATGGCACGACGCAGGAGAGGGGTCCGCTTGCATGACAGAAAATCAGTGGAGGGAGATAAGAAGTCTGGCTTTGACGAGAGTCCGAAGGAGCCCTGACGCAAGATCATGCGGTTCTTTTTGGGTCGAGAGCCATGTTCAAACTCCAGAGCTGAGAGGTGAACTGCGTAACCCTCGCTCAAAAACTGAGAATGACACATAAAAGAGGAAAGGAAGGTAGTTTTTTTCATTTATTAGCAGTGAGAAGTTCAGTTAACGCTGATATTCACTAATATCAAGGGATGAATATGGGATGAATAATAGCATTAGCCGTACCTGACACTGCTGCTGGTGCTTCTTAGATGGTCTTCCCACTATGTAGATCTGAGAGGGTTCTAGTCCCAAAGAGCTGTACACTGACATGTCCTTCATAGAGCCATATGCTGCACTGATCTTAATGTGGCACTGCAGAGACAAAAGGCATGCATTAAAAGGAATGGGGTATAAAGGGATTTACGTTCATTTTATTTTCTTCAAGAATTATAAAGCAATTAAATATACTAACTGACAAAAAATAATGCACCAAGATTGCTGGAATCGAATGAAACATGTCAGAATGTAATGATGATATATGTAAGTGTTTACAATATTAGAATGAAAGGATAAGTTTACTGGGGAAAACTGCAATTGAAAGGAGGCTCTAGTGGAGGCATGGTTGGATATGGAGGCGTACAGGTTCCATCCGGTATCCTGTAGCACATTTGCCCACGGTTGTTGCAGCTGGGCCAGTAGATCCACCACACTCATAGGTTGCTGAAGCTGGTGTCCCCGCTGGTCCCATAAATGCTCGATTGGTAATAAATCTGTTGCCCAGGCGGGCCAAGGATGTGTTGCAATCTTTCGAAGAAGCACTTGCTGTGCTTAGGTGAACATTTTCCTGTTGAAAAATGCCAGATGGCAGCCCTCCAACGAGGGGCAACACATGGCTGCAGGATGTCCTGCACAAATGGCTGAGTTGTTGTGCCCCCTCTCAAATTTTGCCAACTGTGAAAAATGTCTTCGAGTGCATCGTAAATGCACGTCTAACAGTCAACGATCTCTCACCAAGAGGTACACTACCCAAAAGTAGCACTTTTATGCCCGCTTGTGGCAAGACCCAGTGTCTAATCAGTCCACACCTGTAATCATTTACACACCTGCCCTGAGACAGAACTGCATGCCAAGTTTTGGAGCAATCCGAAATTTCTATCTGGGTGCGATGCTACTTTTGTCACTGAGTGTACACTTACAAAAAGGCTGAAGTCAAGTCAAAATGATTTATATAGTGCTTTTTACAGCTTCCTAGACCCATAGTCCCAACTGAGGAAGCCTAAGGCGAAAGTGGCAAGGAAAAACTTGCAAAAAATATGACGAGGAGCAAACCATGGTAGGACTACAACTCAAAAATGGACCAAAACTCCTTGGGCAGCCTAGAAACAAAATTACCAAAATAATAATAATAATAATAATAATAATAATAATAGTTGAAATATACAGAAGCTAAATAGAATAATTAATATCGAGAATTATATACAAACTGGCTATAAAGTCAAGTCAAGTCAGATTTATTTATATAGCGCTTTTTACAATGGAGCATTGTCTCAAAGCAACTTTACAAGTTTAGATTATCTCCTAATAACTACGTCCAATCTCAAATTGAGCAAGCCTAGGGCGACAGTGGCAAGGAAAAAACTCCCTAGTTCTAGGAAGAAACCTTGGGAGGACCAAGACTCAAAAAGGGACCCAACCTCCTTGGGCTATAAAGGCTGACTAGATTAAAAATGCTTCAGTTCAGTTTGTTATTAAGTGATCTGAATTGTAGTTTAATTTAATTATGTACCTCAGGAGCTTAAGTCAACATAAGAGGACACCTCAATTGCATCAGATCAACTGGCTCCCAACCCAGGAGTATATTTACAAGACTGTGTGCAATCTAGAATATGCAGTCCACTACACTGTTTAACACACCCAGCAGTTTTTAAAGAGTCGTCATTCCACCTACTGTCATGTATTTTGAGAGAATCGAGGAGACTGGGGGAAGAAACCCAGGTGGTCACAGGAAGAAGATGCAAACACAGACATTATCAGGGTTCTGATCACCTGGGATGCTGGAACTGTGCAGTTACAACACTACCTGCTGCTTTCAATTTTACTGTCGAATACTTTTCAAAGATCATTTTTAAGCCTTCACTTATCTTGTGTTCCTATTACACTGGCACTTTTGAAGGTGACTTAAACTCTTCAGGACTGCAGGGCAAATGTGGATTTCTTTCTCAAATCCAATTTTAGATCAAGTGTTTGCACCGCGAATTACTAGAGCCCACAACCAATTGGTCTGTTCGGACTGTAGTCACATTCAGTGGTGTATCCAGATTGGTTGCTATGGTGACGATGCAGGCACGTCTATGCTGAGTACCGTGGAGCAGGAGTAAGATGAATTATGATTTATATAAATACCATGTCTAGTCACAGTTCGTTATGTCAGAGACTTTTATTATTTCTGCCATTACTTTCTTTGTACTTAGTTTTAAATGTTTTTAAAAACATTCTGCCTTGGCGTTGCAAGTCTGTGATCAAGCATTCTTTTAATATGGCTTCATTTCATATATGGTTTGTTTCGTTTTGATTGATTGGGTGCATCTGTGCACAAAGACAGAAGGCTTGGCTCCACCTCACTGCTGTATTTGAGGTACTACAGTTTATCATGCTGGGGTTCATCCGTCTTATTGTTGTTATTGTTGCACGTCTCTGATGTTGCTAAGCATCAAGCGATTTAAGATGTAAAGCCACATGACATCTTACTGGTATTCAACCCGGAATGTGACTGGGAAAGATCAGATCAGTTTCGGCGTGGTTTTTAGTAGTTCAGATTGCCTAATTTACAGCACATAGGAAAATGCACACCCTGGACGGGACACCAGTGTCCTTCACTTGGGGCTTCCTAAGGGGTCGCTGTTGAAGCTCTGTCCTTCTACAATCCAAGCATTGGATTAAAGGTCTTGTTCAGGGCAGCTTGGCAGAGGTGGGATTTGAACCCTGGACCTTCTGGTCCAGAGTCCAGTACCTTAACCGCTAAATTATCAATGTGATGTGAAGTATTAAGATTACTCGAATTGTATACTATAACCTTTACTTCAGCTGTATTTATATTTTCAGTGAACCATGTGAAATATCGCAATATATCACGACATGCATCATTTCACAGTGTATCGCGATATAATCGTATAGTTACCCATGCATCCTGATATGTATCGTATCGTGAAGTCCTTTCCAATACCCATCCCTACTCAGAAATGGCAAATTATGTGTCTGTCTGATGCACAACCTGGCTAGAAGGCGACCCCACCCATGTGCCGGTAAACAATCTGTCCAGATTTGAGTTTAGATCCGATTTGAGCTGTTTGTCCAAACCCAGGCTTACTGTGCGGGTGTTACCTCTTTAATAAGGCTTCTGAGAAAGATGGTTTTCTGGCGCAGGGGGTCGTGGACTAGCCCCTCGGAGAAGAACACCATGCCTTGTGGAAAGTTGTGCTGTGACAGCCAGGACACCACCCTCTGCTTCTGCATGTCAGGCCGACCAGTGATGTAGATGATTAGATAACCAAGGTCTTGCCAGTGTCTGCAAACACAATGATAAAAAATACACGCAGCTTTTAGTAATGCAGGATTACGCAAACTAGTGGTCAGCAAATTAGGGTTTTCAGGAAACAAAGTGTGAGGCCAAGGATGGGAAAAGCAGAGTCTGGAATATTGATTAGTCTGACCACAATACATGTTTCCACTGTGTGATGGTCCATCCTAGATGCCTCCGAGCCCAGAGACGTCTTGGACATGGTGAACATGAGACTTGTTTTGCACAGTAAAGTTTTAAGTGGCGTTTGTGAACGTAACTCTGTATTGTAGAGCTTGACAAAGGTTTGCCAAAGTGAGCAGCTGTTGATGAGTGACAGTTCTTGATGCAGTGCCATCTGACAGATCAGAGATCAGTTTCTTCCCTTGTCCTTTTCACACTGAAATTCCTCCAGATGCAATTGAATCGTTTAATGATAAATGCACTGTAGAGGAAGAGATATATAAATCCAATCTTTCTTTGAGGAACACTGACATACTGGAGATCCTCTGCTCATCTTTGGTCCTGCTTTGTACCAAATCTGTTTTTGTACCAAATTATGATTATAATCACCAGCTGACATGACCTGTTTGAAAACACATCATTATTTAGTATTTTTACTACATTACTAACCCTAAATTGTCCCTATCCCAGCTTTTTTTGGAATGTGTTGCAGGCACATTTTGTCCAGATCATGTAGAGGACAAATGATACATATATGGAATCCCCTTGAAATCTGTATTTCTGAAACATAATGGCACAAGTATAAAAATGCAAATTAGCCTACTGTTAAAAGGGAATGCTTACAGACCTTAACAAGCTGTCAGACTTGGCTAATTGAAAGAAAACATAGCCCCAACAAGAGAGCTGTTAGCCAGTGTTTGCTGAGCTTCTCTGAGGATTTAGAGTTTTATGAGTGCCAAGCTACAGAGAACATTAGATACACATCTACCTTTGTTTCGATATCCATAAAAGCTTGTGTCTTAAGACTGTAATTGTAAAGACAATAATGTCCCTTAAACTAAGAAAGGTGAGTTGAGTTGCATGTTTTTTACATTATCATAACCAAATATCTGAAATACATCTCTGAAATACACAAACACACATACCTAACCACATCTACAGCCCCAGGCCGGACTTTGGGATCACTGCCCATAAGCGAGACACTGGCGGCAAAGGAACCATCAATGCTGAACACCACACACTCCATTCCGTGTGGCAGCACAGTCAGGAATGCTTCTGCACTTGTCTGGTCACCTCTTAAAAGGAAAACAAAATCAGGTCAGGTAGAAGTATTACTCCTTTCATAACAGGTTATTTTTATTTTACAAAATGCCAGCATGCACCACTCACTTGACCACCATTTTGACAGGATATACACCAACAGGTAGCCTCTTGTGCTGTGGAATGGTGTAGGCAATGCGCCCACTACTGCTGGTCACCTCAGTGTCAAATAGCACCCAGCGTCCCGATCCAGCCTGGGTTGCCAAGAATACATCCACCTGCCAACAAGAGAGTCAGTATTTTCCGAGAGGCTTCGCATGGAGACACTACACACCTACAGGTATCACTGAACGTCCACTATAGGTTCTGTAAAATTGCACATTATGGGATCTGGACGTTGTCTGAACACCATATAATATACCGTACATAGCAATGCTACACTACATAGACAAAAGTTTGTGGACACCCGTTTTGATTATTGAGATTCTGCTATTTAAATTTACAGCATTTAGCAGACGCCCTTATCCAGAGCGACTTACAATTGGTACAGTCTTACAATCCAAGCAATTGTGGGTTAAGGGTCTTGCTCAAGGACCCAACAGTGGCAGGTTGGCAGAGGTGGGATTTGAACCCTGGACCTTTTGGTCCATAGTCCACTACCTTAACCGCTAGGCTACCACAGTCCCGTATTTCAGAAACACTCGCTTGTAACAGGTTCATAATATAATTTCTGGATTCTCCAGTCAGTGGCGGTAGAATGAGCTGTATTGAATACCTCACTGGCTCTCAATATGACACTTTTATTGGTTTCCACTTCCAACAAGTCAGCTCATCAACTGTCTGCTCTGCTGCCATTAAATAAAGTCCATAGAGAACTTGGCTGGCTTGCTCACCACCTTGGCCTCCATCGGACACAATGAAAATGCATGGGAATGCCAAAAGGGCTTATTTTCTAAACTTGTATGTAAACAGACCTCACCTTCTTGTTTCAAGTCAAGTCAAGTCAAATTTATTTATATAGCGCTTTTTACAACACAGCATTGTCTCAAAGCAGCTTTACAAATATATGTATATATTCAAAATGTAGTGGAGAGTCCTTTCAGAAGAGCGAAGACTGTTGCAGCAGCAAAAGTGGGGGATCAAACTCCATACTACCACCCATGTTTTGGATGTAATTATTTGGATGTCTACAAACTTTTGTCTGTATGGTGTACATGGGATGCTGTATTGTACTGGGTATTGATTAAATAGCCAAGATATTGCAGTGCTTCCCCTAAACTGATTTATTTATTATCAACATTGACCAACACATTAGTTTATTAATTTTTTTTTACAAACACATCTATGGAATAATAACCTGTCTTTTATGTATGCAACATTTTCTGTTGTATTTATGACACAAGCAGGTATTTCAGTTATCAAATAGAAACTAATCTGCGACTGTCCAGCTAATGCATGGTTCCCCTGCTGTGGGGTGCAGATCCAGAATCTCAGAGCTTTTAAGGAATGCAATGCCAGCCAAATGTTTCTCAGCATTCAGTCTGCTCACACTAATGCTGTGTAATAAAACCTTCTGCACCAGAGGCTACACTGTTAAGTATGTCATTACAACTGCTGTACTACTATTAGAGCTAACGTGTCTAGCGAGGTAATATATGGGCAAAGTACACTGGTTGGCCAAAAAAAAAAAGCTGACACACTAATATTTCGTTAGACCGCCTTTAGCTTTGACTACAGCATTCGCTGTGGCATCGTTTCCACAAGCTTTATTAATTTCATTTTCCCCCATGATCTTGTATTGATGATGGGAGATTTGGACCACTGCACAAAGTCTTCTCCAGCACATCCCAAAGATTCTCAATGGGGTCTGGACTCTGTGGTGGCCAATCCATGTGTGAAAATAATGTCTCATGGTCCCTGAACCACTCTTTCACAATTTGACCCTTTTGAAACAGATGAACATCTTTTCCAGGACCACAGGATGTGTCTTTCGCCATGGTTGTTTAACAAATGAGAAGCTACTCACTGCATCAGTTAGGGTTAAAGAACTTGTTGCCAGCTGAAACATAATCACCAATGCAGTTATCCGATAGGAGGCTCTTTCTTTTAACTATTTGCTTAGACTTTTTTTTTTGGCCAGTCAGCGTACATAATATCCTTACTGAGCCACAGCGACCGGACGGTGTCCGAATGGAAGTTATGTGGTGCATATCTGTAGAAGTTAAATAAATGAAATTGAAAGTACAAATGGCTTAGTGAAGTCTTGATACTAATCTGGTCAGAGTCAAGTCCAAATTATGATGTCCATACATTCACTCATCTATAGAATCACTTGAACCTGATAATAACTGGTGGATCTAGAGATTTATTCCTGAAACAGTGGACACAATTCAGGAATACACCCAGGACAGGGCACATGTAAATCTCAGCAAATCAAAATACACTCATCTGCCATCTCCTAAATTCCCTAACATTAGGTTTAGGTTAATCAGGAAATAAGAACCTTCTCTCCTGTGAGGGTGACCATGTCCAGAGGGCCGTACATGAACCTCCCCACCAGTGTCTGAGGCCCATCTTCCGTCGCAATCACATCATGTACTCTGTGATTAGCTGTCACATTCTGCACACACATGAGATTATACAATCAGACAGGGTTACAGCACTGGACTCCTTCCAGTGTTACTGTGCTCAGTATTCTGTGGTTCTCCTCATTAATGGTACTACTGGCAAGATTGATCTGGTGCAAAGAGAGATAAGCATTAAGCAGCTCCTCCAAAGGGAATTTGGAACTCTTTTCTTTGAAATATCATTTTCACTAACTTGGCTGAAAATGCCTGAAAATGAGAAACATAAATCACCAGACAAGTGGCATAATGCTATCAAGAGATATAGTGCTCCGTGATTTTCTCAAGGCAGAGGAAACTTATATGCTGCCACAGAAAAAAACCCTGTCTCATGGTTTGGTTTTCATTTTAAAAGCAAATATGATATGTGAAACTTTTGTTGTTGCTTTTGTCATCTCTTATATGGCTCCAGTCACACAATAAAGTGTATTGGGTATTTTTTGTGCCAGTGCTTAAACCTCTGGGCCCTAAGCTATTCCGGCTTTTCCCTCTACCTTCACTCGCCTAATTTATGACTGTAGTATAGAAATGTTGCACTGTGTGTGTAGCTTCAACAGCAGCTAAGCTAGGAAGATGTGACATTTATACAGCCGTTATAACATAGTACACAGTTTAATCCGAGAAATACAAACATAAATTCCATTTCGTACAACCTTTTCTCCATTACGTTAACCCATAAATTCATGGAATCTAAAGAAACACTTCTTGTGCAAGCGACAAAAGGTCAAAATAAATGAATACTATATGCTTCCTATAATTGTGTTGTATGTGAGTCATGTAGTGTGAAGGGTAGTGTCAGAATAGGGAAGTGATATGTCTGTGACGTGATCAGGCCTGTGTATAATGTTAAGGTTACTGAGTAAGGATGTGTGTTAACTTTGTGTAGCGAGTTTAGATGTCTCACCCGTAATTTGACGTGCGTTCTTCTGCGCAGCCATTTCTCCCGGGGGCTGGATGGGGAGAATGGAATAGTGTCACAACAGTCAGCCTCCCCTGCCTTCAGACAGTCACAACGCAGCACCTAAACATAAGATAAAATGTTAAGATGTTTTCGGATCAGAATTTAGCACAAGCAGCATGAATCTACTCTATAAACCCTTGCTTTCATGTATCAACAGTTCAGGCTGGCAGAGGTGGAGTAATGGTGTAGGGAATGTTTTCTTGGCACACCCTGGGTCCTCTGATTCCTGTGGATGGATGTTTAGACAGTAAGGCTTACCTAAGCATTTATGGCTTACCAAGTTCATCGCTTTATGGAAGCTGTTTACACTAAGGCAGAAGGATACTTTCAGCAGAACAATGCATCATGCCACAAGAGCTGTATAATCATGGACTGGTTCCAGGAACATGACAGTGTGTTGAGTGTTGAGTTGAAGGAAACTGGACTTCTCCTTCTTTCTTGAAGACATTTCACCTCTCATCAGAAAGGCTTCTTCAGATCCAGGAACTGATGGGAAGTCCCAGGTAGTATCTACAACCAATCTTTCTAGAACTGAAGAAGCCTTTCGGATGAGAGGTGAAACGTCTTAAAGAAGCAAAACAAAGTCCAGTTGCCTTCAACTCAACACTCAAGTATATCATGACCTTCATGACTGAGAACTTACACAGACAAGACATTATGTTTTGCTTCTCTAGCCTTCACAGTCCCCAGATCTCCCTGAGACGAGGAACAATAGGCTGATCAGAGTATGGCAATACCTCCATCTAATTTGGGAGAGCAGCTGTCCTGTCTGCATGGGTCAATACTCCTGCAGAAGGATTTCAACACCTGGTGGAATCTACACCGCAATGAACTAGTGCAGTTCAGAAGACCAAAGAAGGTCAAACGAGCTACTAGATGAGTGTCTACAATAAAGTGGCCATTCAATGTTACACCTGAAGTGTCAAATTTGCTCATAAAATTAATTATAGAAGAAACTCAATTTTTGCAGTTTTAATGAGAAAAGACAATATATGGAAATGTGACAAAACTGTAAGTCTACCGAGGATATTTTATGTGTGTAAAGAATTGTCAGCTACAATCATACAATTCATTCTTTGTGCCTTTCTCATTTGTAACGCTGTCTGACTTCACACGGGTCATGTTCCATAACCCCACATGATTTGACAGCCAGCTGAGCAATTCTCCTAACAGCTGAGAGGAAAACTGTCTTCACTCTTCACTACCTTTTAGCCCGATCAATTGCTACACGTGTATCCAGAAATAGTCCATGTGGTCACAAAAAGGCACACTGCAAGTACTTTCCTTTACAGTTTCAATGTGAAAGCAGCATTAAATAGATTGCAATAGTTATCTTGTGCAGGCCTCTGTCTGAGTCAATGAGAGCAGACAATGGCTTATCTTTATTCTATGGAAAATTATGCTGCCCTGGAGAAGGACTACAAATAAGCGTAGAACATTTATTACAAGCATACTTGTGTGTGTACGAGACATCAGTGATGTAGAGCTCAAACTGCGCCTGATCTTGCAACATTAAAATGGCCCTTCTGGCTAGCAAAAGCCGACTGCTGCATTTGGATGTTGTGATGCTGTTCTGTTCCTGACCTTGATGTCAAGGAGAGTGAATTAACAACATAAAACTGAAACCCCTGGGCTCGCCCATGTTAGACTGCACAGAGGAAATAAAGAGAAAAAATTAAATATATTAGAAAAACATCAGCTTCCCAGCAACAACTTCATTTTTGGTGGACCTTGTGCAAGTAATGAGTCCTTCAATCCAGTAACACACCTAATATTAGCCAATTTAAACCAATTTTGTACAGATTTTTTACCTGCCTGTGGTACCAGATTTTATTTTTATTCAGTGACCTCCTGGGAAGTGATAAAGCAGGTGATAACAAATCTACCTGGAATTGGTTATTCAGGAGAGGACGCTGACTAAACTATCACTCAATGTTTCTCACCTTCTCTACAACAAGTTAATAAAACCACATTGTAGCAAGACAAGTTACAGGAGGCCTTTTCTGCCTGGTGTTATTAAGCTTTATAGCTCATCCACTCTGACATTTTAAAGCAACACACACACCATCTCACTCGTCTGTTTATTTAACCTCATCTGAGGTCACAATTTAGTATGCCACCTGTCACTTTAAACTAAACCAACCCCTTCCTTTACTTCCCATTTTTGGCAAGTCTGTGTCCTTGTAAGGACGTACTGTGGTGGCCTAGTGGTTAAGGTACTGGACTATGGACCAGAAGGTCCAGGGTTCAAATCCCACCTCTGCCAAGCTGCCACTGATGGGTCCTTGAGCAAGATCCTTAACCCACAATTGCTTGGATTGTAAGATTGTATCAATTGTAAGTCGCTCTGGATAAGGGCGTCTGCTAAATGCTATAAATGTTAAATGTTAAATGTTACTGTATGTCTTTAATGTGTGTGTCTGGATGATGTGTGCTCATGAGCATACAGCCCCTCTGACCCTTTTCTCCTTCCACAGCAGGCTGTTCAATTACATCAATTACAATTACATTCAATTGTCCTATTTAAACCCTCACTCTGGTTCACTTCGTTGTTGGGGCTTTTTCACACACTCCTTGTCTCTGTAAGCCATATTACTGTCTCTGTTAGTCGTTGGTTTATTAGCTTGCTTAGTCCCTTAGCCTTTCAGCTGTCATCGTGTTTGCACCATAGACATGTACACCTAGACGCTGCACTGGCTGCTTCGGCTCGTTGCTGCGATATGTCCATGCATCCTCCATATTTGTCCAGGCAAGACTGGCTTGTAAACAAATTCAAGTGAATGGAGGAGCTGCATTTTTCCTAGTTAACATGCATAGTAACCTAATAATTTCTCAACCAATTGTTATGAGTTGTTTTTATATGCAAGGCTTTAGATCTACGTGGAGTACAAAAACGTTTTGACACCACTTACTTCGAATCTCGATAGAGAGGAGTGTGTAGCAGTGTTTGGCAAGTTAACGTGGCAGAAAATAATTCTTTGTCATAAGAAATTGTAAAAAAAAAAAATCATGTTTTTTGTCAAGCATGGATTTGGATTATTTCCCTTGGTTAGTATGTGTGGAAACGTCTCTTTGTGGATTTGGAGAAAGCTTATGACAGGGTGCCAAGGGACGAACTGTGGTGGTGTATGAGGAAGTCTCGAGTGGCTGAAAAGTACGTTAGATTAGTGCAGGACATGTATGAGAACAGTGTGACAGCGGTGAGATGTGCTGTAGGAGTGACAGATAGCTTCAAGGTAGAGGTGGGACTGTATCAAGGATTGGCCCTGAGTCCCTTCTTATTTGCTTTGGTGATGGACAGACTAACAGATGAGGTCAGACAGGAATCGCCGTGGACTATGATGTTTGCAGACGACATTGTGATCTGTAGTGAGAACAGGGAACAGGTAGAAGAGAACTTGGAGAGGTGGAGGTGTAATCTAGAAAGGAGAGGAATGAAAGTCAACTGTAGTAAGACAGAATACATGTGTGTAAATGAAAGGGAGGCAGGTGGAACAGTCAGGCTACAGGATCCATTGGTCACAAAGGTACAGGAGTTCAGGTACTTGGGATCAACTGTCCAAGGAAATGGGGAGTGTGGAAAGGAGGTAAAGAAGAGAGTACAGGCAGGATGGAGTGGGTGGAGAAGAGTGTTCAGGAGTGCTGTGTGACAAAAGGGTCACAGCAAAGTGAAAGGAAAGATTTATAAGAGAGTAGTGAGACCAGCCTTGTTGTATGGGTTAGAGACAGTGGCACTGACAAAGAGACAGGAAGCAGAGCTGGAGGTGGCAGAACTTAAGATGTTGAGGTTCTCTGAGATCATCAGAGGGACAGCACAGGTTGGAAAATTGGGAGACAAAATTCGAGAGGGAAGACTGAGATGGTTTGGACATGTGCAGAGGAGGGATAGTGGATATATTGGTAGGAGGATGTTGGAGATGGAGCTTCCAGGCAAGAGACGGAGAGGAAGACCAAAGAGGAGTTATTTGGTTGTGGTGAATGAAGATATGCAGGGAGTTGGGGTGAGAGTAGAGGACGTGGAGGACAGGGTGAGGTGGAAACGTTTAACTCGCTGTGGTGACCCCTGATAAAGGGAGAAGCCGAAAGAAGAAGAAGAAGAATATGTGTGGAAACGTCCCTTTATAATTTAATTTACATGAAGATGTGTAGAAGGCTCTACATGTTCTTGAAATTGCTTTTTCTGTCTACATCCCCTTTATTTGAGCTTTTCTTTTGCCCCAGGTCAGAACTCTGCTCATTCACTTTGCAATACTGAAAAATTATATAAAAATTGTACATCTTTAAGTTCTTATAATTGACCATTATTAACAAAAATGTAACAAAATCAACAAATAAAAATCAAATAGTAAAACACTGGCAGTCTGCTTTTCTGTTTGTTATAACAGTGAAATGATACACTCAAAGGTACAATACAGTATAGCTTATTATTAGCCTACGAATACAATACGATGTAGTCTAATAAATAATATAATTAATTAAATAACAGTTTAACAATAGCAGATATAGTATATGTTGTATAAATAGTAGCATAATACAGCATATAAAATAGCGAATATTATATTATACAACTATTATATTACTATTTATAAAATATATACTATTGCCAATCTGTTACTATTATTGTGTTATTATATTATTATTTATTAGAGAAAAATCAGGCATGGTTTTTCCAATACAAACTTTAGAGAAAGTTGCCTGAACCAATATGGCAGCAACGTTGATGCATGATCCAGCAGCCAATGGGGCGTCTAGGTATATTACAGTATATCTATGGTTTGCACCAAGTCTTGTAGCAATAAACCATCCAGACTTGCTCTTACATGTCCTGTCCTGTAGTAAAACAGTATCATACAGGGATCGATTATGTACTCTATGTAGTAGTATGTAGATGTCTTTCTGTCAACCTATGAGAAATGATACTAGGGTTGCAATGATACAGAAATTTCACGATATGATACGTATTGCTGTTTTTGCTACGTGATAGGATACATTTTCGATTAAAAATTAAGAAAGAAATTTGATTTTAATTCCTCTTTTAATGTAGAGATCAAGGAGGCCAATACAGCTTCCTGCTCTGCAAGCTTGGAAGATGGCTTGCTTTGTTGGGGTTACATTTTCCTTCAGCTTTTGATGATATGTTGATGGACTATTTCAAAATTCAATGAATTGATGATTGCAAGACATCCTGGCCTAGATGCAACAAAACAGGACAAACCATGATACTATCACCACCATCTTTCACAGATGGCATTAGATTCTTATGCTGGAATGGAATGCAGTGTTTTCCTTTCTCCAGACATGCTGTTTCTCGTTTAAATCAAAAAGTCCTAGTATTTCTCATCTGTCCACAACTCGTTTTTCTGACTTGTCACAATATGTAGCAAATTGTAGAGTTCTTTTTGGAGAACAGTGGCTTTCTCCTTGCAACCCTGCCATGTACACCATTGTTGTTCAAGTTTGTTCAAACTCTTATTAACATTAGCCAATATGAGGCCTTAAATTGCTTGGAAGTTACTGCTTTGAGACCTCACAGACTTTTATACATCTTGCTTTTTTGGTCGACCTCTCCTGGGGAGGATAACAGTGGTTATTTGTACAAAGTCTGACTGTGAACTGGTGGAGTCCTAACTCTGTGGAGATGGTTTCCTAATCTATTCCAGCCTGATGAGTATAACAACTCTTTTTCTGAGGTCAGAAATCTCTTTTGTTTGGGCCATAATACACTTCATAGAGGTTCACAATCTTTTGCCACTCACATATATGGTATTGGATCATTTTCCTCAATAAATAAATGACCAAGTATTATATTTTTGTCTCATTTGTAATATTGGGTTCTTTATTTACTTAAAGGACTTGAGTGAAAATCTGATGTGACAAGAATTTATTACTGCCTGTTTCCTACTTTCCTGTGTGTGAGAAGAACTTGTTCCACAAAAGAGGTTTGTATACCACCGATGACTGGTGGAGGGAGTGATATAAAGATGTATTACTTAGTCTGTCCTAAATGTGCAGGACTGTTAATGGGCCAGTTATCAAATCAGAGACAGCTTTCAACTGTTCAAGACACCACTCACCCTTACGATAGATTTATGTGGTCAAGAAATAGTATACAACCTGTGTAAGAGCTTCGATAACCTTGGAGCTGAATTAGAACATTGGCTGTGAGAGCCATTCTTCCAGACTGTCCTTGAGACTCATGGCCTTCCTGATTGACCCTAAAGTTTCCACGATATGCTGTTAACAGGTGACCCTGACCATTTTTGTTCATTTAACACACAACACCAGAAAGAATCTTGGTAAATTAGTACAGCTGTTCATCAGCTGTTCCTTTCACAACCGACCCCCACAAAGCCCACTCCATAGGGCTGATCACTTGGGAATGAACTGTAGCTCTAGTTGACTAAGTATAGTATTGACCTGTCTGAGAATGAAAGCCACAGCATCCGTAGACTCCCAGTAGGAGGCGTGGAACAGGTGAGGCAGGGCTACAGTGGGGAAAGCTGTGAGCACATCAGGGCAGTAGAGAACATAGTCTAGCCGCTTGTTGCCCCACCACCTGTTGCACACTGAAAATGAGAAATAAATAATAAATCAGGGGAATAATTAAGTGAAATGGAAATATAAAAATACTCTAGCAAATCAGGCTCATGTGCAGTACTCCCCATTGCATTCTAAGTCTATACTTGTTGATTCTAAGAATGACAAATTTAAGTGGTTTTTTTCAGTTTGTGTTTAGGAAAATTAACCATGATTTTACTGTGGTAGTTTGTACAGTGGGGCAAAAAAGTATTGAGTCAGCCACTGATTGTGCAGGTTCTCCGACTTAGAAAGATGAGAGAGGTCTGTAATTGACAAAATGAGAAAAAAAACAATCCAGGAAATCACATTGTAGGGTTTTTAGATAATTTAATTGTAAATTATGGTGGAAAATAAGTATTTGGTCAATAAATTTGGTTCAACTCAATACTTTGTAACATAACCTTTGTTGGCAATGACAGAGGTCAAACGTTTCCTGTAAGTCTTCACCAGGTTTGCACACACTGTAGCTGGTATTTTGGTCCATTCCTCCATGCAGATTTCCTCTAGCGCAGTGATATTTTGGGGCAACACGGACTTTCAACTCCCTCCACAAATTTTCTATGGGGTTGAGGTCTGGAGACTGGCTAGGCCACTCCAAGACCTTGAAATGCTTTTTACGGAGCCACTCCTTCGTTGCCCGAGCGGTGTGTTTGGGATCATTGTCATGCTGGAAGACCCAGCCATGTTCCATCTTCAATGCTCTCACTAATGGAAGGAGGTTTTGGCTTAAAATCTCCACGCTACTTGCCGCATCAGTCTTCCCTTAACCGGATCAGTCGTCTGTCCCCTCTGCAGAAAAACAGCCCCAAAGTCATATGTTTTCCACCCTCATGCTTCACAGTAGGTATGGTTGTCCTTGGTATGCATTCATCATCCTTTTCCTCCAAGTTGGTTTTTTTACTCAAAAGTTCTATTTTGGTTTCATCTTACCACATATATTCCTCCCAATCCTCTTATGATCATCCATATGCTCTCTGGCAAACTTCAGACGGGCCTGGACATGTACTGGCTTAAGCAGGGGACCACGCCCTGGCACTGCAGGATCTAGTCTCTCTCTGCATAGTGTGTTACTGATGGTAAGCCTTTGTTACTTTGGTCCCAGCTCTCTGCCAGGTCATTCATCGTCCCTCCGTGTAGTTCCTGGGATTTTTGCTCCCGTTCTCATGAATCATTTTTGCCCCCATGGGATGGATTCTGGCGTGGAGCCCCATATCAAGGGAGATTATCAGTGGTCTTGTATGTCTTACAATTGCTCCCACAGTTGATTTATTCACACCAACCTGCTTGCCTATTGTAGATTCCTCTTCCCAGCCGGTGCAGGCTACAATTTTCTTCCTGGTCCTGCACAGCTTTCTTGGTCTTGCCCATGGTTGGGTTTGGAGTCTGACTGTTTGAGGCTTGTGGCCAGGTGTTCTTTTATACAGATAACGATGTCAAACAGGTGTCATTAATACATAATGAGTGGAGGACAGAAGAGCCTTCTTAGAAGCAAAGTTACAGGTCGTGAGAGCCAGAAATCTTGCTTGTTTGTGGTGACCAAATTACTTATTTTCCACCATGAGTTACATGATTTACTTTACAAATCCTACAGTGTGATTTCCTGATTTTTTTTTCTCATTTTTGTCTCTCATATTGAAGTGTACCTATGATGAAAATCACAGACCTCTATCATCTTTAAGTAGGAGAACTTGCAACAGTCAGTGGGGCTGACCTAAATACGTTTTTGCCCATTGTATATTGGAATAATTCTCTTCAATAAATAACTGCAAGTTAATATTTTTGTCTCTTTTGTTTACTGGGTTGTTTTATCTACTTTTGGGACTTTTAATGATGTTTTAGGTTATATTTATGCAGAACTATAGAAATAGAACAATAAACGGTCTGGGATGCTGCGGTAGTGGGGTGGGGGGGGGGGGGGGGTTGTTTGGGGGGGGTGTTAACTTTTTTGCGTAGACGGTATGCCTGTCAAATTTGTTATGTCATATAAAGGGGGGGGGGATCACACCAGATATTGTTTTAACACAATTAATGAAATTTATTCCGCTGCTTGACCGTGTAAAGCCCCCTTAGTGGTTACGGCGGGTGTGTAGGGTCGTCTCCTGAAATGGTCGGTCCTTAGTGGCTGCTGTAGTGAGGGAGGGTGGTGGTTGTGTGGTTCTCGAGGGTGCGGGCTTGTATGAGAACTTTTAGCCCACAAGAAGATAATTATTGAATGGTGTACACAATTTGGTACACTCCTTACAGGCTTTGCCTCGTTTCTGTGGCGACAGCAGAGTCCGTATCATAAACAACACTAACGCTGGTCACATTTCGCAGGAGATAACAGCTTATAGTATGCTTCAAAAATATATTAATATATTTGAGCTGGTTGTTCTGCCATGCTATGGTTATATATGAAAAATTCATACCGTATGGAAAATTAACACTGCTATACCAGGATGAACCACCCAGCATTTGTTGGTACAGCTTAATATGGGTTTTACGGAGTAACTTAGAAGTAAAGTAATAAGCAATGGGATTGCTTTTTCCAGGAAGTAATGAGTAAAGTACTCCCTTTTGAAAGAAGTAATTAGTCATTTCTGAGTAACTAGGGTAACATTTTGACTAGGGACCTTATTCACAACCTGAAAGAATATCTGACTTACCCTGTGCTATGGTTCTGTCTGCCTGCTTGACCTCAGACTCACTGTTAGGCAGAGCAGATCCAGCATTCATCGACTTGCAGAATGCAGCCTGAACTTCTGTGTTACCTTCGGCTGGCTGTTTCACCACTGCATCAGCTACAGAGAGGCAAGTAAGAACGATTATGTGGTAAACACCTTACATAGCACACTGTTCGGTTCAGCAGCTTCAGTTCTGCTTCCACACTAGATGGCCTGAGGCATTATACTGAACCCTGTGACATAGACACTTCAAATGTCTGGTGATTATTTACGGGGATGTAGTTTGAAAATGCTGCCTCTAATCCTGGCACAAAGCATAGTATAAGAAAATGTGAAAGAGACTGACCTCACTTAGCTAACATGCAGCAGCATTTACGCTTTAACCTCTGTACTAGGCTGTAAGTGGACTTAACCTAGCCATTTAAATTAATGTAATATGAGAAAATTTTTATGGCTCACAGTCTGGCTGGCAGGCCGAGGAAAAGTGAGAGACAGAGCCTGGGAATGACTCACATCTGCTAACTGATCCTACACTTCATATAATAACCTTACCTCAATTGTAGCACTCTGTATTGTTTTTGTTATACAATATAAAACACAATTCCTACTATAAGATAATTGCTATTGCACATATATAACAGATTTATACATTATTAGTTAAACAACCCAATGCGTTGCAACTTCCAAGAACACTTTACATAACTTACATAGTTTATATGGGGATGGTTTAGCCTTGCTCGAGTTTCTCCACCCTACTTTCCCTCCATTTATGGAAGCTGCCATTGCCCATAATTAGCGTAACCTGTGTGTAAATATTCCCTAGTTAGGAGTTATGTGCTTTAGTTGAGTCTGTGTTCTATGTATATTGTATATAGTATTCATTGCCTAATCTTTGAAGTCCCTTGTGTTTGTATCCTCACATTTCTCAGTGTTTCTGATGGTGCAAGCCATGGCTGTTCCATCTGTGTGAAAATATGCAATCAATTTAAACAATTTAACAATTTAAATTTAATACCACATACTAACAAACAGGTGTTATTTGATAATGAGTATTGCTATTTATTTCTATTTACTGATCCGCTACATTCAGTACAAACATTAGACCTTTTGGTAGGAGTCCCTAAATATACAAAAGCATGTGGACAACTGACAACAGAATATTACTTCTTCCTGCTATATCTGTATCCACTCTTCCGTGAAGGGTTTCATTTGCATTTTGGAACATGACTATGAGGATTTGCATTCATTCAGGCACCTGTCTGAAAGATGCAAATCTGTCTTTTAATGCCGAACACTGCGGTCGTAAACAGCCAATAAAACACTGAGGATCCACGAGTATAGGCGGGAGTTAAACAGCGGAAGTCCGTCATATACGCATGTGTGTGTCGGTCGTGTGCTTGCTCGCTCGTTAGTCCACGTTTGGACTAAAGACTGTTCCAACTCAGCTGATGTATTTAGAAACTTTTTTGTGGAAGTTTGTGTGTATGACTAAAAACTGCTTATGTGTAACAAGCTGTAAATGGAATTTGTAAGTATATGTGCCTTTACTGTAAGTAGTACTGCTTTTGATTGTTCCCCCAATACACTGTACAGTGGTGCTTGAAAGTTCGTGAACCCTTTAGAATTTTCTATATTTCTGCATAAATATGACCTAAAACATCATCAGATTTTCACACAAGTCCTAAAAGTAACATACAGAGAACCCAGTTTAAACATGGAACAATTTATACTTGGTCATTTTTTTATTGAAGAAAATGACCCAAAATTCATATTGTGAGTGGCAAAAGTATGTGACCCTTTGCTTTCATGTATCTGTGTGACCCCCCTGTGGCAGCAATAACTGTAACTAAACGTTTTCCTGTAACTGTTGATCAGTCCTGCACACCGGCTTGGAGGAATTTTAGCCCATTCCTCCGTACAGAACAGCTTCAGCTCTGGGATGTTGGTGGGTTTCCTCACATTAGCTGCTCGCTTCAGGTCCTTCCACAACATTTCCATTGGATTAAGGTCAGGACTTTGACTTGGCCATTCCAAAACATTAACTTTATTCTTCTTTAACCATTCTTTGGTAGAACGGCTTGTGTGCTTAGGGTCATTGTCTTGCTACATGTTGCTACTGTTGTTCAGTGTTCTTCTGATGGTGGACTCATGAACATTAACATTAGCCAGTGTGAGAGAGGCCCTCAGTTGCTTAGAGGTTACCCTGGGGTTCTATGTGACCTCACCAACTATTACACGCCTTGCTCTTGGAGTGATCTTTGTTGGTCAACCACTCCTGGGGAGGGTACCAATGGTTTTGAATTTCCTCCATTTGTACACAATCTGTCTGACTGTGGATTGTTGGGAGTCCAAACTCTTTAGAAATGGTTTTGTAACCTTTTCCAGCCTGATAAGCATTAACAACTCTTTCTGAGGTTGTCAAAAAATCTCCTTTTGTTCGTGTCATGATACACTTCCACAAATGTGTGTTGTGAAGAGCAGACTTTGATAGATCCCTGTTCTTTAAATAAAACATGGCGCCCACTCACACCTGATTGTCATCCCATTGATTAAAAACACCTGACTCTAATTTCACCTTCAAATTAACTGCTAATCCTAGAGGTTCACATACTTTTGCCACTCACTAATATGTAATATTTTATCATTTTCCTCAATAAATAAATGACCAAGTATAATATTTTTGTCTCATTTGTTTAACTGATTTCTCTTTTTGAACTTGTGTGAAAATCTGATGATATGATGAGGTCATATTTATGCAAAAATATAGAAAATTCTAAAGGGTTCACAAACTTTCAAGCACCACTGTATGATGCATTTATCTGTGACGCATTTACGTCTCGTTTGCTAGCAGTGAAAATATCCTTTTAAATTACAATAGCATAAAAATACCATGTTTCTATGGTAATATCCGGTTAACGGCCATTTTGGTCAACAACCTGATGCGCAGAAGGTACTGCGGTCATTAAACGGTGCATTCCTCTATTAGTGAATAATTATTATTAATTATAATGACCTAATCGCTATTAATATTGAAAAATTGTTGAAATGCAAAATTACATCACATATGGGCATATGTCATCACATATTTCCCAGTTTTAAAAAGTATATGTGTGAATTAACACACGGTTACCTATGAGAGTGGACTGTCCATCTCCAAGTGGGTAGCGCTGGTAGCGTGGCACACCGAAGGGGGGCAGCTGGGTGAGAGGTGGGTAGAGCAAGGGCTCCAGACGTGACGCAGATGGATCAGATGGGTAGAACAGATTAAAGATCTGTGAGCAAGCAGGACGCAACTGCACCACTGAATAGAGGGGGAAGGAAAAAAGTATTCAGAGATGTGAATTCATTTCCAAATACAAACTGCTTTGGTTCTTAGTTCAACAGGTGCTGTTAAAATCAGTGTTTCTGCATGTGCTTTGGGTGTTATTTACCCTGAAGAGCCGGGAGCACTGTTCTCCTCATAGCAAGCACCAGTCCCAGTGGGCAACCCAGCAGAAAACAGTAAGAAACCTCAAAGTCAAAGCACCCGGGGTTCAGAGCCTGCAGAGAGCTGTTCTGCTCATCCTGAGACAGGCTGAGAAAGAAAGATGACAGTGGGAAAGAAACTTCAGTCCATTGTTCTTAATACATCAAAGTACAGTACACTGGCTTCAGTAAGTTCAATAATTTACTTACATGTACTTAAACACAGCGTCCACTTTATCAGGTTCATCTGCCATTATCAATATCTACCATTTATTACTGACTGGAGTTCATCTATTACCATGTTCAATTTGTCACGTCTCTCCCACTACTAAATGGACAAATCTATAAATTTGTAAACTTATTTATAACCTCTTCTTCCATAACTGCAGTGAATTCTTGGCCAACATAAACAGTATCTAGCAATAAGCATCAAGCAGTAGAATAAAGTTTGGAGATCGATGCATTAGCTAATCTTTATGAGGATGCTGATGTTAACAGAGGTGAACTCAAGGCTGAATGAAGAAGTATCAACGTCTGTCCTGGCACTGGTGCACAATCTGCTTTTACTAATGGATGTACTATAGTATACTGTCTGTAGAAAATGACTGGTCTTAGCTTAAAATCTTAACTTCAGAATGTCAATAAAAGTATAAGATATTTCATTGGATGCATAGCTTATAAATAAACATCTAAAAAGAAAATACTCATTCTAGTTAATATAACTGTACAATAAATTACACAAAGAACACTACTATCACAGTCATGGAAAGCAGCCAGAATGGAGTCCAACCTGCTGAAGAAGACCTCTCTGTGACCTCCAGCAATGTCTGAATCACACGAGTCGCTCTGCTTCCGAATGAGTGGATGGCGGGTGACTGGAACCGATTCGCACGGAGCTGAAACATCAATGTTGCTCTTACTTAGCCGCTTGCTGCTTCTCAGAGTGGGACTCAGACTGAACATCATACCTGGCTTCTCCTAGCAAGAGCAGACAAAGTATGAAGATCTCATTGCAAGGTCTTAATCCTGATCTGCCTGTAGCTCTTCTCCTACAACCCTAAATCGGAAAAAAACAAACAAACAAAAAAAACTAAACCAAAAAAAAAATCTGTCTGTATTACATTTACTTTCATGTCACTACAGATAGTATGAACTCAAGATATGTCATGTTTTTTCTGGTCAACTTAATTTAATTTGTTAATATAAAAAAGTTGGGATGGTAAAGCATTTACCACTTCGTAATCTTGTCATTACTTAAACACTTAAGTCATTTTGACACTGAGATACCAAATGATGAAGCGTTTCAGGTGTCATTTTGTCCCATAGTTCCTGCAAACACGTCTTAAGGTGTGCATTTACATTTACATTTACATTTACAGCATTTAGCAGACGCCCTTATCCAGAGCGACTTACAATTGATACAGTCTTACAATCCAAGCAATTGTGGGTTAAGGGCCTTGCTCAAGGACCCAACAGTGGCAGCTTGTCAAAGCTGGGATTTGAACCCTGGACCATCTGGTCCATAGTCCAGTACCTTAACCACTAGGCTACCATGTCCCCATGTGTGCAACAGTACAGGGTCATCATTGTCACATTTTTCATGTCAAAATTCTCCATGCAATCTCTACTGGACCCGTACCCTCTTCTTCCAAGGCTATGCTTTTGTAAAGTGTGCAGCATGTGGTTTTGCATTATCTTGTGGAAAACTGCATGGACGTCCCTGAAAATATGTCTTCTTGAAGGCAGTTTATGTTGCTCTAAAATCTCAATGTACTTTTCTGCATCAATGCTGCCAACAACCCCACACCATGACAGACCCTGGCTTTTGTACATATTGCTGATAATAGTCTGAATGTTCCTTTTCTGCTTCTGTACATGGTTATCATAAGGCTTATTTTATGAACAATAAAGTTTTAAGTGGCATTTGTGAATGGAACTCTGCACGGCAGTGCTTGACAAAGGTTTGCCAAATGGATATTGGATATAAGAGCCAGCTGCTGGAAACAGCAGTTCCTAAGGACATGAGTTCGAACCCCACAATGGATTGTGATGGACTGGAGACCTCTACCTATGGCAAGCTAAGGGCCAGATTCAGGTGCATCTGCCATACACGTTCATTTTGTAGGTACACAATCAGTGACTGCAGTCATTCTGCTGTTAAGCACAGGCTGTCATCTCCTCACGGCCCCTATCAGCAATTATGAGGACCACTGCTGAGTAGGTATTTCATTTGTTTGTGTTAATCATACGCTAGAACTTCATAACTCAGATTCTCACCACAGGATGCTGCTGGATCATTACTTATGATTTGTGCACACTTCCTGTCCCACAAGTGACAAAGAGATTACTAAAATCCTCAGTAATGTTGCCGAGTCTAACACAGACCTACCTGTCAAGGCTTTGTCAGTGTCATGGGCATCATGGGAATAAAATGAGGTCATGTTTTGGTGGCCCCTTTCAACTGACGTATGGGTAGAGGTGGCAAGTGAGCTACATTCAGTGTATGTAAAAGTACACCGTACACCTTGACATATAAATATACACAGACAGACAGACAGATAGATAGACAGACATATGAATGGATGGCTGGACACACGTAGACCCAATCATACCAGCAAAACACACACTAACACAGCACCACCACATCGGTGTCTCTGCAGTGCTGAGAATGATCTACCACCCAAGTAACACCTGATCTGTGGTGCTCCTGTGAAAGCCTTGACCATTAGAAAACAGAGAAAGGGGGACTAAAAAGTATCCAGTCAAACAGATGGACTACAGTCTGTAATTATAGAACAACAATGTGAATCAATATTGTAGGTAGAACTGGTGAAATGGACAATGAGTGTAGAAACTAAGAGCTATACCTAATAAAGTGATCAGTGAGTGTATATTCCATCGAATCTTTCAGAACCTACTTGTGCAGCACATGGGCTGCAGGCTTTTCTCTTCCCTCAGTCGCAAAGCTGCTGGACCATCACCTATTAATGCAGCATGTGGTATGAGTGCTGCCCCCTGTGGCCCTGCACAGGTGACTGAGCACTCATTAAAGCATGGGAACAAAGTGGTCAGACAGACAGGGCTGCAGAACTCACTGCCTGGGAAACCGTTGCCAACTGAGCCACGTGTACTTCTGCATAAAACCTGTGTCCACTGGGATGGGGGTGGGGGACTCATTTCATCCATGATAATTGTTCTAAATTGAGTAGGTGGATTGAATCCAGAGTTTGGCCTGGCAATCAACCAATGTTTCACTTGAAAATCACTTCTGCCAATGTATATACTGTAATTTAGCTCAATTTTCAACACATCAGTTTTGATTTTACATATTTTCCAGCCAACTGTTTACTCATATTTAAGCAAAATATTGTGATTTCTCTTCAGCTTATTTGTTTACCATCTCCAAGCCTTATATTAATATGAGAGTTAATCTTAATATATTGTACCTGACAGGCTATTGTTGAAGACACTGATGTTATGTTTACTATTACGGTTTAAAGTATTCTAAAATGTATCTACTATTACTGGCCATTATTTGACATTTCCTCTATAAAGTATTTAAGAAATGGTTTACATTATGTATGTGGATTGTGATAGCTAATTTTTGATGTATGAACCCTCTTAAATAATTACATTAAGCTGACAGAGATAAAACTGCTACTAATTCAACTGTCTGACAGTATAAGAGGACAATATGGTATCCCATAAAGGTGGGGGGGTATTTGGAAGTGCATGCATATTTTGAAAGACTGAAAGAGGGGAAGCAATATGGAGAGCTCAGTGCAGAAAACATGGAATTAGGTGTTTACTTTGAGGCTCTCAGTACTGTAGTTCCTAGTGTTTTCTTTAGGGCTTTCATGTCTCTTGTCACCACTGAAACACAGTGCATCAAAACAGAGCACTCCTCCAACACAGTCTGCCACCAGACACACCTGAGGAAAAAAAAAATAGAAAAAAAGTGAGAAATGCTAATAAAACTAATGATGCATTTGCTTTGTTTGATTTACTGACCCCAGTTCTATCTTTGCTCAGAATTCATTTTGCTGACATTGGGTTATATAAATCTTAATTTACTCTTACAGACAGACAGTTAAATATACAGAGAGAGAGAGAGAGAGAGACATACAGACAGATACATAGAAACAATAATTTCATACAGTTAATACAATATTAAAATTGACAGACAAACCATGTGTGTCATGTCATGGCTAGAGAACAAGGGACATTCCAGCTTGCCAGAGTACTAGCAGCTGTACTGACTTTTTTCTTCACAGAAAGCAGAAATTAAGCCAGCATCATTGACTTTTCTTTGCATGACATCCTCCCCCTGTCTGCATGGGTTTACTCTGGGTACTCTGGTTTATTCCCGCATTCCAAAGATATGAAATAAGTTAACTGGTCACTTGTCTTGCAAAGTCATGTTCAGAGCTTGTCTCACCTTCTGTTAGCTACACTCCAGTTTGTAGGTTTTTATGTTTATCTTTAGCAATATGTGGCATTTAAACTTGCACTTCAGCTTTTGGTAGCTTTTGTGCTTGAGCATTTGCACTTGAGCACTGTTGTTTTTATGAGTGTAGTGCTTAGTACTTATGTGTTTGTTTCTATCTAAGGTGATTTTCAACTGCTTTCCTTTTATCTTTGCCTGTCTGGCTGTTCATTTGCTCCTGTGTTTTGTTCTTGCATTGGAAATCATGTCATTTTATGTTAAGATAATCTGTATACTACAGCCCATAAGCTTGCTCATTAGTACATGGTGAATTCAATTTGCTTTAGCAGCAATCAACACACAACCTGTGGGACTGTGGTAGCCTAGCGGTTAAGGTACTGGACTCTGGACCAGAAGGTCCAGGGTTCAAATCCCACCTCTGCCAAGCTGCCACTGTTGGGTCCTTGAGCAAGACCCTTAACCCACAAGTGCTTGGATTGTAAGACTGTACCAATTGTAAGTCGCTCTGGATAAGGGCGTCTGCTAAATGCTGTAAATGTAAATGTAAACCTGACTATGGACATTCAAAGCAATCTTTTTTGTTTCTTTTTAATTTGGGAGATGTCCTTATCCCGAGCAACTTACAACTGATACAATATTTCAAGGTAAAACCCAAGCAGTTATGGATCGGTCTTGCTCATGGACCCAACAGTGGCAATGCTGGAGCTTGAAACCTGGACCTTCTGGTCCATAATCCATTACCTAAACTGCTGCTTCATTCCAGTCCCCTGCCTGAGTGCCAATTGTAAAATTTGACAGAGAAGAATAATGGTCTGTGCCTGATTTCTTAATCTTAATGCTTCAGCATGAAATTACATTTCATTACAATTGCACATTTCCAACATTGTGAAAACAATTGGCCTAACAATGATTCAAAGCATCCTTATAGAAATGGTTAGTGTGGAACTTGCTACACACTGACGGTCTTGACCTCAACCCCAATACTTTTGGACCCTGACCTCATTAATGCTGATTGCTGGCGAATGAATCCTTGCAGTTACATTCCAAAATCTTCCGGAAAATCTTACCAGTAGAAAAAAGCTTTTTATAACAGCAGTGAGTAGACTAACACCACATTTATACTAAAGGGTTTTGGTTAAGATTTTGAACAAATGCATACTGAGTGTGTCCACAAATTTTTGGTCCTGTATTGCTTCTTATGAGACATGTAAAACAATGTCTTGTTTAAGGACCAAGGAGACCAAACTCCTGACCTATAAAAGTTAACCATATGTTTCTGGACACTAAACTGCGACCACATTAGTAGACACTAGGTGTGGGCAATATGACAATTATTTTATCATGATAGACGATATGCTTTTCTGAGCATACTTAAAGAACACTGACCAACTGCATGTTATATTATAAAGAGCATCTTATATTATAAAATAGTATCATGACAAATATCGTGTATCATGAAAATGGCATTATATGTTGTGATATAATATTTCTTTCCAGGACTAACCAGGACTGCAGGCTCATTTATATGTAATGGTGCTTAAACTTCAGATGAGTCATTACCTGGCCGGTAAAGCCGAACCCCTCTGGGGACTGGAGAAAGTCATTGTACACCTGATTAGCCTGAGCAATCACCGCTGCCACAGCATCTTGGTAATGAGGGGATGCAGCAGCAAGGATGGGCAGAGCAGCCAACGGTAGATGATCTACACTACTGCAAACACTGCTCTCATCATAACTGTATGGATTTAAACTACAGAGAGAAAACAATAGCACATGAGATGCAGTGCAATTTCTCGACATTGTTAAATAATGCTAACCCTTTTTCAAGTGTTCACTGGTCTGCAGTATTGACCTCAAAAGCAGAACAATCTCATGAAACATTCATAACCTTTCAAACATTTAACAGTATGAGAATCTCCATAAGATATTTATCACAGTTGCTGAAGTGAGAGGACAGGCTATATGATGTAAAGTGCCTTCAATATTCTCCTTAAACATTAGAGGTGAAAATTAGGTCTTGGTTAAAGATATTTAAACAGAGCACTGGCAATCAATATTTTAGTCCATAGATAAAGGAGCATTAGTTATACAATTCATGATGACTATCTTGACCTCGCTGATACAATGTGGAGAATGGGAGAACTGCGAATAAATGGCTGGTTCGCTCCCTGGGAGTAGAGTCTCTCAAAGATTGCTGTGTTTGGCTAAAGTGGTGACGCTCCATTTTTCGCTGTTGTTGTGCTCTGCGACAGTAGCAGGTTGATTAATAATTTCTCACAGTCCCACAGCTTTCAGCAGAGATGTGTGAGCATCAACAGAAGAAAAAATCCTTCTGTGATTCAGTGAAGGATCTTCTAATTTGGAAATCAAATAAAATGTACATGACAAAGATAATGGTTTACAATTGCACTATTGTTTTCAGCTGAGTCACCAAGGACAACATTTATACTACAGTCAGTCAGCATGATTGACATAGATGGCTAAAAAAACTTAGGAAGAAATATCTTTATGGTTAAACTTTGCTTATTTGTACACATATACTAATGGATATGTTTTGCAATAAGTGGTGCGGCACGATGGGCTCATCAAAGATGATCGATTCAATGCCGATCTCAGACCTGCCCTATGTGGAGTTTGCACGTCCTCCCCCTGTCTGCATGGGTTTACTCTGGGTACTCTGGTTTCCCCCTACATTCCAAAGATGTGAAATACGTTAACTGGTCACTCTAAAATGTATCCCAGTATAAATGTATCTGACTAGTATCGATGTAACCTTGCTACTGTTGTGAATAGCCATTGATGCTGATGATTAAAAATGAACAAATAAATAAATGGATGCAATATTCTTTACATATTATTTGCTTGTATGCTGTAAATGTGTCATGCCTCGCAACCAAACCCCGGTTTTCACACCACACATCTCCGCCGAGGGCAATACGCACTACATTTCCCACAATCCTTTGGCAAGCCACGTGACTTCCACGGACCAATCGGAGACCCCTCTATAAGACCATCTGTTCCAGATTGCTGATGGGACACACCTGTGCCACATTGCTTATAAACTCAGAAGTTTGAGACTTTGGTTGCGAAGTATTGACTCGGTTTCCCCAAGCGTACCGAGCGCTCACTATTCCTCGTGGCTGCCCGGATATCTTAGTCATTTTGCTCTCCGTCCACCATGTTTTTGCCGCGGTTCTTCCGAGTGCTCCTAGCGCTCACCCTAGTTCGTGTTTCCCTAGAGATTTAACCTGTTTTTGCGTTCCAGTTTTTGTTCGGGTTGTTTTGGGTTCTTTCACGTTTGCTGTGTTGATTTTCGTTAATAAAACTTCTCTTTGCGTTGGAATCTGCACACATCTCTCCCGTTCATCCCGCTCGTTACAAAAGTGGTCATTAATTTCTTTGAGCCGATATATCTGTTGACAATTACAACCTCAAATCAGACAAAGTTGGGACGGTATGGAATTGCAAATAAAAAAAAAACGCAGTGTTTCTTACATTTACTTTGACTTTTATTGAATTGGAGACGGTATGAACCTGAGGTAGTTTTGTCTGACCAACTTAATTTCATTTCCAATTTCATACCATCGCCATGCCTTTGTAATGTGTGCAACATGTGGTTTTGCATTGTCTTGTTCAAAAATGCATGGACGTCCCTGGAAAAGATGTCGTCTTGAAGGCAGCATTTTTTCTGCATTAATGCTGCCAACACAGAAGTGGAAATGATCTTTGCCAAGGACACTGACCCAACCCCATTCCATGACACAGCCTGGCTTTTGGACTTGTAGCTGATAATAGCCTGGAGGGTCTTTTTCGCCTTTGGTCTGGAGCACATGGCATCTATTTCTTCCAAAAAAGACCTGTAATACTGTTTTGTGTAACTACAATGCACGTTTCCACTGAGTGACGATCCATTACAGATGCCTCCGAGCCCAGAGAGGTTGACACCTCTTCTGGAGATAGTTAACATAAGGCTTATTTTCTGAACAGTAAAGTTTTAAGTGGCATTTGTGACCTGTATTGTCACTCTATATTGTAGTACTTGACAAAGTTTGCCAAAGTAATCCCTTGCTCATGTGGTTACGTCAGCTATTGATGAATGATGCTTGATGCAGTGCAGATGCAGTGAAACATGCTGTCCCAACTTTTTTGGGTTTGGTGTTATGGAAAAGCAACTGTTAAAAGAGATTAAGTACAAGTATAAAAACAAAAAATGGCGTGTTAAAGAAGGTGAATGAATGATAATTTGAATAATATTGTGCTTATTTACACGATATTCATGGACCAAAAAAAGACTGCTGTTAGTGAAAGTCTCTTTCGTCTTGCATGCACCCATCATAAAGTTACGTCAATCCTAGAAGAAAGCTTAAAACCTCAGAACTCACTGTGAAACCAGCGAGAAGGCTTCTGCACATACTGGTGGGCAGGGCACCAGACGGACCAGCATGCTGTCTGCTGCTTCCTGAAAGTGGGCGCGTGCCACACGCTCCAGTACTGATGCCAGTGTGGCAGCATCACCCACCTTCCCACCCGGATCACCACCTCCAGAGTCCAGGATGTGACCTCCGTGAACAACAAGGATCAGCAGCTGTGTTCTGCATTTCCTCTGTATCACAGGGAGGATGTTAGGAAAGTATTTGAGACAAAATAACGTATTCTGAGATAAAATAGTCACTAAAGATCATGACTTATCGGACCAAATGACACAACACACAAGGATATGTGAAAATGCTCGATTATTTCTATCTTCATAGAAACAGTTTTTCAACTGCAGTGAAATTTTAACAATGAATAAGAGACCTTAATCCCATGAAAGATCCATATAATGTTGATAACAGCTGAGCAATTATGTATGATGTATGATAAACAGCTCTGAGTAACCAAATTACAAATGCTGTAGGGGAAAACCACTGCAAAGTTCGGACTTCAAATCATTTCTATTCCATTCGTAATTCAGTAAACCGAGCACTGAACTGCTGTTTAGTGTTTATTAGCTTATTTAAGGACAACGCAGCATTTGCAATTGATTTAGTTAAGGTCAATCACAAAATCCATTTGTCAATTCGGCTGCATGTTTTTGGGTTGGTTTTTTTTCCATTTATAATGTTGTGTTATGTATCGGCATGATGGGCTGTGAAGAACATAAGTGAATAAAAGTGAATAAGCTTGAAATTGTTGTCATTTGCCACTGTTTCTCTGATGCCCACTCCATCCAATTTCACACAACAATCATTCACAACATTTAAAAATCTATAATGCATCAAGTTTTAAAAGTATAACAGATAAAACTACAGAAATCGATGCACTAACCTCCATGTCCTCTAGGCCATCTACACTGCTTTGTGGTGCACAACGTGGATGCCTCAGCCTGTACAGACTTTCTGTGGGAAAGAAAATGGTTTCAGCTGAAAAGCAAACATTGGCCTCTCTAAAAGCGCCAGTGGTAGAATTACTATTAATAGGCATTACATTAAATCATTTAGCAGATGCTCTTAAACAGAGCCACTTATAACTGATACAATCTTATAATCCAAGCCATTGTAGGTTAAGGGCTTTGCTGAAGAACCCAACGATGGCAGTACGGGGCCTGCGATATGTATCGTCTGTTATAATATCTTAATTGTTGTCTTAACGATGCGCAAGCTGACATTTCACATGATTAAATGTAACGACAGTTAAAAATGACATTATTTTACTGTTGTATGCTGTTGCTGTAAAACTATTTCTGAGCGGCTAATAGCCCCAGTGCATTATCCACCTGGGTATTCATTATTTTTCCTATAATAGTACATCCCATTGCACTTCATTACATAATACTTAATGGTACGCAGATGACGTGAATTTTATGCAAATACACAACAAGGAAGAATAAAAATCCCACACAGCTCACGTCAGAGAACTTAAGATTATACAGCATTAGGAACTTGATGTTTTAATAACTTTGCTAGCTCTTGCCCAGACATATTAGCACAAAAATACAGAGAAAATGATCTTCCCATTCTTCTTCAATCATCTTAAGTCATCTTTGCATAACTGGATTTTACATGTTAATTTGTTTTTAATGTACCATGTCTGAAACAGAATTACACTCAAAATACTAGATGTGAAGTCAGAGACAGCAGCTCATCTGTTGTTGCACGGTTTGTGTTAGTCATCCTCTAATCCTTCATCAGTGCTCACAGGACGCTGCCTACAGGATGCTGGTGGCTGGACATTTTTGGTTGGTGGATTATTTTAAGTCCAGCGGTGACACTGTGGTAATCATGTGGTGGCCCTGACCATTACAGAACAGAGTAAGGAAGACTAACAAATCATGTGGAGAAACAGATGGACTACAGTCTGTAATTGTAGAACTACAAAGTGCTTCTATATGGGAAGTGGAACTGATAAAATGGACGAGGACTGCAGAAACAAGGAACTGCACCTACTGTAGTGAAGTGATATTTCACAGCACGTATTGAATAAATGCCCACATTTGATTAATTGCAACTGGTGAACTTTAAAGCTTTCATTTGTATTGACTCATTGCATTCTACACAGTGAGCTTACAGTGGCAGCAGTAATACGCTTGTCAGCTGGAATCAAGACTGGTAAGCACAGGGGATTTATCAGACTTCTTTTGCATCACTGCACAGGGACAAGACATTAGTCAATAAGTTCAGTGGTAGATAATTTCCATCACTATAGAGCACCGTATCAAATGCTGACTGCACTGCACTGACAGAGCTCCATGCACGAAGGGTTCAAATGGAAAAGAAAATGCACCTGTAATAAAGGCAGGCCTCCCAAACACAGAACCAAGACAAAATATTACATGCCCTGCATAGTACCACACTCCTACATATAGGGTATGTCTGAACTGGTCCAATGGTTACTCCTTCACTGATCACTATATGTGTTCTTTTGTAGTACACTATATAGGGTAGCAGTGAGCAACACAAACACAGGAATTCAGACAACACTTATGCTGGAAACAAATTATCTTGACCCTTCGTCACATACGGTGGTGCTTGAAAGTTTGTGAACCCTTTAGAATTTTCTATATTTCTGCATAAATATGACCTAAAACATCATCAGATTTTCACACAAGTCCTAACAGTAGATAAAGAGAACCCAGTTAAACAAATGAGACAAAAATATTATACTTGGTCATTTATTTATTTAGGAAAATGATCCAATATTACATATTAGTAAGTGGCAAAAGTATGTGAGCCTTTGCTTTCAGTATCTGGTGTGACCCCCCTGTGCAGCAATAACTCCAGCTAAACGTTTCCTGTAACTGTTGATCAGTCCTGCACACCGGCTTGGAGGAATTTTAGCCCATTCCTCCGTACAGAACAGCTTCAGCTCTGAGATGTTTGGTGGGGTTTCCTCACATTAACTGCTGCTTCAGGTCCAATTTTATTGAATTAAGTGGATTAAGGTCAGGACTTTGACATGGCCATTCCAAAACATTAACTTTATTCTTCTTTAACCATTCTTTGGTAGAACGACTTGTGTGCTTAGGATCGTTGTCTTGCTGCATGACCCATCTTCTCTTGAGATTCAGTTCATGGACAGATGTCCTGACGTTTTCCTTTAGAATTCTCTGATATAATTCAGAATTCATTGTTCCGTCAATGATGGCAAGCTGTCCTCGCCCAGATGCAGCAAAACAGGCCCAAACCATGATACTACCACCACCGTGTATCCCAAATGGGATAAGGTTCTTATGCTGGAATGCAGTGTTTTCCTTTCTCCAAAAACAATGCTTTTCCTTTAAACCAAAAAGTTCTATTTTGGTCTCATCTGTCCACAGAACATTATTCCAGTAGCCTTCTGGCTTGTCCACGTGATCTTTAGCAAACTGCAGACGAACAGCAATGTTCTTTTTGGAGAGCAGTGGCTTTCTCCTTGCAACCCTGCCATGCACACCATTGTTGTTCAGTGTTCTTCTGATGTTGGACTCATGAACATTAACATTAGCCAATGAGAGGCCTTCAGTTGCTTAGAAGTTACTCAAAGGTCCATTGTGAACTCGCCAACTATTACACACCTTGCTCTTGGAGTGATCTTTGTTGGTCGACCACTCCTGGGGAGGGTAACAATGGTCTTGTATTTCCTCCGTTTGTACACAATCTGTCTGACTGTGGATTGGTGGAGTCCAAACTCTTTAGAGATGGTTTTGTAACCTTTTCCAGCCTGATGAGCATCAACAACTTTTTCTGAGGTCCTCAGAAATGTCCTTTGTTCGTGCCATGATACACTTCCACAGACATGTTGTGAAGAGCAGACTTTGAAGCACCGTATTCTTAGTGCAAAGCATTCTCCTAAAAAGGTTAGGTGAGTTACAAGAGCCAGCCGAAAGGAAACCGAGAGAAACATAGAAACTGAATGCTCTAGAATAAAGCCTGCAGTTAGCTTAGCAGCTATGCAAGTGCCCAGAGTTCATCAACAGAGTAAGTGTTTTGCTTTTACTTTTCACTTTCAATCCGTTACTCACTAAATTACATGAGATTTTTTAACACTTTATTATAAAATAAGCTTTGTGTTAATGATTTTGGCCAACTGTAGGTTAATGTAAGTGTTTTACTCAGCATTACTAAGATTGCATCATTACTATGATACACTAAAGACTGCCCTACCACTCATTAACACTCATTAAACTCATTAGTTCATGATACATTTAACTTATAATGGATTTATCCGAACATATCACCTTCATAAATCAGGGAGCACCTGTACAATACACTCCATTCATATATATAATGCTTATGCAGTGTGGATTTTCTAGGGTCTGGAACGGATTAATTCAAATTCCCATTATTAATTATGGGAAAGATTTGCTCGGTACTCGTCGGTTTCGATTCTCGACAAGCCTTCTGGAAAAAATTAACTATGAGAACCAAGGTACCACTGTATTTCTAGAAAGTAATCACTTAACAAGGCATAAGTCCATGTTCACTTAAATCCATAAATCATTTAGCAAATGTCATGAGTCTAACATGACAGTCTTCAAACACTGGATTTAATAAAAAAGGTCAGTCTGCAATGCATTCCTGCTTCATGTATAAACTCCAAAACTATCATCAGATGCCACCTCCATGCCAACAGATTATTTAAAAGGCTTTTCAAGTTAAATCCTTTCTAGTCATCTAACCACCAGCCTTGAGTTTGCTACTGGAACTCTGTTCTACGGCCAAATGACAGTAAAAAAAGAAGGATGACTGAATTGAAAAGGACCTGATGCCCACTCTTAAATATGGTTAAGACTCTCTGATGTGGGGCTATTTTTCCTCCTGACACACTGGGAACCTTGTTAGGGTATATGGTATTGCGGACTCCATAAAATACCAGACCATTTTAAATATAAATATGTCTGCCTTTGCCAAGAAACTAAAAATGGGTCTTCATTTTATCATATAAAGAACAATGTCCAGATCAGCATAAAAATGTTTACTGCTCACAATGCACAAAGCTGCTCTGTATTCCCCAACCCGATAAGATGTTTCAGGAGAAGAATAAGTGCTGTTTACTGGTAAAAGGGGGTTGTGCAAAGTATTAAATGCAGATGCAGGGGTGTCAATAATAGTGCCATGTGGTTTTGTTAAAAATAGATTTCTTTAATAACACTAAATTTACTTCAGCTTAAGGTTGGATTGTTCTCACTGTCAGTGTTTGATTAAGCTAATCCACCCAAAAATTTCTCATAACCCATTTTACCATAGGTGTCCATAAACTGTAGAGGGGGATGTATCCATTTGCAACCACAGTTCCTCTTTGCTGATGCTGTTTGTCCTTAGTTGACATATGTTGCAATAACTTCCCCTTCATACAGTAACCAATTCCCCAGTTTGTGTGTTGGGTGCATCTACAGTTCACACTTACTCTTCCAACTTTTTTTAAATGTTCTTAAATGCTACAAGTTGCTTTAAATTCTCTAATATTAAAGTGCAAATTATCAGATCTCTTTTATAACAAATGCATGTTCTTAACTGGCAACAAACTTAAGAACTTATCTGTGCAAATGTGTTTACAATTGCGAATTAGTCACTGTAAATTCCAAGACTCTTTCGAATTCTGTTACTTAGTTCATCCCCTGTACTGTACGCTGAGAATAATATGCAATAACAGTATACAAGTATGTCATTTCAGACGAATCACTTCATCCATTTTTCCATACCCACTTAAAAAAATTCAGAGTTTGGGAGGAGAGGCAGGGTCTATCTGACAGACTTGAACCAAGGTATGTAATACTGAGCTAAAACGTATTTTGGTTTAGAACTGTTTACGTTTAGTGAGCATTTTATATTTACTGTTTTAGATTTTAACTGTTATATCACGTGTATGGTGTCGGGTTACATCATGCATAAATGCATTGGAGCAATCACAATAGTTGTTTTCTTTTAAACCAATGTAAAAATGAATTTCCTATCAAAATGAATATCTTTGTGATTATACACTTAATTAGGTACACTTCTACAACTGCTTGTTAACGTAAATATCTAATCAGCCAATTAGATGGCAGCAACTCAATTCACTCAACCATGGAGACATGATCAAGACAACCTGCTGAAGTTCAAACTGAGCACCAGAACGGGGATGTTTGTTGGTGCTAGACAGACCGGTCTGTGTATTTAAACTGCTGATCTACTGGGATTCGATAACAGCCATCTCTGCATTTAATAGCCAGAATAGAATAATAGCCAGATTGGTTTGAGCTAGAAAGGCAATGGTAACTCAAATAACCATCATCACAACTGAGGCATGCAGAAGGGCATCTCTGAACACACAACACACTGAAGCAGATGGGCTACAGCAGCTGAAGACCACACCAGGTGCCATCCGTGTTAGCTAAGAAAAGGCAACTGGGCTCACCAAAGTTGGGCCACAGTAGACTGGGAAAATGCTGCCTTGTCTGATGAGTCTCAATTTCTGCTGTGACATTAAAACATGAAAGCATGGATCCATTCTGCCTTGTATCAATGGTTCAGGCTGCTGCTAGTGGTAAAATGGTGTGGGGATCATTTCTGGTTTAAACACCACAGCCTACCTGAGTATTGTTGCTGCCCATGTCCATCATTTTATCACCACAGTGTAACCATCTACTGATGGCTACATCCAGTAGGATAATGCGTCATGTCACAAAGGTCAAATCATGCGAAACTGGTCTCTTGAACATGACAATGAGCTCACTGTACTCAAATGGCCTCCACAGTCACCAGATCTCAATCCGATAGAGCAACTTTGGGGTGTGGCGGAATGGGAGATTCGCATCATGGATGTGCAGCTGACAAATCTGTAGCAACTGTGCAATGCTATCCTGTCAATACTTGCCAGAGTCTCTGAGGAAAGTTTCTAGCACCTTGTTTAACCTATGCCATGAAGAATTGAAGCAGTCCAGAAGCAAGTGTACCTAATAAAGTGGCCAGTCAGTGTATACCATTACCATGATATAAAATATCATACACAATGATAGAGCATTTTGGCCATATTACTCACCCCTATCTAGTCTTGCCACCTCCAAATCCTTCTCATTAACTGCCTACACATTGCAAAACAGTTACCAGCCTGGACCTTCAACATGCCTGAAGGTGAGCATGAACTGACTCTTTCCATAAACATGAGCTCACAGATTCCCAAGGCTTTGCAAAGACCTCTTGGATACATATTAAGTTGTGTTTTCTTTTTGTTAAATCTAACCTTTAATAAATCGAGTAAATGATGTGTGTATACCAGATATTGTAAAGCTAAGGCAATTACTAAAGACACATTCATAAGGTTTCTGCTGGAGTCTCTGACTGAGTCTGAATAACATGTACAGCCAGTGAACTGTGGCAGAAAGTTCAGTATCAATGTGCCTGAGTGAAAATCTCAGGCCACCATTAGATCTGTTGTTTTAGCAGTGGTATAATGCCCATATATAACACATTATCAACGACTAGACCCATAAACTTGTACATGTCACTCCATAATACTCTTTCCCACTGATCTTCATTCCAGTGCTTGTGAGCTTTAGCCAATCTTACCCTTTTCGCCCTGTTCCCCTACAGAAAAAGTGGTTTATTCGCTGCTACCCTTCCTGAAAATGCCTTCCTGATCAAGGCATTTTCAGACTATAGAAGGGTCAACTTGACATCCCAATGAAGCTGCCAGATGCTGCTGCCGAAGAGCAAGGGGAGGTCATATTAAAAACTTGCCACAGCAGCTTATAGAAACTGTTCTTTCTGATTTCTTTTCAGTTTCTTTAAAGTGCATACAGATGTCCTGTATTTTCTAAGAGACTTGAGAAATAATTACATATGGTCAATATACCATTGCTAAAACTGGTATATCTAATCAAATGGTGGCCCAAGACTTTTGCACAGTACAGTAGGTGTAAAAAGCAGAAGAGAAAGAGCAGAGGAGGAAGTAAAATAGCATTTTTAAAGATAAACATCTGTTAAATTACTGCTCTCCCATTAGCACTCCCCAGTAACAGCAATGGCTCAAATGGCTGTCTCCACGCAACAAAAACTGTTATTTATTTTCCAGTTTGCTTCACTTGCATTATAAATGTTTGATGTTGTCTTAATGGAAGTGTAGCGTGACAACATAGCAATTACAAAGTGGACATAAATTGTAGGCTGCTGCAAAATTCAGTGGATTAATAAACATCTCACTGAGTAAACAGCTGTAACAAATCGGCATTGACTGATGCTATGAATACATGATGACCAGTTATCAAAAGAACTGTACGGAAATAAAACGTGTGTGATGTTTACAGCTCAGCCATCCGTCATCACAGCTCTCCCACTAGCAGACCAGTGGGTGTTTTTCAGCGCAAAGCCTCACAAGGTTAAAACCGAACCACTCACACTAATTTAGCCACATCAACAACAGAATTACCAGCTGACTGTTGTTTTTAGATGCATTTAACAAGAGCACACGGTATCCCAGCGGAGAGATCATTAAATCACATAACAGGCAAATACATTTTGTATATACAAATAATAAATGTTTACTTTTCACATGCTTATTAAAACACTGACTATTTATTCAAAATAAAGGATGGGAAAGCATGTGCACCCATTGACTAACAGCGTCTTCCAAACCTATGTGTTCCAGGTAGACGCTGTTAGTCAGAGACTGGAGGAGTGGCTTGTAAAGGCATCTACACACACAACTTGTGTTTCTGAGCCTGCTCTTCCTAAGAAACGTCTTATTTCTGTGGACCTTAACAGAAGAATTTAGGGTCATATAAAATGCTATAAAACATTTAGAAAGGCAAAAGTGTTTATTTATCCGCTGCCTACAAATACATTATTGATGTTACACTCCCTATGGGGTGGCAGGGTGGCGTATGCGGTTAGCGTATTCGGCTCACAGCTCCAGAGATCCCCGGTTCAATGCTGGCCTTGGACCACGTCTGTATGGGTTTACTTCGGGTGCTATGATTTCCTCCTACATTCCAAAGGCGTGTTTTTTTGGTCGCTCTAAATTGACCCCGGACTGAATGTGATTGACTAGTATCGATGTAACCTTGTTCCAGTCGCCTAAAGCAACATTAAATAAAATAAGCAAACAAACAAATGCTCCCTACGAGTGGATGTCAAAGACCACACCAAAAGAATAATGAAAGTAACAAAACACATGGTGCCCAAACTTTTAACAAGGCTGTATATGGCACCTCAGAACTCGCTGAATTTTTCTTTCTCTATGCATTTGACTTGTCTCAATTCACGTCATCTGCTCGGTACTCTGTGCAACTTTGCTTACAACTTGTATTGCGTCGAGCCATTCAGTCATTCAGATTCACAATAGCCCTTACTTACTGAAGATCTCCATTGTGTTAACCCAGGGAAAAAATGTACTGTTGAAATTTGCAACAGAACCCCATGAAATTGGCCAAATTACCACCAACCATTTATAGTTAGAACTGTGGACTTCATGGTCAAAACGTGAAAAGTTCACATTAAAAAACCTGTCAAGCGATTCACAGTTTTACTATGAAACATTCACAGTACATTTTTTTCCTGGGAATGTTCATGTTTTTTATATATTCTTACATCTACAGTACTGTATTCTTAGTGCCAAATAAATCTCCATGGGTCATAAAATGGTGGAGAGTTGAGTTGTAAGAGTCAACCAAAAGGAAACCAAAAGGAAAACTGAAAGGAAACACAGGTTGCAGTTCGCTTAGCAGCTATGCTAGCACCATGAGTTCACCAGTAGAGTAAGTGGTTTGCCTTTACTTTCACTTTCATTCCATTACTCACTGAATAACACGAGATTTTTCACTGTAGGTCAAGTGTTTTAAACTATAAGATACTTATCATAGGTTTCACTATACAATATAGAGCGCTCTACCAAACACTCATTAAACTCCTCAATTCATGATACATTTAATTTATGATGGATTTGTCGGAACGTATCCCCATCGTAAATTAGGGAGCACCTGTACCATACACCTCCATTAACGCATATAACGCCTTCTACAGTGTGGATTACACTATGTAACACAAGTTTTGTTCCCAGCTTTTTAATGTTATATTCCAATTGCTTATGTCTAAAACAAATTAAAAATTGCTTACATTCATCATAAACTTTCCTTTTTGTGACCTCGGGCAGGCAAACCGAAAATTATGTTGAATTTTTATTAATAGAAATCAGTCTGTCAACCAACAGGCATTCCGAAGTATGCTTTGGTCAGGCCTCACACATCTTAGCAGATGCCTCACACATCTGGGAGCAGATTCCACAGAGTACTTTTTCGCTCTTGTCTTTATAAAATGGCCACATACTAGCAAAATGCGGGTCTGCTGGATGTATGCAAACCTCTTTGATTGCCATCTAAAATTGACTAAGTTGCTGATGTACTGTAAGGAAAAAGGATGTCTCGCCTCCAAACTCGATAAAATGGTCCAAAAAGTCTGGTCAATCTTTATGTCCATGCAGTCTCAAAGTACAAGAGGTACTGAGTATTCAGCAGAGCAAGAATGATCACCCGGTTAGCAGAGTAACACACAATATCCTACATTTGAAAGTAGTGGTTTCCTTCCTAAGCTCCTCCTGTAAGGGTGTGGGGTGAAGTGGTGAATACTGTACCTCGTTTATCAGAATCTGAATAGAGAATGAAATTCACAACCTGTCTGTCTAGGTCAGTTTCCCCTTTGTCTGTGAGGGCTGTTGCCCACTTACTATTGCATTTCATCCCAATCATTAAGATCATGTCTCCTCCGTCTCTTCAGGAAGGGCTTAGTGGCCCTATATAGCACTGTTTGTTAATACAGCTACCTTACAATTCTGTACAGTCCCAGAAAGTTCTAGAGATCCTTAATTCTGGAACGTTCTAGAAACTTCTGCTGATAGTTCTTCACCATTCCAGAAAGCTTCTTAAGTATCTTGAAATATGGCGAATATCCTTTAAAAAAATAGATCAATACTTTTCCAAAATCATCATTGTGTGACCACAAAAAGCAAAGTTTACAGGGCATAATTACTTTTTTCTCGAATTCATTTAGGGTACAAACAATCAGGAAAAACACACTTAACAACTGGGAACAAATTATTTTTTGAAAATTGTTACATGGTGTTATCTGTGGGTCTGGAAAGGATTCATTCAATTTACATTATTCCTTATGGGAAAAATCTGGTCCGTACTTGTTTGTTTTCGGTTCTCAACAAGCCTTCTGGAACGAATTAATGACCCGGGTGCCACTGTACTGAATTTTCTCACAGTATAGCCAGTGCTTGTGTTTATACTGCATGTGTTATATGCAGGTGTTTTGCAGATAAGTTAAGCATAATCAATATATGGAAAACAGTCTGCAGTTGGTTGAATGGAGTGCTGTGTGTGTTCCAGCTCACTCGCATCTGCTGGAAAGCTGCCGATTTAGGTGAATAATTTAGATTGTATGTTAGAAAATATCAAATCAAATCTCTGTAAATACATTTTACCTGTTTCATGGTATGAGTTTATTAGATCATGAGATTACTGGCCAATAGGACTGGATATTGTAAACCGGTACCCAAAAGGCAGTGACCGTAGTGGTGGGTACTACAGACTACTAAAAGGTATCAAAAATTAGTTTGTGACAAATTAGGTATTTCAGACAAATCAGTATAAAAGAAAAAAAAATCTTCATTCATATGTTTCCACATGGAAAGCATGTAAACAAGTTGCAAAGGCCTAAAGTATGACCTTACATCACTAAAGTAAACAACAACACTTCATGGTGTCATAAATGCCTTAAAGCAGTTGATGCCAAAACTGTCAACATGTCTCATGAAAGTTCTGTTGAAAATTATTCTCAGTCCAGAAAACTGTCTTGTTTTTACTGCTTGAGGAACGGTACGATTCTGTCACCACCACCAGGGATGACCGGACACAGACACAAATGTGTCACAACTGGTAAGTTCATAGCTTACTGGCAGCTTTCTTACATTCGTTACGGAAAGTTAGCGGCAAACACGTTTGAATTCTGGTAGCATGTAAACTAACTCATTCTCCCTAGCTACCTGGCTATCATTCAGATGTCATATCAAATCAGGGGCATCATCAGACTCACTTTTCTGGGGCACATGCACCCAGTAATGTGAATCTTGACATGCCGCGCAAATTTACTGAATGCCTTACTGTATTTTTCGGACCATATATAAAGCGCACCGGATTATAAGACGCGCATTAAATGAAACAAAACTCTTCTTAAGTGCCGTCGGAAGCTCAGTTTGGTCTTTACCTGGCGCAGGGCGTCCTTCTTGCTTCCTCACTCCACTTCCGTACCATTGATTCGTTAATGTTGAATTCTCTCGCAGCTGCTCTATGTCCATGTTGTACTGCGTGACTGATAGCGCTGAGTTTGAAATCCGCTTCGAAAATGAATGAATGAATGCACGTACCCTAATGCTGAAGCACATACCGTATTACTCCGCTATGCTGCGCACTACGGTTGCCGTAAGCTTCGTAACTTACCAAGGCTGTGCTAAAACATTTTGACAAATTTATGAGCGCAGTGTATCATCTACAATCGGTTCTAGGTCAGAAAGCACAACCGGAATTAATTCATACATTAGACGCACCGCATTTTAAGGCGCACTGTCGATTTTCGAGAAAGTTAAAGGATTTTAAGTGCGCCTTATGGTCCGAAAAATACGGTACATATCCCACAACGCAGCAGCATCTTTCCAAAAACTCACACACTCTTGGTTTTTGGGGTAATGGGCATATGCAGAAATTTAAAAGAAAGTCAAGACACTTTTCAGACAAGATAATGAAAGCTCACAGCTATACGTTTTCGCCACTTATAACCGTATAACCTACTAAACGTACATATTATACCATTAAAGCAAAGGCATTTATTCAACTAACAAAGGCATCAGTTAGTTTGAGTAACAGTGGTTACAGCTGTGTGAGGAAGGATCATCCTGCAGTACTATAACAGCAATGCTTGCCCAGTCCCATCCAGGTTATGGTTATGCCTGTACCCTGTGTTTTCCGAGAACAGGGGCTGGAGTCCCCACAATCCTGACCAGGAACAATTGGGAAAAGACCACCCACGGAGTTTCATTAACAGGACACCTAATTAACAATAAAAATTAAAGCAGGATCAAAACTATTTTGGCAGGACTGAGTTGTGATGATGAATACAGTTAGTCCCTGACTTATGATGGGGATACATTCCAACACATCCATCAGAAGTTGAATTTATCGTAAAACCAAGGAGTTTAATATATACTGTATATATCATAGTGTAGCCTACATTAACTAAAATAAATTAAAATAAAAACATTCCTCACTACAATTTCCCAGCACTCATCACTCCTGCCATGTGAATCTCTACATCACGCACTACCAAGTTCCTCATCTGGCACAGGAGAGTGGAGAAGAGTATCGTTGTGTGTCGCGTACCTTAAACATGTTTAAACCACTTACATGCAACTCCATTTGGGCAAAATCATTCATATAAAGCCAGCCATCAATCGGCCAGTGACTGGAATTGGCCAGTTGGCTGTGACCTGTGATTGGCCAATCGGTCTCGGTAACCGATTCTGTTCTGGTCACATTTAACCTACATTTGTGCACTTGTGATGCCGACAGCGGTACAACACAGCCACACACATGAACAGTACAGTGCTTTAACTAATGTTAATTCAGAATTCAGTTCATGTGTATAAGGGGCTTTAAACTTAAACATTTAATGCTCAGCCGCTCCGTGTTTGTTTCCCGGTCCCAACGTTTAGCACACGGCTCAGTGGTGTGTTTATTTTTGGGTTCATGTGCATCTGTGATCTGTTTTATGTGTGTGTCTATTTATTAGTTAATAAAAGCTCACAGTGCGTGTTTGTATCTGTGTTGTACTATGCCTGGGATTTAGCGTAAGACTGTGTTTTTACTGAATTCAGTGATTTAGTGAGAGAACAGAGCCAGATACAAGCCAACAGCTCCTGCTGTCTTTCTATAGCAATTGTTTCTGTGGAAATCAGAAATTGGAACTGGACAAGAAAATTGCAATCGGTCCGTCCCTAGTTAAAATGTCGCAAGTCAGGCCGATATACAAACGAGTACCTGTATGTGAAACACCAAGTATACATCTGATGCTTTTTTCATTATGACAAAATCAGATCTGTTAATACATTTTAAATGAACTTTTCTATATTACTTTTGGCAGCTTCTGATAACTGCAAACCATAAACCTGAGAACAGAATTCTCATTAAAAGCAGACTACCAAGCACCGCTGCTACATTTCCAGCGCTCGCAGATCTTTAAGGGACTATAAAATAATGAGAAGTGTGGAAAGCCAGCCTCTCATCTCATTTTTGCAATTCACCCCCTGTTGTGGTGTACGCAACATAATCAGCCTCTGAAGCATGAGTCTCAATAACCAGTTTGGCAGTCTATTTACACACAAAAGGATGTCTCTGTATTTATGAGCAGATGCTGCATGGTATCGGTGAAAACCTAAATCAAGACAGAGGCTCTGCTATGATTTAATGTGTGTTAGAGAAAAACTGCCTGACTGAGCCACTGTGCATCCCATGAAGCTAATGGGGTTTTAGAGAGCCAGAGTGGCTATACGTGATTATCTCACACATGCAGAATTAGTCACTGGGTGATCCCCCTCCCCTCTTGCCATTCAGTAGCACGAGAGCCAATGACAAACTACATGCCATTGCACAAGCTTATATTCTAAACCAAACTCAAGGTTAAATTAGTGATTTCTTTTTCACTGGTTTATGTTTTTTAGTATGCCAGCAGGTAGGACTAGAATTCAGCTTACACTCAGTAAATTCAGTTTCAAAGGTTTTATCTGGAAAAAAACCCCCCCAAAAACCTCTGTATGTGTGTAAAGCTTGCACCTCGTGAGCGTTCCATGTTGCCTAGGGTCTCAATTTGCTCCACCAGATCATTCGAGTTCCACTGGCTCATCCCCAGCAGCATGGCTGTCTTCCCCTCCATAACATCTGGCAACATTAGAAAAACACATTTGCAGTCAAATCATCATTTCAGCACTACCTTGGGACTTAAAATATCATCATGCTGCAAAACATAATTATCTGCATCGAAAAAAAACAGTTGTTCATAGTAAGCAATTTCCTTGTTCACTTGAATTAATGAAATCGATAATGACAAGTAATTATAAACAGCCTTTCCCCAAAATAATGTAATCAATTTTCTGCTATATAGGAATGTCATTCCTTTTTAATATAAACATAAACGATATGTGCAAAAGTTTGTGGACAGCCCATACAAGTAGTGATCTCTATTATGTCACCCATACCCATATGGAGCATACAGGCAGGGATTCTCCAGAGACAGACAGTAGCGGTGGAGCGGGTTGTACTGAACACATAAGCGATTCTCAGTATGACACTTTCATAGGTTCAACAAATCAGTTCATTAACATTCTGGCCACCTAAACAAAGCCAATAAAGAAATTGTTTCTCACAGGATCGTTTCTAGACTACTTGTCATACTAGGGCACACACAGAATATGGAGGGCACAGTTGTTCCCCTCTGCTTGCCAAGCAGTCATAGCGGCACAACTGTGCATAAAAATTAAGGCTGTTAAACACTAAATAGAGCAAGTTATTTAACATGAAAGTGGGCGTTACTCGGCCACGGATGAGAAACGAAGAACAGATTAATGAAGAATAAAAGATTTTATTGAATTGCAAGAACTAAACATAGAGCTTTGAGCTATCATTAACTTTTTTGCACTGAGGTTGACTTTCATTTAAATACTTGCAGATGTCCATTACTCCAAGGGAAAAAACAAAAGCAACTAGCTCTCAATGAAAGCATTAGTCACTCTAGCTCTGGGAAAAGTGATAAGGAATTATGGGAAATGTAGTGGCTGTACTGAATTTGCATGGTCTGTCCTGTAGTTGTGGACTCTGGTCGCCTAGTGGATAAGGTACTGGACTATGGACCACATGGTCCAGGGTTCAAATCCCACCTGTGCCAAGCTACCACTGTTGGGTCCTTGAGCAAGGTCCTTAACCCACAATTGCTTGGATTGTAAGACTGTATCGATTGTAAGTCTCTCTGGATAAGGGTGTCTGCTAAATGCTGTAAATGTAAATGTAGTTCTGCTTATCAATCCAGGATAAAATTGACTTTTAACCCCCATGATGACGATCTTACCAAGAGATAAAGTGAAATCTTTAATAAAATCCAATAAAATCTTTTATTCTTCATTAATCTGTTCTTAATTTCTCATCCGTGGCCGAGTAACGCCCACTTTCACGTTAAATAACTTCCTCTATTTAGTGTTTAACAGGCTTAATTTTTATGCACAGTTGTGCCCCCATGACTGCTCGGCAAGCAGAGGGGAACAACTGTGCCCTCCAAATTGTGTGTGCGCCCTAGTACGACAAGTAGTCTAGAAACAACCCTGTGGAAAACAATTTCTTTATTGGCTTTGTTTAGGTGGCCAGAATGTTAATGAACTGATTTGTTGAACCTATGAAAGTTTGCCAACTTTGAAGGAGAAACTGGCTGGCTTGCACCAGAAGTCCTGAGCTTAATTACAATGGCAACAGTAAGCCAGGGCGTATTGTCCAAGATCAGTGCCTATGCTCACAGTCATGTTCCAAAACTAAGTGAAAAGAATTCTTAGATCAAATTTATGGGTGTACGGTCTAATGCAAAAGTTTTCTTTGTTGATTTTGTAAATGAAAACAAGTTTGTAAATGAAAAGGGGAAAAACATGAAACATTTGTGTGAAAACTGTACAACTGTGAAGTTGAAATTGAAGCAAAATCATGTGGAAAGGTGTTCAAATTACATATACGTAAATTTTATGTTTTATGATGGATGATGTGGGATGGAGAACTGCATCAACCTTACATGGCTCCCCTCTGACCCTTTTCTCCTTCCACAATAGTCTGATCAATCACAGCCTACTGTGCCCCTCCTATAAACACTCCCCTTCCTGTTCACTCCCTGGTTTGGTCTCTGAACCCTACCGTGTTTCTCCTAAATCGGAGTTTGTTGGTCTTTGTGCTCCTCTTTTGTGTATTATTGGTTCTTGTGCTACTTGGTATTTAGCGTGGTCTACGTTTGTTTGTTTGGTTTATTTAACGTCGCTATCAGTATCAGTGGCAGCAACACACACACACACACACACACACACACACACACAAGGTTACGCCAAGAGTAATCAAGACTGTGTATACACACACACACACACACACACACACATATATATATGCTCTAGAGGAGATATGCATGGAGGAATGGCCCAAAATACCAGGTTTGCACAAACTGTAGCTGGTGTTTGGCCCATTCCTCCATGCAGATCTCCTCTAGAGCAGTGATGTTTTGGGCTGTCGCTGGGCAACACAAACTTTCAACTCTCTCCACAAATTTTCTATGGGGTTGAGGTCTGGAGACTGGCTAGGCCACCCCAAGACCTTGAAATGCTTTTTACAAAGCCACTCCTTCATTGCCCGAGCGGTGTATCATGCTGGAAGACCCAGCCACGTTCTATTTTCAATGCTCTCACTGATAGAAGGAGGTTTTGGCTTAAAGTATCACGATACATGGCCCCGTTCATTCTTCCCTTAACACGGATCAGTCGTCTTGTTCCCTCTGCAGAAAAACAGCCCCAAAGCATGATGTTTCCACCCCCATGCTTCACAGTAGGTATGGTGTTCTTGGGATGCAACTCAGCATTCTTCTTCCTCCAAACACGACGAGTTGAGTTTTTACCAAAAAAGTTCTATTTTGGTTTCATCTGACCACATGATATTCTCCCAATCCTCTTCTGGATCATCCATATGCTCTCTGCCAAACTTCAGACAGGCCTGGACATGTACAGGTTTAAGCAGGGGGACACGCCTGGCACTGCAGGATCTGAGTCCCCCTCGGCATAGTGTGTTACTGATGGTAGTCTTTGTTACTTTGGTCCCAGCTCTCTGCAGGTCATTCATCAGGTCCCTCCTTTGGTCTTGCCCATGGTTGAGTTTGGAGTCTGACTATTTGAGGCTGTAGACAGGTGTCTTTTATACAGATAACGAGGTCAAACAGGTGCCATTAACACAGATTACATGTGGAGGACAGAAGAGCTTCTTAAAGAAGAAGTTACAGGTCTGTGAGAGCCAGAATACAGAATGTTGCTTGTTTGTGGGTGACCAAATACTTGTATTCCACCATGATTTACAATTAAATTCCTTAAATTTGATTAAATCTGATTTCCTGGATTTTTTTTCTCATTTTGTCTCTCATAGTTGAAGTGTACCTATGATGAAAATTACAGACCTCCCTCGTCTTTTTAAGTAGGAGAACTTGCACAATCAGTGGCTGACAAAATTTTTTTTTGCCCCACTGTGTGTGTGTGTGTGTGTGTGTGTATATCTGTATATATACACACATACACACACATGTGTATATATATATATATATATATATATATATATATATATATATATATATAGCTTAGCTGTTAGCTTAGTTTTCTAACCTTACATTTGTCAGGATGTGTGCACTACGTCTAAGGTTAATTAACCTCACACACTCTTATATCTCAAATGTGACATTTCGCGGCAGTGGGTGTGTTTTTTTTTTTGTATTAGAAAATCGACAAAACATCAGGAGTGCCCAAACCCAAAGATTAGGGTTGAGTTTCGTTTGCATTTTATCGATTCTATTTCTGCTTATCATTTGTGGTTCTTATAGATTGCAAAAAGGGCGAAAGATGTACCAAATGTTTATGTATAAAGAACATCTTTAGCAGTGACCTCGGAACACCAAACCTCTCTCAGTTACTACTGGTCATGAGTAATCTCTACTGCTCAAATGACGAAAATGTGGTCCAAAGGAACAGTAATCATTTTTACATTAAGGGTTTTACCTATAATAGGTTTAAATGGGAAGCTTAATTTAAAAATGGATTTCCTTTTGGATCAGAGGTTTGTCATTTCAGCATTAGAGATGACTTATGACCAGTAGTAACTCACAGACATTTGGTCATTGTTTTAGGACATTAAACCATGTAAAGTTTTGATCACGTTGGGTTTGAGGCTGTCCTTGCTAATGCAGCATTTGGGCTAGGAGAGTGCAGTCAAACACTACATTACTGAAGCTCAATATCATGCTGGTGCCTTAGATGTTTTGCCATGTTGGAGGTGCAACCTCCTTTACAACAGATCATCTTTCAAAACATATTGCATTTAGCTTTTCTGTATTCTCTCAAAGTGGCTGAAACTTTCAAGCGCTTTTGAGAGTATATCGTCTGCTGATGTTCTAGCAGAGTGTATCAAAACAAAACTATGATTATATGACTAACCGGTCCCAGCAGATACGTGCCTCCTTAGTACAGATGTCATTTTAATAGTGCCCCTGTATTTGAAGCATAAACTACGTTAGTAGGAACCGATAAGTGGAATCGAAATCCTATTTTTTTTGTAGCGAGTACAAAGTTCTTTGCTCTACACACAGGCTACATGTGTGAAATATTTGAACGTTCAAGAAAAAAAAAATGGTAAATTGGGTGTTATTTGGAATTGCAAGTGCTGATGGGACAAACGTTTGCAAGTTAATGAGTATTTTTCCTCATTTATTTTAAGGCTGTATTCGAAATGGCACACTATATAATACTTGCCTACTACATCTGCCTAAAAGTAGCATGTAGTATGCACTATGCAACCAAAAATCCGGTTAAATTTTCCAGTATGCAAGGAGAGCTGTCTTCATGGTGTACTGCATCCCATCATGCACAGTGGCTTCACCTAAGTCAACCTGCTTCACCAAAAGAACATGGTGACGGATAACACTAAAAAAAAGATAAGTTTGAGGTAAATTGTCAGGTGACAGTGGCACAGAAGGTGAAGTAGTGCACTACATCTTATGACAGAACTTGTTAGTGTACTGCATACTACATACTACAGGAGGCAGTATGCAGTATAGTAGTGTACCATTTCAAATGCCATGTAAATTTCAAATTTCACTGCCTACGAGTCAGGTACCTAAAATTACATCCTTCCAAATATTTAATAGTAATCTTTATTTATCATACAGCTAACCATGTTTAACAAAGAGCTGGTGTGAAGGTTTTCACACCAACCAAGCAGGAGCTACATCTGATTTCATCATTCCACATCTAATTAGTGAATTGGCACCTGCCCTTTGTGAATCATTTCGAAGGCGCCTGAGGTACAATGTTTAAGACATGAGCAGCTGGCATTGTAAATCACCACCTCACATCTAAACACATGTAGAGTGAAAATCAATAGAAAACGGCTAATAAATCTTATCCAAACACTTGTCTCAGTGTGGACACAAACACCAAAGCCTATATCAAGCCATCATGCCTGGGGTGTGTTTCGGGGGATATTCAAATGTTATTTAAATTAGTCATTTCATTTTTTTAATAAACTTGTGCTTTAAATGTCATGTTTAAAGAAGTAGGATGTATTTGAATAATTACCTCCACAGATTCTTTTCATCTGAAAAGGCTTCTTCAATTAGAGATGGTGAACTTTTGCTTTAAGCTGCATTTGTTTTTAGGGCATGTCTTCTGAATGGCACTTAATACTACGTAAGGCAGTGATTGTAGTGCAGTGTGGTAGGAGGACAAACAAAACTGGAAGTTGACAAAAGGTGAACCAGGGTGGCCAAACAAATTGAAATGTGAAATGTCAATTCTAAAAATACCCCACTAGTACTCAGGAAAAGGTGGAAAAGTTTTTATGAAGTCTTAATGAAGATGGATCACTCTGCCTGCTTTGGCTTTCACCCCCAGCTGTGAAGTAAGTAGGCAATTTCTGAGAATGGGACTTGTGTCAAATAGACTTCCAAAAATCCATTTCATTACAGCACCGGTTCAATAAGCACTAGTTGAAGGCTAGGTGAGCCAGTCCATAACAATTGAAATGTCTCACAGCATGTCATCCAGCCATGCCACTTTGTACGGAGGTCCAAGAGAGCTTACCATTGTAGGATGGCATTCCTTCATTTTCTGTTAATCACACAAACCAATGATGGGTAATTAACTCGCCCTGTACAGAATAGGGCTGTATGATGTGACAGGCTTTGTCTCAGAGAAGGAAGAAAACTCTAAACCTTCTTAGAGATTTTATGGCTTGTATGGAACATGGTTGACATGCTTGTCGTCCTCATGAGTTTTTTTCTAAAACTCTAACCCCATCTGTCTCACACCCTGTTCTCATTCCTCCTAAGTGCCAGTTAAATTTAACTCATGATGTGTTGAGCTCCATGAATGAGCATATAAGTGTCTGTGATGGACTAAAATCCTTTTAAAATCACAGAGGGGAATGGCATGATTATTTTTTCCACCAAAAGACCCAGTTACCAACCCTAAGTCTCCTTCATCGGAATGCGGGTTTTTTGCCCAGAACTTCCCATCGACTTTGTAAGACATGTAGGATCACTGTAACATGGGACACACACACGTGGTCTGCATCATTGTGATGCACACACCACAGCCCTCATGCCTAGGGGAAACTGTTGAGGCCAAAATACAAAATAAAACTTGCACTTTATGTATGGACCCAGGAAATCATCATTCATTTATTGACATTCATTTACAAGGCACCAGACCCTACATGGTCATTTTGGGTGGCTGACCTTTTTTTTTGGCTGTGGACCAGGAATAAGTCCAAGGGTTCAATCCAATCCCACTTCTGTCACTGGAAATCTTGCACTGGGTTGGCACCCAACCTTGAGCAAGACTTTGTTTTAAACCACCAAAAATGCTTGAAATTGCTTGAATTGTACGAGTTGTGGGATGTATCGAGTCGCTGTCTGGAGAAGAGCGTCTTCTAAATGACATAAATGACCCTTCCTGGTAACTATGGGCACTTGTGGCCGGGTTGCCAGAATACACCGTTAAGTGATTAAAGAGGAAGACTGGGGCCCTTACAAAAAATTCCACTCTCCTTTAACTTTTTTTTCACAAACCACACAACACAGCTTTCCCCCAAGTATTCTCCTAAGGGCTTTCTTAGTGTTCTTGTGTAATACCTAAAATCGCTATTACCCAAGGTTCTGAATGTGCCTTTACCCTTCTAATCCATTAAACAGCCATTGTGTGTCCATAAAGCTCCGTAACTGCTTTGTAAATGCCCCCTTGAGAATTATTTTCAGGGATGCAGAGAACCCGCATCTTGACTCTCAATAGATGGAGGAATATAGTGGTTCTTGAAAGTTTGTGAACCCTTAACAATTTTACAATTTTCCTATATTTTTCTGCATGATTATGACTCTAAACCCAAGCATCATAATCAGATTTTCACACAAGTCCTAACAGTAGATAAAGAGAAAAACCCAGTTAAAACAAATGAGACAAAAATATTCCTACTTGGTCATTATTTATTGAGGAAAATTATCCAACTATTGCATTATTAGTGAGTGGCAAAAGTATGTGGAACCTTGCGTTTCATTATCTAAGTGTGACCCCCCGATTGCAGCAATAACTGCAACTAAACGTTTTCCTCTCTGTAAAACTGTGTTGATCAGTCCTGCACACCGGCTTGGAAGAATTTTTAGCCCATTCCTCCCTACAAAAACAGCTTCAGCTCTGGGCACATGTTGGTGGTTTTCCTCACATTGCTCACTCTTATCCGGCTAATTCAGAATTCAGGTCCCCTCCACAATCATTTCGATTGGATTAAGGTCAGGACATTGACTTTGTGGGCCATTCCAAAACATTAACTTTATTCTTCTTTTAACCATTCTTTGGTAGAATCACGAAATATCTTGTGTGAGGGGATAAGGTTCTCTATTGCTGGAATGCCAGTGTTTTTTTCTTTCATCCAAACAGAACGCTTCGTCTTTTAAACCAAAAAAGATTTATTTTGGTCTCTTCCGTCCCGTCAAAAAACAGCCTTCCTGGCTTGTCCACGTGATCTTTAGCAAACTGTTAGACGAGCAGCAATGTACTTTCTGGAGAGCAGTGGCTTTCTCCTTGCAAACCCTGCATGCACACCATTGTTTGGTTTAATTGTTGTTCGTGATGGTTGGAGCTCACTGAACATTAAGACATTAGCCAGGTGTGAGAGAGGCCTTCAGTTGATTAGAAGTTTAACCCTGGGGTCGTTGTGACCTCGATACCTGTACAATACATACACCCTGCTGTTGGGGTGATTCTTTGTTGGTCGACCACGCCTGGGGAGGGTAACAATGGTCTTGTTTCCTCCTACCATTTGGTACACAATCTGTCTGACTGTGGAATTGGTGGAGTCCTCAAAACTCTTTATAAATGGTTTTGTTAAACCTTTCCCACCCTGCTGAGCATACAACAATTCTTTCTCTGCAGTCCTCAGAAATCTCCTTTGTTCATCGCCTTGATAAATACCCTCCACAAGCAGGTGTTGGTGAGAGCAGACGTGGTGTTGGGATAGCCGGGGTTGTGGGTCCCTGCTGTTTAAATAGTAGGCACAGGCTTGCCCACGGGTTGGGGGGGGGGGGGGGGGGGGTGGGTCACAGGCGCGTGGGGGGGGGGTGTGTGCTGTTGTGGTTGTCACCTGATGTGGGGGGGGTGTCCCATTGATTGAAAAACACCTGACTAATTTCACATTCAAGTTACTGCCTCTATTAACTGCTAGTCCTATAGCTTCACATACTTTTGCCACTTACTAATATGTAATATCGGATCATTTTCCTCAATAAATAAATGACCAAGTATAATATTATTGTCTCATGCATTTAACTGGGTTATCTTTGTCTACTGTTAGGACTTGTGTGAAAATCTTATGATGTTTTAGGTCATATTTATGCAGAAATATAGAACATTCTAAAGGGTTCACAAACTTTAGCAATGCTATAGCGACCATATATAAACATATTGGACCAACAAAAATTCAAACTTGGTTTGTCACTCCTTAATACTCTTTGCCACTAATCTTCATTCCAATCTTTGTCAATTTCAGCATACTGTAGCATTTCCACCCTGCTCACCCGTTGGTTTCTTAGCTGCTACCCTTCCAAAAAGACCATTCTTGTTCAAGCTTCTTTGGACTATAGAAGGGTTTGCTTGGCTTCCTGATGAAGCTGCCAGATGCTGCTATTGCTCAGGTGTAACGGGAGGTCACATTTAAAATAAACTGCCACTGTAGAGTCACAGATTGCTGTTTTCTTTCTGATTTTTTTTTCGGTATTTTTTTCTGGTTATATATTCGAAAACTGAGACTGAGAAATATTAATATTTTGGTCATTGCTAAAACAAGAGTATATCTAAACTGTGGCCCTAAGACTTTTGCTCAGCACTGTACACATGGTGTGTGCATGAATAAAAACAGCTGGACCTAACGTGATAGGAAAATGAGGACGAAGAAGGAAAAAAATATAGCACAAGTTGGTAGCAATTCCTTCTAAAAGAGACTTATAACAGAGTTACCACAAGAACACGAGAGCAATTTTCCATACAAAAGCATGTTACGTCAAATCAGTCCTGACAAGCGCCCCCGGGTACCTAATGGAAAGACATTGATTGAAAGAGAAAAACGAGATGGGTAAGAAACCAAAAAATAAATAAATAAAAGTAAGACATGCTGTGACATCAAAGGGAAAAACAAGAGATGAAAACAAACCAAAAATAAATCTCCAGACAGGCATACACTGAGGCTGCATTCTAATGAAAGAATATAGGACATCCTGGGAAAAACAAGATACCACCCATTATACATATAAATTTCATGTAGCAGCAAATGAATGTTTACACATTGGAACAAAAGGGCATGTTCCTCCAAGACTGTGGAATCGGTTATGTATCAGTCTCCAGTTTATCCTTGTCAGCTTCAGTAAAGAATCAACAGTCAATTGTTCTTTGTAACGGCAAAAGCATCTTAAAACCCAGTGCTAACCTACTGAAACACTATAAACTTTTCAACACAGCTTAGATAAATCTCATTCCAAGTAACAGTAAAAGCCAACCGTACAAAGCTACAGATATTAAAATCTGCAGACATCTATAGCACTACACTATTTACTTCAGTGTAATATGATATAAAGATCATTATATTATATTAAACTAAACATTACACTTTAATAACAGGGTGATTATGCATTTGGAGACAACATGTACATACAATACTGTGCAAAACTCTTAGGCCACCATTAGATTTGTTGTTTTAGCAATGGTATAATGACCATATATAACATATCGTTGATGACTGGACCCAAAAATGTAAAATTTGGAATCGTCACTTCATAATACTATTTTCCACTGACCTTCATTCCAATATTTGTGAGCTTTAGCATATCTTAGCCTTTTCACCCTGCTCCCCTTCAGAAAAAGTGGTTTCTTGGCTGCTACACTTAAAAAAAAAAACATTCCTGATCAAGCTTCTTCAGACTGTAAAAGTGTCAGCTTGGCATCCTGATGAAGCAGCCAGATGCTGCTACTTCTCAAGTGTAAGGGGGGGGGGGGGGGGGGTTTACACTAAATACCTGCCAGTGTAGCTTATAGAAGCTGATTTTCTGATTTTTCTTTTTAAATTCTGTAATACTGCAAACTGTACTTTCTGAGTGTATGCTAATAAAGAGACTAGCGGTGTAATGATGATGCAAGCTGATGCATCTTGTTTAGCTCCCCCTGCTTTCTCCTTCCTACCCACCAGGTGGGGCTGTAGCCACCTGCTGGTCTGTCCTCTATATATACCCCTCTTCCTGTGCACTTCCTTGTTCTGGCTTCCTCACTCCCTGGTTGCTTTGGCTCTCGTTCGCTCCTGGCTCGTCCACTCTTCTTTGTTCTCTGTATCATAGTCTGTTCCTTTGTGTAGTGTCTTGTTTTCTCTGGTTTCTTATCTTTTATAGTTGTGTTTTGTGTTTAGCCTTGTTATTGTTTCTTAGCATTGTTATCATCCGCTTTGTTTGTCACATGTTAGCTTTAGCTTTGAGTGTTGTATTGTATGCTACCTTGTTAGTTCTGTTCCTAGTGTTTGTTTTGTTTGGTTTGTATGCATGTTTCACAATGTTCACTATAAATAAACCGGCACCACTTGCACTTACGTCCGCCTCCCTGTTCCTTCCGAGCCAAAAGCATGACAGCATCATGACATGACATGCAAAAATGGGACAGTGTCTATCTTTGAGTGGGACCATGCATTGTCTATCTAATTTAATTATATGTTCTTGATTTTGCCACCATCTAATGCAATTCTACTCAAGTGCATATCCCTTTCTCAGTGAGAATCCTAATTTCTTTTAATGTCAACTAAAGTTCCTTTTCTTGAACTTTTTATACAAGAAAAGTACACTTTTGAATTGTTATTCTTCAGAAATAAAAAGGGAAAGCTTTTACCCGGTTATTTAAGATATGGAGAAGCTACAGTAAGATAAGTTAACATTATGCCTTTGTCATTGTACAATGAAATAAAGATTGCTGCTCCAGAACAGTGCAAATCTACATAAAAACAGAATAAGACCATCACACAGACAGATTAAGTCAGTCAAACACTCAAAGACTTGATACACTGACAGAATAAAAAAAAATTGAATATAAGAAATATTGTACAGAGTGGGGCATGCACACGCACTCAAAACAGAACAAAAGCAGTGGCTGGGGATTGAATATCTGCGTCAACCAAACGTGCCACTCAGCCGCTGTGGGGGGTTGAAAAAATAAATAAATAAATAAAAAGGACTGGCAAAAGCACTCAGCACACCCAAGCTGAGCTGCGCTTTCGGCATAGCTCTGCTACGCAAATTGCGTAAGCGGGTCCGTGCACGGTTCTGCCTGTGCGACCAACACGACACTGAAATACAACAGCACAGCGTCCGTCGAAAACGCGATCGCAAGGGGAGCGGCACTTCCCCCGATCACGGAGGACAGGTGACTTAAATAATCACTAAAGGGCCGCTGAGCGAGCAAACCGAAGCCACAGAGTGGGGCCCCGAAGGATGGCAAGGGAAGCGCACGGAGGATCTTTCCATACCCTGGCTTCTAAACCTGGCAGTTACCTCCAGCCTCCTGACCGTACGATCCGCCAGTTACCCGTTTCCCTAAACACAACAATGAAAGGCAAAAACGGCCGCAAAAGCACGCAAACAAGACTGATGAGGTCTCAAGAAATGTTAAGGATGCGGCAGCCAGCGGTGCTCAGGAGCGTGGTTATAACATTTACATTTACATTTACATTTACAGCATTTAGCAGACGCCCTTATCCAGAGCGACTTACAATTGATACAATCTTACAGTCCAAGCAATTGTGGGTTAAGGGCCTTGCTCAAGGACCCAACAGTGGCAGCTGAACCCTGGACCTTTTGGTCCATAGTCCAGTACCTTAACCGCTAGGCTACCACAGTCTGTGGCTTATAAACCTGAGCCACAGTTGTCGGCAATGATTCTAACGAGCGGCCATTAAAGTGGACGCACGCGTGCTGCCGCGAAACCGATCCCTGCCGTGTCTGTCGATCCAATGCTGCCACCTAGTGTTGGCCGCATGGCTCCTAACAGGTATTGCACTGATAGAACAGGACATTTTGTTTACAATTTTAAACCTAATGTTGCTAGCAATTTAATTTAATTGCAAGGAACTAACACTTTTTGGTTAAAAAACTTATACAAGAGCTTATACAATGTGCATTGTTTTCTTTGTCTACACAACATAAATAAAATCAGTATCTTTTGTCAAATGTAAAATCAATAATCGTGAGAAAATCGAATCTTGAACTCATATCATGAATCACTTCATGAGCAGAGTGTATCGTTACACCACTAAATGACACTATAATTAATAATAAGAGAAATAATTATATATGGTCATTATACAATTGCTAAAACAATAGTATATCTAAAATAATGGTGGCCTAAGACTTTTGCACAGTAGCATACATATATTTATTACTTCAACGTTGGTGTGAATCTTCAGAGTAACAAGTCACTGATGGTGGGTCATGATTAAACAGTTGCAGTGGGAATTTCAAAACAGTATAAATACGCCATTAAAAGAGAGAGGATTATTTTGTATTTGTAAGAAACAGCCATTAAAGCTTTCTTTTCCATTTTTTTTCTGTCTTCCCATTTTAGGTCTATTTCCTGCTCAAAGCTGATTATTCTTTGCACCCGCTTAATGTTTTTAAAAGCATTTTCCAATTGCGCTGTTGCCAGTTCCCATCCTCTAACACTTGCAAGATGGCTACCACTGGCAGGGTGAGGGCTTGCACCAAAAAATAATAAATCAGCCAGTGCTTTTTGCAGATCATGTAACATCATGAGGCAGATCAGTGCTCTTGGAGCTGAGTCTTAACTGCATCATAACATACACATGATCTCAGAGAAATTGACTAGTGTTGTTTTTGACCAAGAGGGAAATATCATTCCTTCCACACAGAGCAGTGGCTATTCTCCTCTCCTCTGGCCTCATTTATATCTGCTGCTTATGGAAAATGGTTGGAAATATGTGGTTTAAAAATAACCTCCCATGCAAAATGTGATAATTATAGGAAAGTACTTGAGAGGTAATTTGTCTCTTCTGGCACCAGGGACATCTCCAGACATTTATGGTTAGGGTGTTGAACGTTCGATAGGAAGGGCTAAGGTTATGCTTCCACCTTATGAATAAAGATTTACCTCAGAATATCTTTTTGTCTTTATTTTTAGAGTAAACAGCATAAAGCTCTACAGTTGATCTTACCAACTTTCTATCGAACACAGATCTACTGATATACACTCACCGGACACTTCATTAGGTACACATTTCTTCCTCATAACGGTTAGGGAGTGTTTCCTTGCCACTGTCACCCTAAGCTTGCTCAATTTGGGATTGGCCCTAAATATTAGAAGATAATCTAAAATTGTAAAGCTGCTTTGAGACAACGCTTCATTGTAAAAAGCGCTATTTAAATAAACCTGACTTGACTTTTGCCTTCCGAACTGCCTTAATTCTTTGTGGCATAGATTAAATAAGGTGCTGGAAACATTCCTCAGAGATTTTGGTCCACACTGACCTGATATCACCACGCTGGTGCTGCAGATGTTTATGCCAAATTCTGACCTTTGCACCCAGGCAACCTATTTCCAATCTTCTATTGTTCAATTTTGGTGACCGCTTGCAAATTGTAGCCTCTATTGCCTGTTCTTAGCTGAAACGTTCAAAAGAGTGGGTATTAGCATAGCAATGAGCATCATGAACCACAACTAACTATAGTAACTAAATACAACATCTATTCAGTGCAGTGGTTATGATACTGTTATTGAGGCATTTAAAACAGCATTTAAAAATACTATACTTAGAATTTCAACTGAATAGTAAAATCAAGCATCCAGTTATCAAAACACACTATTTCAGTGTCAGGCATGAGCCAGAGACCATCCTGTTACCTGCTTCCCATTTGGTGCTGAAGAGAAAAAAACCTTTGATTTTATCGGAATGTCAGACTTGGAAAAAAAGGACTTAAGACAGCTATGACCACCTTACCACCTAACAATTTCGAAAGAAGCTCGTGATTATATACCGACTTTGAAAATTGGCCTGTGACTGTGAAATTGCTTGAAAATTGTTTAGCGTAAGGCCGGCATTATTACCCTGGGATTGAATCCAGGATCTTTTTACTCTGAGGCGATGGTGTTACCCACCGAGCCACCATGCCGCCCTGAAACCATAGAGGTAGTACAGCAAGAAAGACCTACTCCAACCACTAATGATGTATTTATTGGGGAACCCAGTCCTTACTATTTCCCGTTACAGACCTCGAAGAATAATCAAAATTATTCTTCTGCAATGTAATATTAGTCCCTACATGTTCAGTCCCACACAAAAGCCAGTAAGCTGATGAAACCAGGATTCAATTTTCCATTCTTCAGTCTGCAGTGAATTTTATGAAGAATCTCTTCTTTATCTATTTCCGCAACTTCTTTATAGTCACGAGATGCGTCTCGGCACACCAGTTTTGAAAACATCTAAGTCATGTTGTTAATTCACAGTGTTAATTTCAACGTCTTCTAATTTGTTCTCCTCAATTCTGTTCATCTCTGATCATTTGTCCTCTCTTAATCAAATGAGTAAATCCAAACTGACATCAAAACTCCATGTTTGTAACGCACAGCAAACTGTCCAGTGTAATGATTAAAAGGCATTACGTTTTTTAAGAGTTTTGAACATGGCTCAGTCAGTCAGATTTTAGAACTGAACAATCCAGTACACAAATTATGTATTTCACATCATCGAACACTTGCCTATGAGCTCCCATTAATTTCTTTTGGTTACAACAGTTAAATTTAGGTCATTTGGCAGATGCCCTTATACAGAGCGACTTACAATTGGTACAGTCTTACAAGAAATTGTGGGTTAAGGGTCTTGCTCAAGGACCCAACAGTGACAGCTTGGCAGAGGTGGGATTTGAATCCCTTGACCTTCTGGTCCAGTCCAGTACCTTAACCACTAGGCTACCACAGTCTCTACATGGTAGGCTACTACACTGCACATGAAGGATTCCTGAATTAGGCCAGAAGTATGAAAGAGTTATATATTTACAGTGCCTTGCAAAAGTATTAGGCCCCCTTGAACTTTTCAACCTTTTGCCACATTTCAGGCTTTGAACATAAAGATATGAAATTGTAATCTTTTGTGAAGAATCAACAACAAGTGGGACACAATCGTTAAGTGGAACGAAATTTCTTGGATATTTTAAACGTTTTTTTAGAAATAAAAAACTGAAAAGTGGGGCGTGCAAAATTATTCGGCCCCCTTGCGTTAATACTTTGTAGCGCCATCTTTTGCTGCGATTAAAGCTGCAAGACGCTTGGGGTATGTCTCTATCAGTTTTGCACATCGAGAGAATGAAATTTTTGCCCATTCTTCCTTGCAAAACAACTCGAGCTCAGTGAGGTTGGATGGAGAGCGTTTGTGAACAGCAGTTGTCAGCTTTTTCCACAGATTCTCGATTGGATTCAGGCCTGGACTTTGACTTGGCCATTCTAACACCTGATACGTTTTATTTGTTGAACCACTTCCATGTAGATGTTGCTTTATGTTTTGGATCATTTTCAAATTTGTCTTTTTGGTGGAAGATAAATCTCCGTCCCAGTCTCAGGTCTTTTGCAGACTCCCAACAGGTTTTCTTTCAGAATAGTCCTGTATTTGGCTCCATCCATCTTCCATCAAATTTTTAACCATCTTTCCAATCTTTTCCCTGTCCCCTGCTGAAGAAAAGCAGGCCCAAAACCATGATGTTGCCACCACCGAATGTTTGAACAGTGGGGGATGGGTGGCGTTCAGGGGTGTTGAGGCTGTGCTTTTTTTGCTTTTACGCCAAAAAAAAACGTTTTGCATTGTGGCCAAAAAACTTTCGTCCTGACCAGAGCACCTTTTCTTTCCCACATGTTTTGGTGGTCTCCCAGGTGGCTTGTGGGAAACCTTTTATGGATATCTTTGAGAAATGGCTTTCCTCTTCTTGCCACCCTCTTCCATAAAGACCAGATTTGTGCAGTGTACGGACTGATTGTTGTTCTATGGGACCAGAGCCCTCCCACCTCAGCTGTAGATCTGCTGCAGTTCATCCAGACTTGATCATGGGCCTCTTTGGCTGCATCTCGGTCTGATCAGTCTTTCTCCTTGTTGAGGCTAAAAGTTTAGAGGGATGGGCCGGGTCTTGGTAGATTTTGCAGTGGTCTGATAACTCCTTCCATTTCAATATTGATTGCTTGCACAGTGCTTGCTTCCTTGAGATGTTTAAAGCTTGGGAAATCTTTTTGTATCCAAATCTGGCTTTAAACTTCTCCACAACAGTATCTCGGACCTGCCTGGTGTGTTCCTTGGTCTTCATGATGCTCTCTGCGCTTTAAATAGAACTCTGAGACTATCACAGAGCATGTGCATTTATATGGAGACTTGATTACACACAGGTGGATTCTGTTTATCATCATCAGTCATTTAGGTCAACATTGGATCAGAGATCCTCACTGAACTTCTGGAGTGAGTTTGCTGATGCCGAATAATTTTGCACGCCCCACTTTTCAGTTTTTTATTTCTAAAAAAAGGTTAAAATATCCAATAAATTTCTTTCCACTTCACGATTGTGTCCCACTTGTTGTTGATTCTTAACAAAAAATTACAATTTCATATCTTTATGTTTGAAGCCTGAAATGTGGCAAAAAGTTGAAAAGTTCAAAGGAGCCGAATACGTTTGCAAGGCACTGTAAGTATATTTAGAAATTTTAAGTAAAGCATAACGATATAGCCCATAATTATACTGGTAAAGGTCGCAGGGGGTCAGAAGCCTAATTAACTAGATCCAGATAGAGGTACACCCTGGACAACATACCAGTCCATCACAGCGTTATATAACTGCAGAACCCAGGTCTTTAGGGAATGGCTGTTTCCAGCGGCCATCAAACTGATTTATTTCCTTGCATCTGCGGGTGACTTGGTGACTCGCCTCAGAGCAAAGAGGTCCTAGGTTCGACCCCAGGTGGAGTAACGTGAGTCCTATTTGTGTACGATCTGCCTGTCTTCCGCGTGGGTTTACTCCAGTTGCTCCGATTTAATCCCACAGTCCACAGACATGTATTAGATTAACTGATTATGCTAAATAGGCCCTGATCTGAATATATATTAGGCTAGCTTTGATATAACCTTGAGTGATATAGCCACACCCCCCAAGGTCAATTACGGGTGTTGCCCCCCATTCTACCGGTACTGGTGACAAAATAAAAAAAAATGTCATTATTGAAATCACTATTTTCTTTGAAACTCAAATGACTCTTGGACATTAATCTACAGCCACATCACTCCTGAAAAACATTAATTCAGGTGAGTGACCTGTTTCCATTCATTTACAGTTACCTTAAATTGCCGATTTTATGGTTTCGAGTGTCTGATAATTGTACACTTGCAGCTTTAACCCTATGTCTGCCACTGAATGGTCATTGATGCTGAAGAGTGATAATGTATAATAATAATTTATTTGCATCTGCTTTTACTTGAGTTTGGCTTACTACCTGTTTTTGTGACACTGCCATCATCATGTGCTGTACTTACATGTTCCTAAATGTTCTTTTATTAGTAATCTCTCTAGGAAGGCCACCAAATGACATGTCATATTTTTTTATTTCAGCTTGCCATTGTTTCCATTATCTTAATCAAAAATGAATATGACACATTATGTTCATGCATTAATATAGTCATTTGCACTGACTATATATGGCAGGGGTGTCAAACATATGGCCCACAAGCTGGAACTGGTTTAAAACAGCCCATATAAGAAATTCTAAAGCTGACCGTTTAAATTGCAGAGAACTTGCAATGGTATGAAAAAAGAAGGAAATGCAGTCTGTAGTTCATAATGCCTTCACTGGTTGGTGACTCTTTAACAGAGCCAATAAAGTAAGTCCCAGGCATGAACTTGCACCGTCAATGATCAGGAGGAATAATGGTGGTAATTTAAACAAAACGTTCATGAAAGTGGAAGGCATTAGTTTAAGAATTTTGTATTTCATTTTACACCAATGTGTGTATTAAATCACTGAAAATGGGCAGTGTAATCAATGTTATTAAAATGGTGGATTTCATTTCACTCAAATGAAATTTACCAAGAATGAATGGTGCAATGCTAATGACAATATGTTGAAGCTGGGAAACCCAGTCAATCTGCAGCACAGCAATGTGATGATGAAGGCCAAAAGCCTGACGCACTGTGGGGAGGCTGGTCTTTTAGGGCAGCTAGTAAGTGTGTAGACGCGATGTCCGTTAAAGCCGGTGAGTTGGTGAAGGTATTTAGCAGAAGGAAGCTATAGCTTGCATACAACAGACTAGATGGAAAAGGGGCAGGTACCAAGGTATTGGGAGAAAAGTGATTTAGATACAAGATGTTTTGGCAGGAGAGTACAGATGAACCAGCAGGAGCTGGTGTGTTTGTAGCAGAAAAGTGGACTGAATGTGTTGCTGAGGTTAATAGAGTAAGTTACTGCTGGGTAATATGGTAGTTAATGTTTTGTCTCTTTATTCGCCTCACGTTGGAGGAAGCTGTATGTTGTAAGGAAGTGAAACTTGGTCAGTTAAAGCAGAAAATGAAATGTCACTGCACAGAAACAAAATGAAAACAATTAGACTAATGTGTGGTGTTAGAATGTCAGATGAGAAGACAAATTGAGAGAGAGGCTGAGAAATATCAGAAGTGTACTGAGAAGAAGAAGACTGTGATGGTATGGTCATGTCATGAGAATATCAGAATATAACTGGGTAAAGAAGTGTATGGAATGGGAGGTTGTTGGCGCTAAACCTACAGTGGTGCTTGAAAGTTTGTGAAGCCTTTAGAAATGTCTATATTTCTAAATACATATGACCTAAAGCATCATCAGATTTTCACACAAGTCCTAAAAGTAGATAAAGAGAACCCAGTTAAACAAATGAGACACAAATATTATACTTGGTCATTTATTTATTGAGGGAAATGATCCAATATGACATATTAGTGTGAGTGGCAAAATGTATGTGACCCTCTGGGATTAGCAGCTAATTTTGAAGTTGAAATTAGAGTCAGGTGTTTTACAATCAATGGGATGACAATCAGGTGTGAGTGGGCACCCTGTTTTAATTTAAATAACAGGGATCTATCAAAGTCTGCTCTTCACAACACACGTTTTGTGGAAGTGTATCATGGCACGAACCAAGGAGATTTTCTGAGAACCTCAGAAAAGAAGAGTTGTTGATGCTCATTTCAGGCTGGAAAAGGTTTTTTGCAAAAAACCATCTCTAAAGAGTTTGGACTCCACCAATCCACAGTTCAGACAGATTTTTTTTTTTTTTGTGTACAAAATGGAGGGGAATTCAAGACCATTGTTACCCGTCCCCAGGACAGTGGTCGACCAACAAAGATCACTCCAAGAGCAAGGCGTTGTAATACTTGGTGAGGTCACAAAAGGGACCCCAGGGTAACTTCTTAAGCAAACTGAAGGCCTCTCTCAACACTGGCTAATGTTAATGTTCATGAGTCCCACCATCCAGAAAACACTGAACAACAACGGTGTGCATGGCAGGGTTGCAAGGAGAAAGCCACTGCTCTCCAAAAAGAACATTGCTGCTCGTCTGCAGTTTGCTAAAGATCACGTGGACAAGCCAGAAGGCTATTGGAAGAATGTTTGTGAACTGATGAGACCAAAATAGAACTTTTTCGTTTTAAAAGAAAAGTGTTATGTTTGAGGAAAGGAAAACACTGCATTCCAGCATAAGAACCTTATCCCATCTGTGAAACATGGTGGTGGTAGTATCATGGTTTGGGCCCATTTTACTGCATCTGGGCCAGGATGGCTTGCCATCATTGATGGAACAATGAATTCTGAATTATATCAGAGAATTATAAAGAAAAATGTCAGGACATCTGTCCATGAACTGACTCTCAAGAGAAGGTGGGTCATGCAGCAAGTTTATGAAGAATTACAGGATAAAAATTTGATATACAGTACCGTACAAAAATATTAAACCACCAGTAGATTTGTTGTTTTAGCAATGGTATAATTGCCAAATATAGCATACCCCATAATACCCATTTCTACTGATCTTCATTCCAATCTTTGTGAGATTTAACGTATATTAGTCTTTTCACACTAAAAGACTGTATTTATAATAATATTACATCAAGGACATAATAAGTGCAGCACAAATATGCAACGCAAAATGAGGACTTTCTTTTCTTTCTCAAAGTTTGTCGTGTTTGAATTGTGCCAAAAGTGATGCGGTAACCTTTACAAACCCAGCACCAAAAAACCAACATGTGAAAATATTGCTTACCAAAAAGTAACCTTTTTTTTAGTTACCTTTTTTAAAAGTTACCTTTTTTTATTGTGTGAAATATTCTTTTTAGCATGTTGCCGTAGGCATGTTATGACAGCAGGGTAATAAACTGTAATGAGAAAGCAAGCGCCTCCTGCCTGAGAGATCCTATTTTCATAAGTGGATGCTGTTGAGTAATGGGAAGCCCTACTTGCCAGGTCTGTACAGATGGGCTCATTAAAGATCTGGCACAGATTCCTACAATGTCATTATGATGTGGATGATGTTCTGGAATGTGCATTTGGTGGCAAGGACCGTTCAGACGCCTCCATTTTCCTTCATTATACTGAAAAGTAAAGTGTAGTATACCATGGTGTTATCTAATAAACATAAAATTGGGTTGTCACGCTTCTTGTGAGGGTAGTAGAGACTGTCACCAGGTTGTGGGCCTTTCCCAAAAAGACTACTTTACATGACTAGTTTTGCACAAGGAATATGGCAGAACAGGTCATTCAGGGCAAAAGTGTTTATTGGTGCTCTCGTTAAAAAGATAAAATGTGAGAAATCCAGTGGAAGATAAAGATTTTTTTTACAACAAATATACAAGCTAAAAGTTTTTTTCCAAGTTCACAAAAACTGTTTTCTTCAAACCAGTCTCAGGTTTCAAATTCAGTTTGATGCACGAGATATCGGCGGCCGATATATTTATTTGCCGATACATGGATTTTTTCAGTTATAGTCATTGGTGTGATATTAGAATACTAACTGATATTAAATTCAATATTTTATGATATACACATATACAGTGGGGCAAAGTATTTATTCAGCCACTGATTGTGTGCAAGTTCTCATATACTTTAGAAAGATGGGAGAGCTCTGTAATATGTCATCATATAAGTACACTTTAACTATGAGAGAACAAAATGAGGAAAAATCCAGGAAATCACATTGTAGGATTTTTAAAGAATCGTAAATTATGGTGGAAAATAAGTTATTTGGTCAAGAAATTTGGTTCAACTCAGTACTTTGTAAACATAACCTTTGTTGGCAATGACAAAGGTCAAACGATTCATGCAAGTCTTCACCAGGTTTGCACCACAACTGTAGCTGGTATTTTGGCCCATTCCTCCATGAAAGATCTCCTCTAGAGCAGTGATGGTTTGGGGCAACATGGACTTTCAACTCCCTCCCACAAATTTTTATGGGGTTGAGGTCTGGAGGACTGGCTAGGTCACTCCAGGATCTTGAAATGCTTTTTACGGAGCCACTCCTTTGCGTTGCCCGAGCGATGTGTGTTTGGGATCATTGTCATGCTGGAAGACTCAGGCCACGTTCCCATCTTCAATGCTCTCATTGAATGGAAGGAGGTTTTTGGCTTAAAATCTCACCATACATGGCCGCATTCATTCTTCCCTTAACACGGATCAGTCCTCCCTGTCCCCTTTGCAGAAAAACAGCCCCAAAGCATGATTCAACCCCCATGCTTCACACAGTAGGTATGGCGTAACTCAGAATTATTTTTACTCCAAACACGGCAAGTTGAGTTTTTACCAAAAAGTTTTTCTATTTCAGTTTCATCTGACCCACATGATATTCTCCCAATCCTCTTCTGGATCATCCATATGCTCTCTGGCAAACTCCAGACGGGCCTGGACATGTACTGGCTTAAGCAGGGGCACACTCCTGGCACTGCAGGATCTGAGTCGATTTTGGTGTTGATTTATTCACAGTTGATTTATTCACACCAACCTGCTTGCCTATCGTAGATTCACTCTTCCCAGCCTGGTGCAGGTCTACAATTTTCTTCCTGGTGTCCTTCAACAGCTCTTTGGTCTTGCCCATGGTTGAGTTTGGAGTCTGACGGTTTGAGACTGTGGACAGGTGTCTTTTATACAGATAACGAGGTCAAACAGGTGCCATTAATACAGGTAACGGGTGGAGGACAGAAGAGCTTTTTAAAAAAGAAGTTACAGGTCTGTGAGAGCCAGAAATCTTGCTTGTTTGTGGGTGACCAAATACTTATTTTCCACCATGATTTACAATTAAATTCTTTAAAAATCCTACATTGTGATTTTCTGGATTTTTTTTCTCATTTTGTATTTCATAGCTGAAGTGTACTTATGATGAAAATTACAGACCTCTCTCGTCTTTCTAAGTAGGAGAACTTGCACAATCAGTGGCTGACTAAATACTTTTTTGCCCCACTGTATATGAATATTTCTTTGGTTTGCTTTTGCTTTCTTTCGCTTGTTATTCATTAAGCAATAGATCTGATGTTGCTGACTTATGTATGCAGTTATATTCTTTGTTGGGACTTCTCAGTCATAAGCTTACTTACACACTTAATTGTTCTTGTTGCTGCCTGTACCAATTCAATACCAAAGAAATCATTCTTACCTTTTTAAAAGAAGGATAAAAAATGGAACAAAACCATACTGTTTACAGTAGTCATGTTTCAGTTATCTGTTTTATTGCTATGTAAAATGAATTACTGATTCAGTTTGAACAGCAGTTCATATATGGATTATAATGTGAATCTCTAAATACAGAAGATTCAATTATCTGTGTTAACATCGGTATTGGTCACAAAAATGTACTAATAATCAGTTATCGTATCTGCCCAAGAAATTCAATATCGGTGCATCCCTATTTCAGATACATCTGGGATATACAGTAACACCATCTCACACTCTGAGCCATGAGAAACTAACCTATTTTATAGCTCTCCCCCACTGGTTAATCTTAATGAGGATAAACCATTCTAGAATGGCTGGCAAACATTAAACACACAATTATACCCAAAATATATGTCACATACATACTCACAGGATAAAAAATTGGTCACCTGTGACTGAAATGTACCTAATAGCATGCCTAATTACCTCCACGAATTCTGACAGGAATTTGTTTTACACTGGGATTTTTGCCACTGTTGGTAGACCCATATGACTGTTCTCTTTGGTACATCTGCAACTTCAGTTACTTCCGTCACACTGTAGCATTTGGCACGGCCAATCTATAACCTATAATCTATGCCAGTCTATAACATCACCTTTGTGACCCATTTCCAAAACATCAAATGAGACATTCACTGCACTGTACCACCTCTTCTCAATCTATGAATCCCGGGCACACCCCGCAGTTATTTATAGCTCAATCTTCCTCGTGCAACTTCATCTGCACTACCACCATAAACATGCAAGGTGATCATTTTTTGTCAGTGGAGTATACATATTATCTAAAAGTGTACGAGATTGATCACAAAAAATAAACAGGGGACTGAGTATCTACTTTCAAAATCTGGTGTGACCCCCCTGTGCAGCAATAACTGCAACTAAACATTTCCTGTAACTGTTGATCAGTCCTGCACACCGGCTTGGAGAAATTTTAGCCCATTCCTCCGTACAGAACAGCTTCAGCTCTGGGATGTTGGTGCTCGCTTCAGGTCCTTTCGACTGGATTAAGGTCAGGACATTCCAAAACATGAACTTTACTCTTCTTTAAGCATTCTTTGGTAGAACGACTTGTGTGCTTAGGGTCATTGTCTTGCTGCATGACCCACCTTCCCTTGAGATTCAATTCATGGACAGATGAATATTTGATGATGCCATCAAATTCACTGCTAATCCTAAAGGTTCACATACTTTTGCTACTCACTAATATGTAATATTGGATCACAAGTACAATATTTTTGTCTCATTTGTTTAACTGGGTTCTCTTTATCTACTTTTAGGGCTTGTGTGAAAATCTGATGATGTTTTAGGTGATGTTTATATTTATACAGAAATATAGAAAATTCTAAAGGCTTCACAAACTTTCAAGCACCACTGTACCTATAAAAAGTGGAACGTTACAAGTATCAGGATTTATAGACACATATTTCGTTGTTATGTTAGATAGAGTTGGTATCGGTATTTGGTATCGGCAGATACTTGAACATCAGGTATCGATATCGGAAGGAAAAAAGTGCCACATCCCTACCGGCAAAATAATAATGATCTGAAAAATTAGGTAAATAACAAAGCTAGCACATAACTGAAACAGGGAGTTTACTTAAGAAGTAGGGAGCACTAAACAGGGTCAGAACGGTGTTTCATAAGTGAGAAATGAGAAACTAAGAAAATAAGGTTAAACAGCCAGGGCTCACTGTCTTCTGATGGAACACTCGAACAATAATCAGGAGTAGGTTTACTTTGGGCTGCTGTAAAAGCCTCCAATCTTCTGGGAAGGCTTTCTACTAAAGGCGAAATAAGACCTTGAGAATGCACTTCCATTTGGCCACAAGAGTGAGATTAAGCACCAGTGTTCGGCAATAAGGTCTTTATTAAAGACCATTACTCCTTCCTCACAAAGCTGCTGCTTCTAGCGGTTTCCAAGTGACAATAAGAACATTTACAGCTGACTTGCAGCTCTCGGGGGGGCAGTCATTTGCGGTAAAGGTGGAATCTTATGAGACTGCCATGTTACAGTCAGTGAGATCTAGCCATAAGATTGTGTGTGTCTTGCAGATTGTATAAAGGATAGAGAATAAGGAACAGGTTTCTCAGGCTTGCAAAAAGATAGCACTCGAACCATCCAACTCCCTGAATGTGAACTCAGTAAAGGCATACGCATTTAACTCTTTAGCTATTTTCTCAACACCTTTTCACCTGGTCTTTCTCATAGTGATCGATGAGTAAGAGAATCAGGGCTATGCGTCACCTCATATTTATACCCCAGTGAAACAGGAAGACATGTCTGACCGTTTATGTGTACCTAATCACTCAGGTCAAGATTAAAACATAAAATATGAATGGGACTGTACTTCCATTCAAAGAAAAATTTCTCAAGAATTTCTAGGGGTGCCAACACTTTTTGTGGAAAAATGTATTTCATGACAAGTTTTCTTTCGATCACTGTAGTTTAAATCAAAGGCAGTTTTGTGATAATGTTTTAAATGAAAGGTCAAACAGATAAGCAATTGGGGATGCTTTTACTTGTTTGCTTGTTTTAATGCTTTTATTTCAACAGCCTGCTTTATTCATGTTTACCAGTTGTTACAACTTCATATTACGCTAATCCATTTTGAACAGTTCTGCATCCAGAGACAAATAAGTTCAGAAGCCCTTACAGGAACACTACAAAGGTTTGCATCACATCCATCCTCTAGACACTTAAAAAGCTTTTGAGTATATGCCCAGCACCACTGAAATTATGCAGATTTTCAGAAACTGCTTTCACATACTCTTGATTCAAATCATTCTTTGAGTCATTTATTGGTTTTGTAATCCTTTAGCAATTCATATGTACTTAAGGACTTGTATGAATATATGAACTAAAATTGATTGGACGAGATTAAGGGGCTTGAGTTTAGTATAGTGAGTATCGATTCACAGGCAAATATTGAACAGCTGATCAATACTGGTAAACACACTTTAAACACACTCCTGCTCAAAACCTACGCAGCATTATTGCACAAATGTGCAAGTGCACACCAGCCAAACTATAACAATGATCACGGTCTTATATGTATTGTTATGTTTTCCCTTTCTCAGTCTTGCAAAGTTATAAAATAGACTCAAAGACTTAATCATACGAAATCACAAGGATACCAAGTAGAGCTGCACCGACTGCAATATTCTTGGCCAATTCCGATTTCCGATTTTTTAAAATATGACCATCCAAATCTGACTTTCTTTCTTTATAAGAATTATAACAGAAAAAATTACTTTGACTTTTATTTCACTGCAGACAGTATGAACCCAATATATTTCATGTTTTTTTTTTCTGGTCAACTTCATTTCATTATTTAACAAACATCCATTCCTGCATTTCAAGTCTGCAACACAAAAAAAAGGAAAAGGGGCAAATTTAGGGCTAGTAATGTAAAAATAAATAAATAAATAAATAACAATATGATTTAAAATAGGTATTTAGAAACATGATTTGCCTTTGAGGAGCAAAAATGGACAGAGGATCTCCAGTTTGTCAACAAATGTGTGAGAAAAGTACTGACATGCTTAAAACAATGTTCTTCACAGAAAGATTGGAACGGATTTACATATTTCAATCCTAACCGTTTCTGATTTGGCTTGTTTTGCATGGACATCCCTGGTAAAGATGTCATCTTGAAGGAATTAATGTTGCTCTAAAATCTCAGTGTACTTTTCTGCATTAATGCTGTCATCACAGAACAAAAATATTACCTTTGCAAAAGGCACCGACACAACCCCATACCATGACAGAGCCTTTTGGTCTTGTTGCTGATAATAGTCTGCTGTTATCAAACAGCAGCACACGACTTTCATTTCAACTGAAAAAGATCTGGAAAACTGATTCATCTGTCCACAATACACTTGAATGACTCCAAGAACAAAGAAGTCGATCCTGTTTCTGGACATGGTTAACATAAGGTTTCTTTTTGCAACATAATGGTTTTAAGTGGCATTTGTGAATGTAACTGTTAGGGCTTACACTTAGTTGCTAGGATTAGGGAAAGCTCATAACCTGCTCGAGCGAGCAGAAATCGGTCCTGAAGCGCTCGGATCGCTATTTGCGCTCCGCGCTTTAATCTTGTAAATACTTTTAAATTATGCTGTGTAAATATGTCCGTTCCTGAGAAATTAGCGCCCCCTAGCTCCGTACCTGAGCTCGCCGCGCACGTAAGCTAAATATGTCCGTTTCTGGGCGAGCTGCCCATCGGCGCACACCTTCGACTTCCTTTGATTCTCGTCATTGTTTTTGTAAACCTTGTTTTGAGGTCGTTTTAGGCAGTTCCTTTATCTGCCATTAGGTTTACCTGCTCTTCCCCCGGGGTCCTAATGTCTGGCGGCGTGGCAAGCGGTGATTACACTCGCCTGCGACACTAGAGATCGGGGTTTCGAGTCCTGGGTCCTGCGTTAACGGCACCATAGACAATTAAAATTGTCTTAATTATGCACCATAGACAAATAAAATAACTGTGTATAAATAAAAGTAAAAGGAAATTGTTTTTCTATTTTATTTGTTTTTATTGGTTTTTCTTTTTCTTTTCCCATATCCAACCCAACTAAGAGGCAATTTACTCTTGTGCTCTGTGTTCTCCTGGTTAGACAACAACACTGACCCGAAAACAGACAGGGCTAAATTGCTTCAAAAAGAAGAAAATAGATAAAGAAGAAAATTTTAAATAGATTAAAAAGCATCCCTATTATGGCAAAGAGGTGTCATGGAGAGCAATGTATGAAATGAGACAGAAACAAGACTCTCTTAATGACAAAGGGCTCAAAATCAGAAAGGAACATAATCAGTTATTACTACGATTAGAATCAGGGAAAAGGTGGTTATCATGGTAAAGATAACCTCACAATCAGCAGATCACCAAGTCCTAATGTACCCATTCCTACTGATGCAATACCCCAGTCAACACAACACAGTACAGCCATATTATACACATAAGAAACCAAGCTTTAATGCAGCTTGCATCTAATATAATAAGAAACACAGGCAATTGGATATAAAAAATAGAACCCCAGAGCAATGCCCCACCTTCCCCCCATAAAAAACCTTGAATAGGAACCAATTAATGTATACTATAATGGGATCAATCTTAGGCACTTTTAAACACTCACTCACGCCAATAGCTATCAGGTGACATTATGAATAACGCCAACTTAAGAAACCAAATGCAAGGCATTACTGATGGTTAGGATGTGATGTCAGCTACACAGACACTAAGTTTGTATGTGTTGTTGAATGCTTAATTTGCATTTGTTAGCAAAGGGAAAGGAGCTAGTGCAAATCTATACAGCTATTGTTGCTGAATTAGAACTGTATGATTAAAAGCATATTACTGTTAAACAAATACATTTCAATCAGCATGGATCACTTAATTTCGTACCTCTGGCATCAAAGAATTCCTCATCAGAGCTGTCGATTGACTCCTGTGCAATGTTCTGCAGCATCCATCGTGATGCACTGTATTTTCTTGATGGATCTAGGAAAATATGCACAATTATCTGCATGAATATATGTTTATACAACTATACAGACCTACACATTTTGCTATACACTCACTGACAAAAAAATATAATAATGCACCCAGATAGGAATGTCGGATTGCTGCAGAACTCGTCATGCAGTTATGTATCAGGCAGATATGTAAATGATTACCGGTGTAGTCCGATCAGACACTAGGTCTTGCCACAAGAGAGTCCCCAACTGCCCTATAAAAAAGGCTATCAGAACCTACTTTTGGGTAGTGTATCTCTTGCTAGACATGCCTCCATGACGCACTCAAATATATTTTACCAGTTGACAGACTTTGACACTTCAATCCTGTATTTGCTGTGGAATGACACACTGCCCCAACTGCAGGTGTGATGATCTGGGGACTCATCACACAGTCGGTCACTCCTAGCTGTGATATGAAGGGACACTAACAACTCAGTGATATGTGCAGGACATCCTGTGGCACATGTGTTGCCTCTCGCCACGTGGCAGGGCTTCCAACTGGAATTTTTCAGCAGGATAATGCTCACCAACATACAGCAAGGGTTTCCCAGGAATCTCTCTGTCAGATTGCAACACTTCCTTGGCCTGTCCGGTTGCAAGATTTATCGCCAATGGAGCATTTATGGGTCCAGCTGGGATGCCAGCTTCAGCAACCTACATATGTGCAGAATCTACAGGCCCAGCTGCAACATCTGTTGGCAAATGTGTCACAAGATACCAAATGGAACCTGTACGCCTCCTTGCCCAACTGTTATCTCATCTTGTGTCCAGGCTAGAGGCGGATACCATCTTTAGAATGTTTAGATTCTAAAACATTCTTCTTTGGTAGAACGACTTGTGTGCTTAGGGTCATTGTCTTGCTGCATGACCCACCTTTTCTTGAGATTCAGTTCATGGACAGATGTCCTGACATTTTCCTTTAGAATTCTCCGATATAACTCAGAATTCATTGTTCCATCAATGATGGCAAGCCGTCCTGGCCCAGATGCAGCAAAACAGGTACAAACCATGATACTACCACCACCATGTTTCACAGATGGGATAAGGTTCTTATGCTGGAATGCAGTGTTTTCCTTTCTTTAAACATAACGCTTCTTTTTTAAACCAGAAAGTTCTATTTTGGTCTCATCCGTCCACAAAACATTCTTCCAATAGCCTTCTGGCTTGTCCATGTGATCTTTAGCAAACTGTAGATGAGCAGCAATGTTTTTGGAGAGCAGTGGCTTTCTCCTTGCAACCCTGCCATGCACGCCATTGTTGTTCAGTGTTCTTTCTGATGGTGGACTCATGAACATTAACATTAGCCAATGTGAGAGAGGCCTTCAGTTGCTTAGAAGTTACCCTGGGGTCCTTTTGTGACCTCGCCAACTATGACACGCCTTGCTCTTGCAGTGATCTTTGTTGGTCAACCACTCCTGGGGAGGGTAATCAATGGTCTTGAATTTCCGCCATTTGTACACAATCTGTCTGAGTGGGGATTGGTGGAGTCCCAAACTCTTTAGAGATGGTTTTGCAACCTTTTCCAGCCTGATGAGCATCAACAACTCTTTCTGAGGTCCTCAGAAATTCCTTTGTTTGCGCCATGATACACTTCCACAAACATGTTGTGAAGAGCAGACTTTGATAGATCCCTGTTCTTTAAATAAAACGGCGTGCCCACTCACACCTGATTGCCATCCCATTGATTGAAAACACCTGACTCTAATTTTCACCTTTAAAAAATTAACTGCTAATCCTAGAGGCTTTCACATACTTTTGCCACTCACTAATATGTAATATTTGGATCATTTTCCTCAATAAATAAATGATCAAGTATAATACTTTTTGTCCTCATTTGTTTAACTGGTTTTCTCTTTATCTACTTTTTAGGACTTTGTGTAAAAATCTGATGATATTTTAGGTCATATTTACGCAGCAGAAATAGAGAAAAATCTAAAGGGTTCACAAACTTTCAAGTACCACTGTATTACTGCCAGTCATAATTAATTTCAGTACATTTTCCTCAGTAGTACAGTTATCATCTCTACATGCTTCTACTGAATACCATACATCAGAAAAACCCATGGGATTCACTAGTTGCCTGAACTTACAGTGGTGCTTGAAAGTGTGTGAAAGGTTCTACACAAGCCAGCCAATTTATAAAGCTATAAATGTTTATTCAAGAGACCTTTCAGCAGGTTTCATTGTAAACTGCCCTTTCATTTCTTCTCCTTCAACAGAATTTTCACTCTCATTTTCAGTGACCCTGGTGTGCATATTGTTTATTATGGCCTTATTATGGCCTGTTGGACATATGTGCCTTTGTGGCTGCGGGGGCCACACATTTTGTACCCACATAATTATTTACATCTTATATATTTGCATTTTTAATTGTGGTGATGTCACTCGTTCAGACTAAGTCTCTTTGAGACATGATTTTGCAGGTGCGTCTCAGCCTAACTGAGAAAGTACAAAATGTTCTTTGGCCTTGAAAGTGTTCACCAGTTTTGCGAAGTGTGGGTATGTGTGTGAGTAAGATTTTTTAAACAGAGACTTGCTCTAAACTCCAGTAATTTGGGTTATTTCACATGTCACCTCCTTGATTTCTATATTAAAAGGGGAATTAAAATCAAATTTCTTACTTCATTTTGTATCGAAATTATATCGTATCGTGGAGCAAAAACAGCAGTACGTATTGTATCGTGAAATTTCTGCATTGTCGCACCACTACCAGAAGTGCCTTTTCCACTGTTTCTGCAAACTGACAGCTAGCGAATGATCGAGCTGAGTTCTGATAAGCATGAAAAGACCCCCTCATTCATGCTTCTTTGTTCCCCACTGCTTTGTAAAAGGGCACAAGTTCTCCTGGAACTGCATAACTGGAGGCAATAATTTTCCCTGATACACACATTAGTCCCAGAGATAAGAAGCATGATCTGTCTGCATGTGCTGTGCTGTGCATGTGCTAATATTTCAGTGACCTCAGGCTTGCAAATCCAAACAAAGTCTGTTCTTGATTAATGCTTGCATGGTGCACACACACAATCCATTGTTTTTTATTAGCGAATCCAACAGAGACTAGAGAGGATTATTGTTTTTATAAACGCATGTTTGGTTCTCAGGCGGCTATTGCCTGATGCTGAGCAGATTGATACCAACCATCAATCAACTTGCAGAGGAATGTGGCAGAGTATAATGGATCTTCTTTTCATCAGGCCTAGTCCAAGCACCTGGATTCTTTCACCATAGCTTGGAATAGTGATGTATGGTTGACTATAAACACATTAATATGACTCATTCAGTGTTCTAAACACTAAACAAAAAATCAACTAAATAAATAAATAAATAAAAACTAAAGTCATACTGGAAGAGACAAAAATAGATTTATAAGCCCAAATCCCAAAATGCTGAGACGGTCACAGTAAAATAAAACAATGTTCTTAAACATCTCAATAATGTTCATGCACTTGTGGAGAAACTGGAGATGCTCTGGCCAAAGACTCAATTGTGATAATCAACTGTTGACTGTATTGGAAAGGGCTTCACAGTACGATATGCATCACGATACATGGGTCACGATACGAGTATATCACGATACATAGCGATACGATGCATATTGTGATATACTGGGATATTCCACATAGTCAGTGAAATTATAAAAACAGCTGAAATACAAGTTACACTGTATAATCTGAGTCGTCTTAATACATCACATCACATTGATAATTCAACAAAAAATATCAATGATTATCAACTGAGTAAAAACACTGTACTGCGACATCTACAGGAGTGAAGATTGTAGTTTACACCCCATTTAAAATTAGTTTTTTCTTCCTTCACAAACATCTATATTTTGAACTGAAAACTGATGGAGAATATCACGAACATAAATATCGCAATATATTGCTGGATCGTTTGTTTTAGCACGGCCCTACTGTTGACATCATCTACCGTATTTTCCGGGCTATAAAGCGCACCGGGTTATAAGGCGCGATATCAATGATCGGCTGCTAACGGGTATATTTTCATACATAAAGTGGTTATAAGGCGCATTAAATGAAACAAAACTCTTAAGTTACCATCGGAAAACTCAGTTTTTGGTCTTACCTGGCGCAGGGCGTCTTCTTGCTTCCTCCACTTCCGTACCATTGATTCGTTAATGTTGAATTCTCTCGCAGCTGCTCTATGTCCATGTTGTACTGCGTGACTGATAGCGCTGAGTTTGAAATCCGCTTCGAAAATAAATAAATGAATGAATGCACGTACCCTAATGCTGAAGCACATACCGTATTACTCCGCGATGCTGCGCACTATGGTTGCCGTAAGCTTCGTAACCTACCAAAGACCGTGCTAAAACATTTTGACAGATTTATGAGCGCCGTGTACCATCTACAATCGGTTCTAGGTCAGAAAGCACAACCAGAATTAATTCATACATTAGATGCACCGCATTTTAAGGCGCACTGTCGATTTTTGAGAAAGTTAAAGGATTTTAAGTGCGCCTTATGGTCCGAAAAATACGGTATTTGGAATCATATCATTATTTAGTTGTTTTTCTCATTTTACTCTCATTACTATCGCTAAATTGTTCCCATCCCAACTTTTTTGCAATGTGTTGCAGGCTTCAAATGCAGGAATGGATGAAATGAAGTTGAGCAAAAAAAAAAAAAAAAAACATTAAATATCTTGGGTTCATACCGTCTTCAATTTAAACAAAAGTCAGTACATACATGTACACCATTTATTTTACATTTGCATTTTCTTGATTTGGGGATTGCACATCATTAAACAGAGTCTGCTCAGCTTATGAAATATCTGTATATATGCCTTATGTATGCCTTATTACATACACTATGATGTATTATCACGTCCCTCACCATCTTTCACCTGGTCTGATTCTGCCCCATTTTTTGATAAGCTTTACTTTTTTTTTTTTTTAATGGTACCAGAGAGGAGTTATTACAATGACTGTACTTTTATCATCCCTTCACACGTAATGCAGGTCCATATTCAGTCTGCTAACCCCCATACGCCTACTTTATTTCATTAGTGAGCCAGTGCACTGTTCAAATCTCTCCAAATGAAAAGGTCATCAAGCCTCAAATTGCTTAATTACTTGTTTTGCAGCCCAAATGGTAATTTTCAGGTGCAGTAAGTTCGGATGTAAAATTAATTTAGTTATAAAGCTCTATAATCATTGTATCAATATGCTTATTGCACTGACAGGCACTGGTTGTTGTGTTTAAATATTACAGGAGACCTTCCTTACGATTTATGATGTTGAGATTAAGCATTTCCAAGTCTCTGTTTTTCTTTGAGCTACTAATTCATCCTGCAACACTTTATTAGAACATTACAGCACAGAAGTTATACTAATGTGTAGCGCACACGACCAAATCCCATTACATGCACACAGACTGTACCTCTGCCGTAAGGCTTTAGAAACTCAGAGCTCCTTCAGAATTTCAATTAGGAAAACACCCACCAGGAGATGAAAAATAGATTAACAGAGCCAGGATTTGCTACAGGCAGCTGCAGTTACATTAAAATAAAGTTAGAGAGAGTCTGGCAAAGTAGGCTAATCCCCAATCCAGGATTTATATGAAAGGAGTTAGTGTAGCAGGCAATAGCAATTTACACCCAAAAGAGCAGCAATACAGTAGTTAAAAGACGTAAAAGTGCTATATAATGAACTGAAATCGCAGTTAGGATTGAAAAGTGTGTAAAGTTGGGGCTCTTCTGATGTTCTCTGAGAGCTGGTTCCATCTTTGAGCAGCATAGTAACTAAACATTGCTTCTCCATGCATAGTGTTTATCTTTGGCAAGACTAACTGATAAGATCCTAATAATCGTAGGTTTTTGCTCGGCTCATATTGCAGTAGCATTAAGGCTGCACAATATTGGAAAAACTAACATTGCGATATTTTTTTCTGCAATTATTTTTACATTTACATTTACAGCATTTAGCAGACGCCCTTATCCAGAGCTACATACAATTGATACAATCTTACAATCCAAGCAATTATGGGTTAAGGGTCTTGCTTAAGGACCCAACAGTGGCAACTTGGCAGATGTGGGATTTGAACCCTGGACCTTCTGGTCCAGAGTCCAGTACCTTAACCGCTAGGCCACCACAGTATATATTGCAAAAGTTAAAGAATTCAGGAATTCCAGGAAACGCATATCTTGCCAGGTTGGAATTAGATGCCGTACCTTCCCGTCAGTGATTTTTCTCTGTCATCTAGAACCTTTCTCAAATGGTGCAACATTGGCAAAGGCATCAGAAAGAGTTCTTGCTTTGGATAGCATCCAGATCTGACTTTGCCGAAATTACTCCACATATCTGAGGTTGATTATCTTTTGACAACCAAATCCCTCTTTTAGCTGTTGATCAAGAATGACTGAATGGTTTGCAGTGCATGAACCCGCTTGTCACTCTGTGTATCCAAGTTTGGAGTAAAACAAATTATATCTGGAGATATGTCATGGAAAGTAGCAGCAAAAAAGTTACAGCATGACTTGTTTCATTTCATTTGCCTTAAGTGATCCTGCACATCCTAAAAAACAGAAGAAATTGCACATTTTGTGATGGTCACCTGGTCACGACTCATGTAGTGATATATAGACAATTAAAACTACCTTAAAATCAATGCTGTAAGATACTGATTGCCAGTGTAAGGATTTAATAATGGGGCTGATATGTTCCACTCTGTTGCTCACAGCTCCAGCATCCCTGATTCGATCCCGACCTGTGTGGAGTTTGCAAGTCCTCCCTGTGTCCATGTGTGTTTACTCTAGGTGCTCTGGTTTCCTCCCACAGTCCAAAGACATGCATTAGGTTAATTGATTAGGTTGTATTGGCCCCGATCTGAGTATGCATGTTTCAATGTCTCCTTTTGCCTGTCATTAAATAATCACTGATGCTGAAAGTGATGTTAAATAAACTAAACAAACAAGCTCACAGTGAGACCTCTGACAGCTGTATTTGTATCAGCTGAATTTGCTTGATTGTCTTTTTAGGAAGCCAAGTCAGAAGACCATTACAATAATCAATCCTACAGGAAATAAAGCTGTGAATGAGTATGTCCAGGTCTTTAATCTTGTTGATATTGTTATGGTAATAAATGCAGTATTAGTAATTGCTTTGACAAATCTGTAGTACACTGACTCTAGAAATCCATTAGCCCGCCAAGGTTAATAAGTACTTCCTGTTTTTTTATTTAAGGGACTTCGACCGCAGATAAGTAGTGAGTCTCTTCCTTCATTCAGATCTTTATTCAACTGCAGAAAGTTGGTCCCTCCAGTTTTTCACATTCTTAAACAGTGTGTCAATTGAACTGTAGCCATGTCAAAAATAATTTAGTATCTCCTGCATTGTTGTGGTAAAACATTCCTTTGTCTAGTAGGACTTGGGCAAGTGGAAACATGTATAAATGAAATAAAAGCGACTCCAAAACTGAACCTGGAGTACACCACCAGTTTAGAACTGAGAGTCCAGCCCAGTTCTCAAACATGTCTAACAGAATTTTAGGATTTATGTTGTCCCAGGCATCACTGAGGCTGAGCAGTAGAAGAACTGATATTTTTTCCAGAGTCTATATTTAAACTAATGTCATTAAGAAACTTGATAACAGCTCAAGGCCAGATTTTGCCAGAATCCTAACTAAAACATGTTAAAATCTGTTTGCATATTTATGGCTCTGACTGGGGTTCACACACACATTACCAAACACACACTGGCCAAAATTACTGGGACACAAACCTGCATTAGGCCAACATTATGGGACACAAACCCACACAAGGCCAAAAGAATTCTGACTTAAACCCGAATGTGGCCAAAAGTACTAGGACACAAGTCCATATGAGGCCAAAAGTATTGGGACACAAACTCGCATGAGACCAAAATTATTTTTACATAAACCCACACAAGGGCAAAATAATTCAGACTCAAACCCACATGTCGCCAAAAGTGCTAGGACACAAACCCACGTGGCCAAAAGTACTGGTACACAAACCTGAATGAGGTTTAAAGTTCCTCGACACAAACCCATGTGAGGCCAAAATTATTTTGATACAAACCCATGAGGCCAAAAGTGTTCGTACACAAACCCACATGTGGCCAAAAGTACTGGGACACAAACCTGCATGAGGTAAACATTATTTTGACAAAACCTCCAAAAGTATTCGGATTCAAACTCACCTGTGGCCAACAGTACTGGAACACAAACATTCCTGCAATTAATACAGCCTGAACTGCTTAACATACAGGAGATAATCATGATGTGTGGTGTGCTATCTATTTGTTCCATCTGATTTATATTTTTTAATCGACTAAAAATGTTCAGGTTCAAATTTCAAACAACAAATTTTCACAGACTCCTTCACCCTTCATCCTGCACCTTCACCCCTCACCCTTTGTGTCTCCATATACATAATACATTACCAAACCCATATTTGCCTAAATTATTGGGACACAAACCCACATGTGACCAGAAATATTGGCACACAAACCCACGTGGCCAACAGTACTGGCACACAAAAACCCGCATGAGACCAACATTATTGTGACACAAGCCCAAATGAGGCCAAAAGTATTTTGACACAAACCCACATGAGGCCAAAAGTACTGGGACACAAACCTATGTGTGG